>OY804586.1:28971120-29571120 GCA_963680875.1 Bathymodiolus brooksi
TAACATATATTAGTACTCACCCTCTGTACTCTTATTATGTACAGACAGGGTCGGTACATACTGTTAACATCTATTAGTACCCACCCTCTGTACTCTTATTATGTACAAACAGGGTCGGTACATACTGTTAACATCTATTAGTACCCACCCTCTGTACTCTTATTATGTACAGACAGGGTCGGTGCATACTGTTAACATCTATTAGTACCAACCCTCTCTACTCTTATTATGTACAGACAGGGTCGGTACAAACTGTTAACATCTATTAGTACCCACCCTCTGTACTCTTATTATGTACAGACAGGGTCGGTACATACTGTTAACCTCTATTAGTACCCACCCTCTGTACTCTTATTATGTACTAACAGGATCGGTACATACTGTTAACATTTATTAGTACCCACCCTCTGTACTCTTATTATCTACAAACAGGGTTGGTACACACTGTTGACATATATTAATACCCACCCTCTGTACCATTATTATCTACAAACAGGGTCGGTACATACTGTTGACATCTATTAGTACCCACCCTCTGTACCATTATTATCTACAAACAGGGTCGGTACATACTGTTGACATCTATTAGTACCAACCCTCTGTACTCTTATTATGTACAAAAAGGGTCGGTACATACTGTTAACATCAATTAGTACCCACCCTCTGTACTCTTACTATCTACAGACAGGGTCGGTATATACTATTAACATCTATTAGTACCCGCCCTCTGTACTCTTATTATGTACAAACAGGGTCGGTACTTACTGTTAACAACAATTAGTACCCACCCTCTGTACTCTTATTATGTACAAACAGGGTCGGTACATACTGTTAACATCTATTAGTACCCACCCTCTGTACTCTTATTATGTACAGACAGGGTCGGTGCATACTGTTAACATCTATTAGTACCCACCCTCTGTACTCTTATTATGTACAGACAGGGTCAGTACATACTGTTAACATATATTAGTACTCACCCTCTGTACTCTTATTATGTACAGACAGGGTCGGTACATACTGTTAACATCTATTAGTACCCACCCTCTGTACTCTTATTATGTACAAACAGGGTCGGTACATACTGTTAACATCTATTAGTACCCACCCTCTGTACTCTTATTATGTACAGACAGGGTCGGTGCATACTGTTAACATCTATTAGTACCAACCCTCTCTACTCTTATTATGTACAGACAGGGTCGGTACAAACTGTTAACATCTATTAGTACCGCCCTCTGTATTCTTATTATGTACAGACAGGGTCGGTACATACTGTTAACATCTATTAGTACCCACCCTCTGTACAATTATTATCTACAAACAGGGTCGGTACATACTGTTAACATCTATTAATACCCACCCTCTGTACCATTATTATCTACAAACAGGGTTGGTACATACTGTTAACATCTATTAGTACCCACCCTCTGTACTCTTATTATCTACAAACAGGGTCGGGACATACTGTTGACATATATTAATACCCACCCTCTGTACCATTATTATCTACAAAAAGGGTCGGTACATACTGTTAACATCAATTAGTACCCACCATCTGTACTCTTACTATCTACAGAGAAGGTCCGTATATACTGTTAACATCTATTTGTACCCACCCTCTGTACTCTTATTATGTACAAAAAGGGTCGGTACATACTGTTAACATCAATTAGTACCCACCCTCTGTACTCTTATTGTGTACAAACAGGGTCGGTACATACTGTTAACATCTATTATTACCCACCCTCTGTACTCTTATTATCTACAAACAGGGTCGGTAC
The DNA here is from genome assembly GCA_963680875.1 of Bathymodiolus brooksi. NCBI lineage: Eukaryota > Metazoa > Mollusca > Bivalvia > Mytilida > Modiolidae > Bathymodiolus > Bathymodiolus brooksi. The sequence continues at coordinate 28,972,905 of OY804586.1, forward strand.
ACACTGTTGACATATACTAATACCCACCTTCTGTACCATTATTATCTACAAACAGGGTCGGTACATACTGTTGACTTATATTAGTACCCACCCTCTGTACCATTATTATCTACAAACAGGGTCGGTACACACTGCTGACATATATTAATACCCACCCTCTGTACCATTATTATCTACAAACAGGGTCGCTACATACTGTTGACATCTAGTAGTACCCACCCTCTGTACTCTTATTTTCTACAAACAGATTCGGTACATACTGTTGACATCTATTAGTACCCACCCTCTGTACTCTTATTATGTACAAAAAGGGTCGGTACATATTGTTGACATCAATTAGTACCCACCCTCTGTACTCTTATTATGTACAAACAGGGTCGGTACATACTGTTAACATCTATTAATACCCACCCTCTGTACAATTATTATCTACAAACAGGGTCGGTACATACTGTTAACATCTATTAATACCCACCCTCTGTACCATTATTATCTACAAACAGGGTTGGTACATACTGTTAACATCTATTAGTACCCACCCTCTGTACTCTTATTATCTACAAACAGGGTCGGAACATACTGTTGACATATATTAATATCCACCCTCTGTACCATTATTATCTATAAACAGGGTCGGTACATACTGTTAACATCAATTAGTACCCACCCTCTGTAATCTTATTATCTACAAACAGGGTCGGTACATACTGTTGACATATATTAATACCCACCCTCTGTACCATTATTATCTACAAACATGGTCGGTACACTCTGTTGACATATATTAGTACCCACCCTCTGTACATTTATTATCTACAAACAGGGTTGGTACACACTGTTGACATATATTAATACCCACCCTCTGTAACCTTATTATCTACAAACAGGGTCGGTACATACTGGTGACATCTATTAGTACCCACCCTCTGTACCATTATTATCTACAAACAGGGTCGGTACATACTGTTAACATCTATTAGTACCCACCCTCTGTACTCTTATTATCTACAAACAGGGTCGGTACATACTGTTGACATATATTAATACCCACCTTCTGTACCATTATTATCTACAAACATGGTCGGTACATACTGTTAACATCTATTAGTACCCACCCTCTGTATTCTTATTATCTACAAACAGGGTCGGTAAACACTCTTGACATATATTAATACCCACCCTCTGTACCATTATTATCTACAAACAGGGTGGGTACATACTGTTAACATCAATTAGTACCCACCCTCTGTACTCTTATTATGAACAGACAGGGTCGGTGCATACTGTTAACATCTATTAGTACCCACCCTCTGCACTCTTACTATGTACAGACAGGGTCGGTACATACTGTTAACATCTATTAGTACCCACCCTCTGTACTCTTATTATGTACAGACAGTGTCGGTACATACTGTTAACCTCTATTAGTACCCACCCTCTGTACTCTTATTATGTACAAACAGGGTCGGTACATACTGTTAACATCTATTAGTACCCAACCTCTGTACTCTTATTATCTACAAACAGGGTCGGTACACACTGTTGACATATATTAATAACCACCCTCTGTACCATTATTATCTACAAACAGGGTCGGTACATACTGTTGACATCTATTAGTACCCACCCTCTGTACCATTATTATCTACAAACAGGGTCGGTACATACTGTTGACATCTATTAGTACCCACCCTCTGTACTCTTATTATGTACAAAAAGGGTCGGTACATACTGTTAACATCAATTAGTACCCACCCTCTGTACTCTTATTATGTACTAACAGGGTCGGTACATACTGTTAACATCTATTAGTACCCACCCTCTGTACTCTTATTATCTACAAACAGGGTCGGTACACACTGTTGACATATATTAGTACCCACCCTCTGTACTCTTATTATGTACAGACAGGGTCGGTACATACTGTTAACATCTATTAGTACCCACCCTCTGTACTCTTACTATCTACAGACAAGGTCCGTATATACTGTTAACATCTATTAGTACCCACCCTTTGTACTCTTATTATGTACAAACAGGGTCGGTACATACTGTTAACATCTATTATTACTCAACCTCTGTACTCTTATTATCTACAAACAGGGTCGGTACACACTGTTGACATATACCAATACCCACCCTCTGTACCATTATTATCTACAAACAGGGTCGGTACATACTGTTGACATATATTAGTACCCACCCTCTGTACCATTATTATCTACAAACAGGGTCGGTACACACTGTTGACATATATTAATACCCACCCTCTGTACCATTATTATCTACAAACAGGGTCGCTACATACTGTTGACATCTAGTAGTACCCACCCTCTGTACTCTTATTTTCTACAAACAGAGCCGGTACATACTGTTGACATCTATTAGTACCCACCCTCTGTACTCTTATTATGTACAAAAAGGGTCGGTACATACTGTTAACATCAATTAGTACCCACCCTATGTACTCTTATTATGTACAAACAGGGTCGGTACATACTGTTAACATCTATTAGTACCCACACTCTGTACTCTTATTATCTACAAACAGGGTCGATACACACTGTGGACATATATTAATACCCACCCTCTGTACCATTATTATCTACAAACAGGGTCGGTACATACTGTTAACATCTATTAGTACCCACCCTCTGTACTCCTATTATCTACAAACAGGGTCGGTACACACTGTTGACATATATTAATACCCACCCTCTGTACCATTATTATCTACAAACAGGGTCGGTACATACTGTTAACATCAATTAGTACCCACCCTCTGTACTCTTATTATGTACAAACAGGGTCGGTACATACTGTTAACATCTATTAGTACCTACCCTCTGTACTCTTATTATGTACAGACAGGGTCGGTGCATACTGTTAACATCTATTAGAACCCACCCTCTGTACTCTTATTATGTACAGACAGGGTCGGTACATACTGTTAACATCTATTAGTACCCACCCTCTGTACTCTTATTATGTACAAACAGGGTCGGTACATACTGTTAACATCTATTAATACCCACCCTCTGTACAATTATTATCTACAAACAGGGTCGGTACATACTGTTAACATCTATTAATACCCACCCTCTGTACCATTATTATCTACAAACAGGGTTGGTACATACTGTTAACATCTATTAGTACCCACCCTCTGTACTCTTATTATCTACAAACAGGGTCGGAACATACTGTTGACATATATTAATACCCACCCTCTGTACCATTATTACCTATAAACAGGGTCGGTACATACTGTTAACATCAATTAGTACCCACCCTCTGTAATCTTATTATCTACAAACAGGGTCGGTACATACTGTTAACATATATTAATACCCACCCTCTGTACCATTATTATCTACAAACATGGTCGGTACACTCTGTTGACATATATTAGTACCCACCCTCTGTACATTTATTATCTACAAACAGGGTTGATACACACTGTTGACATATATTAATACCCACCCTCTGTAACCTTATTATCTACAAACAGGGTCGGTACATACTGTTGACATCTATTAGTACCCACCCTCTGTACCATTATTATCTACAAACAGGGTCGGTACATACTGTTAACATCTATTAGTACCCACCCTCTGTACTCTTATTATCTACAAACAGGGTCGGTACATACTGTTGACATATATTAATACCCACCCTCTGTACCATTATTATCTACAAACATGGTCGGTACATACTGTTAACATCTATTAGTACCCACCCTCTGTATTCTTATTATCTACAAACAGGGTCGGTAAACACTCTTGACATATATTAATACCCACCCTCTGTACCATTATTATCTACAAACAGGGTGGGTACATACTGTTAACATCAATTAGTACCCACCCTCTGTACTCTTATTATGTACAAACAGGGTCGGTTCATACTGTTAACATCTATTAGTACCCGCCCTCTGTACTCTTATTATCTACAAACATGGTCGGTACACACTGTTGACATATATTAATACTCACCCTCTGTACCATTATTATCTACAAACAGGGTCGGTACATACTGTTAACATCAATTAGTACCCACCCTCTGTACTCTTATTATGTACAAACAGGGTCGGTACATACTGTTAACATCTATTAGTACCTACCCTCTGTACTCTTATTATGAACAGACAGGGTCGGTGCATACTGTTAACATCTATTAGTACCCACCCTCTGCACTCTTATTATGTACAGACAGGGTCGGTACATACTGTTAACATCTATTAGTACCCATCCCCTGTACTCTTATTATGTACAGACAGGGTCGGTACATACTGTTAACCTCTATTAGTACCCACCCTCTGTACTCTTATTATGTACAAACAGGGTCGGTACATACTGTTAACATCTATTAGTACCCACCCTCTGTACTCTTATTATCTACAAACAGGGTCGGTACACACTGTTGACATATATTAATAACCACCCTCTGTACCATTATTATCTACAAACAGGGTCGGTACATACTGTTGACATCTATTAGTACCAACCCTCTGTACCATTATTATCTACAAACAGGGTCGGTACATACTGTTGACATCTATTAGTACCCACCCTCTGTACTCTTATTATGTACAAAAAGGGTCGGTACATACTGTTAACATCAATTAGTACCCACCCTCTGTACTCTTATTATGTACTAACAGGGTCGGTATATACTGTTAACATCTATTAGTACCCACCCTCTGTACTCTTATTATGTACAAACAGGGTCGGTACATAGTGTTAACCTCTATTAGTACCCACCCTCTGTACTCTTATTATGTACAAACAGGGTCGGTACATACTGTTAACATCTATTAGTACCCACCCTCTGTACTCTTATTATCTACAAACAGGGTCGGTACACACTGTTGACATATATTAGTACCCACCCTCTGTACTCTTATTATGTACAGACAGGGTCGGTACATACTGTTAACATCTATTAGTACCCACCCTCTGTACTCTTACTATCTACAGACAAGGTCCGTATATACTGTTAACATCTATTAGTACCCACCCTCTGTACTCTTATTATGTACAAAAAGGGTCGGTACATACTGTTAACATCAATTAGTACCCACCCTCTGTACTCTTATTATGTACAAACAGGGTCGGTACATACTGTTAACATCTATTATTACTCAACCTCTGTACTCTTATTATCTACAAACAGGGTCGGTACACACTGTTGACATATACCAATACCCACCCTCTGTACCATTATTATCTACAAACAGGGTCGGTACATACTGTTGACATATATTAGTACCCACCCTCTGTACCATTATTATCTACAAACAGGGTCGGTACACACTGTTGACATATATTAATACCCACCCTCTGTACCATTATTATCTACAAACAGGGTCGCTACATACTGTTGACATCTAGAAGTACCCACCCTCTGTACTCTTATTTTCTACAAACAGAGCCGGTACATACTGTTGACATCTATTAGTACCCACCCTCTGTACTCTTATTATGTACAAAAAGGGTCGGTACATACTGTTAACATCAATTAGTACCCACCCTATGTACTCTTATTATGTACAAACAGGGTCGGTACATACTGTTAACATCTATTAGTACCCACACTCTGTACTCTTATTATCTACAAACAGGGTCGATACACACTGTTGACATATATTAATACCCACCCTCTGTACCATTATTATCTACAAACATGATCGGTACATACTGTTAACATCTATTAGTACCCACCCTCCGTACTCTTATTATCTACAAACAGGGTAGGTACACACTGTTGACATATATTAATACCCACCCTCTGTACCATTATTATCTACAAACAGGGTCGGTACATACTGTTAACATCAATTAGTACCCACCCTCTGTACTCTTATTATGTACAAACAGGGTCGGTACATACTGTTAACATCTATTAGTACCTACCCTCTGTACTCTTATTATGTACAGACAGGGTCGGTGCATACTGTTAACATCTATTAGTACCCACCCTCTGTACTCTTATTATGTACAGACAGGGTCGGTACATACTGTTAACATCTATTAGTACCCACCCTCTGTACTCTTATTATGTACAGACAGGGTCGGTACATACTGTTAACCTCTATTAGTACCCACCCTCTGTACTCTTATTATGTACAAACAGGGTCGGTACATACTGTTAACATCTATTAGTACCCACCCTCTGTACTCTTATTATCTACAAACAGGGTTGGTACACACTGTTGACATATATTAATACCCACCCTCTGTACCATTATTATCTACAAACAGGGTCGGTACATACTGTTGACATCTATTAGTACCCACCCTCTGTACCATTATTATCTACAAACAGGGTCGGTACATACTGTTGACATCTATTAGTACCCACCCTCTGTACTCTTATTATGTACAAAAAGGGTCGGTACATACTGTTAACATCAATTAGTACCCACCCTCTGTACTCTTATTATGTACAAACAGGGTCGGTACATACTGTTAACATCTATTAGTACCCACCCTCTGTACTCTTATTATCTACAAACAGGGTCGGTACACACTGTTGACATATATTAGTACCCACCCTCTGTACTCTTACTATCTACAGACAAGGTTCGTATATACTGTTAACATCTATTAGTAACCCACCCTCTGTACTCTTATTATGTACAAAAAGGTCGGTACATACTGTTAACATCAATTAGTACCCACCCTCTGTACTCTTATTATGTACAAACAGGGTCGGTACATACTGTTAACATCTATTATTACTCAACCTCTGTACTCTTATTATCTACAAACAGGGTCGGTACACACTGTTGACATATACCAATACCCACCCTCTGTACCATTATTATCTACAAACAGGGTCGGTACATACTGTTGACATATATTAGTACCCACCCTCTGTACCATTATTATCTACAAACAGGGTCGGTACACAATGTTGACATATATTAATACCCACCCTCTGTACCATTATTATCTACAAACAGGGTCGCTACATACTGTTGACATCTAGTAGTACCCACCCTCTGTACTCTTATTTTCTACAATCAGAGTAGGTACATACTGTTGACATCTATTAGTACCCACCCTCTGTACTCTTATTATGTACAAACAGGGTCTGTACATACTGTTAACATCAATTAGTACCCACCCTCTGTACTCTTATTATGTACAAACAGGGTCGGTACATACTGTTAACATCTATTAGTACCCACCCTCTGTACTCTTATTATCTACAAACAGGGTCGGTAAACACTGTTGACATATATTAATACCCACCCTCTCTACCATTATTATCTACAAACAGAGTCGGTACATACTGTTAACATCTATTAGTACCCACCCTCTGTACTCTTATTATCTACAAACAGGGTCGGTACACACTGTTGACATATATTAATACCCACCCTCTGTACCATTATTATCTACAAACAGGGTCGGTACACACTGTTGACATATATTAGTACCCACCCTCTGTACCATTATTATCTACAAACAGGGTCGGTACATACCCTTGACATATATTAGTACCCACCCTCTGTACCATTATTATCTACAAACAGGGTCGGTACACAATGTTGACATATATTAATACCCACCCTCTGTACCATTATTATCTACAAACAGGGTCGCTACATACTGTTGACATCTAGTAGTACCCACCCTCTGTACTCTTATTTTCTACAATCAGAGTAGGTACATACTGTTGACATCTATTAGTACCCACCCTCTGTACTCTTATTATGTACAAACAGGGTCGGTACATACTGTTAACATCAATTAGTACCCACCCTCTGTACTCTTATTATGTACAAACAGGGTCGGTACATACTGTTAACATCTATTAGTACCCACCCTCTGTACTCTTATTATCTACAAACAGGGTCGGTAAACACTGTTGACATATATTAATACCCACCCTCTCTACCATTATTATCTACAAACAGAGTCGGTACATACTGTTAACATCTATTAGTACCCACCCTCTGTACTCTTATTATCTACAAACAGGGTCGGTACACACTGTTGACATATATTAATACCCACCCTCTGTACCATTATTATCTACAAACAGGGTCGGTACATACCCTTGACATATATTAGTACCCACCCTCTGTACTCTTATTATCTACAAACAGGGTCGGTACAAACTGTTGACATCTTTTAGTACCCACCCTCTGTATTCTTATTATCTACAAACAGGGTCGGTACATACTGTTGACATATATTAGTACCCACCCTCTGAACTCTTATTATGTACAAACAGGGTATGTACATACTGTTAACCTCTATTTATACCCACCCTCTGTACCCTTATTATCTACACAGAGGGTCGGTACATACTGTTAACATCAATTAGTACCCACCCTCTGTAGCCTTATTATCTACAAACAGGGTAGGTTCATACTGTTGATATTTATTAGTACCCACCCTCTGTATTTTTATTATCTATAAACAGGGTAGGTACCAACTGTTGACATTTATAAGTATATCGATTTACACGTCGCTATATGATGTAGTTTACATGTACCGACCCTATATACTCTTATTATGTACAAACAGGGTCGGTACACACTGTTGACATATATTAATACCCACCCTCTGTACCATTATTATCTACAAACAGGGTTGGTACATACTGTTAACATCTATTAGTACCCACCCTCTGTACTCTTATTATCTACAAACAGGGTCGGTACATACTGTTGACATATATTAATACCCACCCTCTGTACCATTATTATCTACAAACATGATCGGTACATACTGTTAACATCTATTAGTACCCACCCTCTGTATTCTTATTATCTACAAACAGGGTCGGTATACACTGTTGACATATATTAATACCCACCCTCTGTACCATTATTATCTACAAACAGGGTCGGTACATACTGTTAACATCAATTAGTACCCACCCTCTGTACTCTTATTATGTACAAACAGGGTCGGTACATACTGTTAACACCTATTAGTTCCCACCCTCTGTACTCTTATTATGTACAGACAAGGTCGGTGCATACTGTTAACATCTATTAGTACCCACCTTCTGTACTCTTATTATGTACAGACAGGGTCGGTACATACTGTCAACATCTATTAGTATCCACCCTCTGTACTCTTATTATGTACAGACAGGGTCGGTACATATTGTTAACCTCTATTAGTACCCACCCTCTGTACTCTTATTATGTACAAACAGGGACGTACATACTGTTAACATCTATTAGTAACCACCCTCTGTACTCTTATTATCTACAAACAGGATCGGTACACACTGTTGACATATATTAATACCCACCCTCTCTACCATTATTATCTACAAACAGAGTCGGTACATACTGTTAACATCTATTAGTACCCACCCTCTGTACTCTTATTATCTACAAACAGGGTCGGTACACACTGTTGACATATATTAATACCCACCCTCTGTACCATTATTATCTACAAACAGGGTCGGTACATACCCTTGACATATATTAGTACCCACCCTCTGTACTCTTATTATCTACAAACAGGGTCGGTACACACTGTTGACATTTATTAGTACCCACCTTCTGTACTCTTATTATCTACAAACAGGGTCGGTACAAACTGTTGACATCTTTTAGTACCCACCCTCTGTATTCTTATTATCTACAAACAGGGTCGGTACATACTGTTGACATATATTAGTACCCACCCTCTGAACTCTTATTATGTACAAACAGGGTATGTACATACTGTTAACCTCTATTTATACCCACCCTCTGTACCCTTATTATCTACACAGAGGGTCGGTACATACTGTTAACATCAATTAGTACCCACCCTCTGTAGCCTTATTATCTACAAACAGGGTAGGTTCATACTGTTGATATTTATTAGTACCAACCCTCTGTATTTTTATTATCTATAAACAGGGTAGGTACCAACTGTTGACATTTATAAGTATATCGATTTACACGTCCCTATATGATGTAGTTTACATGTACCGACCCTATATACTCTTATTATGTACAAACAGGGTCGGTACACACTGTTGACATATATTAATACCCACCCTCTGTACCATTATTATCTACAAACAGGGTTGGTACATACTGTTAACATCTATTAGTACCCACCCTCTGTACTCTTATTATCTACAAACAGGGTCGGTACATACTGTTGACATATATTAATACCCACCCTCTGTACCATTATTATCTACAAACATGATCGGTACATACTGTTAACATCTATTAGTACCCACCCTCTGTATTCTTATTATCTACAAACAGGGTCGGTATACACTGTTGACATATATTAATACCCACCCTCTGTACCATTATTATCTACAAACAGGGTCGGTACATACTGTTAACATCAATTAGTACCCACCCTCTGTACTCTTATTATGTACAAACAGGGTCGGTACATACTGTTAATACCTATTAGTTCCCACCCTCTGTACTCTTATTATGTACAGACAAGGTCGGTGCATACTGTTAACATCTATTAGTACCCACCTTCTGTACTCTTATTATGTACAGACAGAGTCGGTACATACTGTCAACATCTATTAGTATCCACCCTCTGTACTCTTATTATGTACAGACAGGGTCGGTACATACTGTTAACCTCTATTAGTACCCACCCTCTGTACTCTTATTATGTACAAACAGGGACGTACATACTGTTAACATCTATTAGTAACCACCCTCTGTACTCTTATTATCTACAAACAGGATCGGTACACACTGTTGACATATATTAATACCCACCCTCTCTACCATTATTATCTACAAACAGAGTCGGTACATACTGTTAACATCTATTAGTACCCACCCTCTGTACTCTTATTATCTACAAACAGGGTCGGTACACACTGTTGACATATATTAATACCCACCCTCTGTACCATTATTATCTACAAACAGGGTCGGTACACACTGTTGACATATATTAGTACCCACCCTCTGTACCATTATTATCTACAAACAGGGTCGGTACATACCCTTGACATATATTAGTACCCACCCTCTGTACTCTTATTATCTACAAACAGGGTCGGTACACACTGTTGACATTTATTAGTACCCACCTTCTGTACTCTTATTATCTACAAACAGGGTCGGTACATACTGTTGACATCTATTAGTACCCACCCTCTGTATTCTTATTATCTACAAACAGGGTCGGTACATACTGTTGACATATATTAGTACCCACCCTCTGAACTCTTAGTATGTACAAACAGGGTATGTACATACTGTTAACCTCTATTTATACCCACCCTCTGTACCCTTATTATCTACACACAGGGTCGGTACATACTGTTAACATCAATTAGTACCCACCCTCTGTAGCCTTATTATCTACAAACAGGGTAGGTTCATACTGTTGATATATATTAGTACCCACCCTCTGTACTTTTATTATCTATAAACAGGGTAGGTACCAACTGTTGACATTTATAAGTATATCGATTTACACGTCGCTATATGATGTAGTTTACATGTACCGACCCTCTATACTCTTATTATGTACAAACAGGGTCGGTACACACTGTTGACATATATTAATACCCACCCTCTGTACCATTATTATCTACAAACAGGGTTGGTACATACTGTTAACATCTATTAGTACCCACCCTCTGTACTCTTATTATCTACAAACAGGGTCGGTACATACTGTTGACATATATTAATACCCACCCTCTGTACCATTATTATCTACAAACATGATCGGTACATACTGTTAACATCTATTAGTACCCACCCTCTGTATTCTTATTATCTACAAACAGGGTCGGTATACACTGTTGACATATATTAATACCCACCCTCTGTACCATTATTATCTACAAACAGGGTCGGTACATACTGTTAACATCAATTAGTACCCACCCTCTGTACTCTTATTATGTACAAACAGGGTCGGTACATACTGTTAACACCTATTAGTACCCACCCTCTGTACTCTTATTATGTACAGACAAGGTCGGTGCATACTGTTAACATCTATTAGTACCCACCTTCTGTACTCTTATTATGTACAGACAGGGTCGGTACATACTGTTAACATCTATTAGTATCCACCCTCTGTACTCTTATTATGTACAGACAGGGTCGGTACATACTGTTAACCTCTATTAGTACCCACCCTCTGTACTCTTATTATGTACAAACAGGGACGTACATACTGTTAACATCTATTAGTAACCAAACTCTGTACTCTTATTATCTACAAACAGGGTCGGTACACACTGTTGACATATATTAATACCCACCCTCTGTACCATTATTATCTACAAACAGGGTCGGTACATACTGTTAACCTCTATTAGTACCCACCCTCTGTACTCTTATTATGTACAAACAGGGTCGGTACATACTGTTAACATCTATAAGTACCCACCCTCTGTACTCTTATTATGTACAGACAAGGTCGGTGCATACTGTTAACATCTATTAGTACCCACCCTCTGTACTCTTATTATGTACAGACAGGGTCGGTACATACTGTTAACATCTATTAGTACCCACCCTCTGTACTCTTATTATGTACAGACAGGGTCGGTACATACTGTTAACCTCTATTAGTACCCACCCTCTGTACTCTTATTATGTACAAACAGGGTCGGTACATACTGTTAACATCTATTAGTACCCACCCTCTGTACTCTTATTATCTACAAACAGGGTCGGTACACACTGTTGACATTTATTAGTACCCACCCTCTGTACTCTTATTATCTACAAACAGGGTCGGTACAAACTGTTGACATCTATTAGTACCCACCCTCTGTATTCTTATTATCTACAAACAGGGTCGGTACATACTGTTGACATATATTAGTACCCACCCTCTGAACTCTTATTATGTACAAACAGGGTATGTACATACTGTTAACCTCTATTTATACCCACCCTCTGTACCCTTATTATCTACACAAAGGGTCGGTACATACTGTTAACATCAATTAGTACCCACCCTCTGTAGCCTTATTATCTACAAACAGGGTCGGTACACACTGTTGACATATATTAGTACCCACCCTCTGTACCATTATTATCTACAAACAGGGTCGGTACATACCCTTGACATATATTAGTACCCACCCTCTGTACTCTTATTATCTACAAACAGGGTCGGTACACACTGTTGACATTTATTAGTACCCACCCTCTGTACTCTTATTATCTACAAACAGGGTAGGTACAAACTGTTGACATCTATTAGTACCCACCCTCTGTATTCTTATTATCTACAAACAGGGTCGGTACATACTGTTGACATATATTAGTACCCACCCTCTGAACTCTTATTATGTACAAACAGGGTATGTACATACTGTTAACCTCTATTTATACCCACCCTCTGTACCCTTATTATCTACACACAGGGTCGGTACATACGGTTAACATCAATTAGTACCCACCCTCTGTATTCTTATTATCTACAAACAGGGTCGGTATACACTGTTGACATATATTAATACCCACCCTCTGTACCATTATTATCTACACACAGGGTCGGTACATACGGTTAACATCAATTAGTACCCACCCTCTGTATTCTTATTATCTACAAACAGGGTAGGTTCATACTGTTGATATTTATTAGTACCCACCCTCTGTATTTTTATTATCTATAAACAGGGTAGGTACCAACTGTTGACATTTATAAGTATATCGATTTACACGTCGCTATATGATGTAGTTTACATGTACCGACCCTCTATACTCTTATTATGTACAAACAGGGTCGGTACACACTGTTGACATATATTAATACCCACCCTCTGTACCATTATTATCTACAAACAGGGTTGGTACATACTGTTAACATCTATTAGTACCCACCCTCTGTACTCTTATTATCTACAAACAGGGTCGGTACATACTGTTGACATATATTAATAACCACCCTCTGTACCATTATTATCTACAAACATGATCGGTACATACTGTTAACATCTATTAGTACCCACCCTCTGTATTCTTATTATCTACAAACAGGGTCGGTATACACTGTTGACATATATTAATACCCACCCTCTGTACCATTATTATCTACAAACAGGGTCGGTACATACTGTTAACATCAATTAGTACCCACCCTCTGTACTCTTATTATGTACAAACAGGGTCGGTACATACTGTTAACACCTATTAGTACCCACCCTCTGTACTCTTATTATGTACAGACAAGTTCGGTGCATACTGTTAACATCTATTAGTACCCACCTTCTGTACTCTTATTATGTACAGACAGGGTCGGTACATACTGTCAACATCTATTAGTATCCACCCTCTGTACTCTTATTATGTACAGACAGGGTCGGTACATACTGTTAACCTCTATTAGTACCCACCCTCTGTACTCTTATTATGTACAAACAGGGACGTACATACTGTTAACATCTATTAGTAACCACCCTCTGTACTATTATTATCTACAAACAGGATCGGTACACACTGTTGACATATATTAATACCCACCCTCTCTACCATTATTATCTACAAACAGAGTCGGTACATACTGTTAACATCTATTAGTACCCACCCTCTGTACTCTTATTATCTACAAACAGGGTCGGTACACACTGTTGACATATATTAATACCCACCCTCTGTACCATTATTATCTACAAACAGGGTCGGTACACACTGTTGACATATATTAGTACCCACCCTCTGTACCATTATTATCTACAAACAGGGTCGGTACATACCCTTGACATATATTAGTACCCACCCTCTGTAATCTTATTATCTACAAACAGGGTCGGTACACACTGTTGACATTTATTAGTGCCCACCTTCTGTACTCTTATTATCTACAAACAGGGTCGGTACATACTGTTGACATCTATTAGTACCCACCCTCTGTATTCTTATTATCTACAAACAGGGTCGGTACATACTGTTGACATATATTAGTACCCACCCTCTGAACTCTCATTATGTACAAACAGGGTATGTACATACTGTTAACCTCTATTTATACCCACCCTCTGTAACCTTATTATCTACACACAGGGTCGGTACATACTGTTAACATCAATTAGTACCCACCCTCTGTAGCCTTATTATCTACAAACAGGGTAGGTTCATACTGTTGATATTTATTAGTACCCACCCTCTGTACTTTTATTATCTATAAACAGGGTAGGTACCAACTGTTGACATTTATAAGTATATCGATTTACACGTCGCTATATGATGTAGTTTACATGTACCGACCCTCTATACTCTTATTATGTACAAACAGGGTCGGTACACACTGTTGACATATATTAATACCCACCCTCTGTACCATTATTATCTACAAACAGGGTTGGTACATACTGTTAACATCTATTAGTACCCACCCTCTGTACTCTTATTATCTACAAACAGGGTCGGTACATACTGTTGACATATATTAATACCCACCCTCTGTACCATTATTATCTACAAACATGATCGGTACATACTGTTAACATCTATTAGTACCCACCCTCTGTATTCTTATTATCTACAAACAGGGTCGGTATACACTGTTGACATATATTAATACCCACCCTCTGTAGCATTATTATCTACAAACAGGGTCGGTACATACTGTTAACATCAATTAGTACCCACCCTCTGTACTCTTATTATGTACAAACAGGGTCGGTACATACTGTTAACACCTATTAGTACCCACCCTCTGTACTCTTATTATGTACAGACAAGGTCGATGCATACTGTTAACATCTATTAGTACCCACCTTCTGTACTCTTATTATGTACAGACAGGGTCGGTACATACTGTTAACATCTATTAGTACCCACCCTCTGTACTCTTATTATGTACAAACAGGGACGTACATACTGTTAACATCTATTAGTAACCACCCTCTGTACTCTTATTATCTACAAACAGGGTCGGTACACACTGTTGACATATAATAATACCCACCCTCTGTACCATTATTATCTACAAACAGGGTCGGTACATACTGTTAACCTCTATTAGTACCCACCCTCTGTACTCTTATTATGTACAAACAGGGTTGGTACATACTGTTAACATCTATTAGTACCCACCCTCTGTACTCTTATTATGTACAGACAAGGTCGGTGCATACTGTTAACATCTATTATTACCCACCCTCTGTACTCTTATTATGTACAGACAGGGTCGGTACATACTGTTAACATCTATTAGTATCCACCCTCTGTACTCTTATTATGTACAGACAGGTTCGGTACATACTGTTAACCTCTATTAGTACCCACCCTCTGTACTCTTATTACGTACAAACAGGGTCGGTACATACTGTTAACCTCTATTAGTACCCACCCTCTGTACTCTTATTATGTACAAACAGTGACGTACATACTGTTAACATCGATTAGTAACCACCCTCTGTACTCTTATTATCTACAAACAGGGTCGGTACACACTGTTGACATATATTAATACCCACCCTCTGTACCATTATTATCTACAAACAGGGTCGGTACATACTGTTAACCTCTATTAGTACCCACCCTCTGTACTCTTATTATGTACAAACAGGGTAGGTACATACTGTTAACATCTATTAGTACCCACCCTCTTTACTCTTATTATGTACAGACAAGGTCGGTGCATACTGTTAACATCTATTAGTACCCACCCTCTGTACTCTTATTATGTACAGACAGGGTCGGTACATACTGTTAACATCTATTAGTATCCACCCTCTGTACTCTTATTATGTACAGACAGGTTCGGTACATACTGTTAACCTCTATTAGTACCCACCCTCTGTACTCTTATTATCTACAAACAGGGTCGGTACACACTGTTGACATATATTAATACCCACTCTCTGTACCATTATTATCTACAAACAGGGTCGGTACATACTGTTGACATATATTAGTACCCACCCTCTGTACCATTATAATCTACACACAGGGTCGGTACATACTGTTAACCTCTATTAGTACCCACCCTCTGTACACTTATTATGCACAAACAGGGTCGGTACATACTGTTAACATCAATTAGTACCCACCCTCTGTACTCTTATTATGTACAGACAGGGTCGGTACATACTGTTAGCATCTATTAGTACCCACCCTCGTTACCATTATTATCTACAAACAGGGTCGGTACATACTGTTAACCTCTATTAGTACCCACCCTCTGTACTCTTATTATGTACAAACAGGGTCGGTGCATACTGTTAACATCTATTAGTACCCACCCTCTGTACTCTTATTATGTACAGACAGGTTCGGTACATACTGTTAACCTCTATTAATACCCACCTTCTGTACTCTTATTATGTACAAACAGGGTCGGTACATACTGTTAACATCTATTAGTACCCACCCTCTGTAATTTTATTATCTACAAACAGGGTCGGTACACACTGTTGACATATATTAATACCCACTCTCTGTACCATTATTATCTACAAACAGGGTCGGTACATACTGTTGACATATATTAGTACCCACCCTCTGTACCATTATTATCTACACACAGGGTCGGTACATACTGTTAACCTCTATTATTACCCACCCTCTGTACACTTATTATGCACAAACAGGGTCGGTACATACTGTTGACATATATTAATACCCACCCTCTGTACCATTATTATCTACAAACATGATCGGTACATACTGTTAACATCAATTAATACCCACCCTCTGTACTCTTATTATGTACAGACAGGGTCGATACATACTGTTAACATCTATTAGTACCCACCCTTTGTACACTTATTATGCACAAACAGGGTCGGTACATACTGTTGACATCTATTAGTACCCACCCTCTGTACTCTTATTATGTACAGACAGGGTCGGTACATACTGTTAACATCTATTTGTACCCAACCTCTGTACTCCTACTACCTACAGACAGGGTCGGTATATACTGTTAACATCTATTAGTACCCGCCCTCTGTACTCTTATTATCTACAAACAGGGTCGGTACTTACTGTTAACATCAATTAGTACTCACCCTCTGTACTCTTATTATGTACAAACAGGGTCGGTACATTCTGTTAACATCTATTAGTACCCACCCTCTGTACTCTTATTATGTACAGACAGGGTCGGTGCATACTGTTAACATCTATTAGTACCCACCCTCTGTACTCTTATTATGTAGAGACAGGGTCGGTACATACTGTTAACATATATTAGGGCTCACCCTCTGTACTCTTATTGTGAACAGACAGGGTCGGTACATACTGTTAACATCTATTAATACCCACCCTCTGTACACTTATTATGTACAAACAGGGTCGGTACATACTGTTGACATATATTAATACCCAACCTCTGTACCATTATTATCTACAAACAGGGTCGGTACATACTGTTGACATATATTAATACCCACCCTCTGTACCATTATTATCTACAAACAGGGTCGGTACACAATGTTGACATCTATTAGTACCCACCCTCTGTACTCTTATTATGTACAAACAGGGTCGGTTCATACTGTTAACATCTATTAGTACCCGCCCTCTCTACTCTTATTATCTACAAACAGGGTCGGTACACACTGTTGACATATATTAATACCCACCCTCTGTACCATTATTATCTACAAACAGGGTCGGTACATACTATTAACATCAATTAGTACCCACCCTCTGTACTCTTATTATGTACAAACAGGGTCGGTGCATACAGTTAACATCTATTAGTACCCACCCTCTGTACTCTTATTATGTAGAGACAGGGTCGGTACATACTGTTAACCTCTATTAGTACCCACCCTCTGTACTCTTATTATGTACAAACAGGGTCGGTACATACTGTTAACATCTATTAGTACCCACCCTCTGTACTCTTATTATCTACAAACAGGGTCGGTACACACTGTTGACATATATTAATACCCACCCTCTGTACCATTATTATCTACAAACAGGGTCGGTACATACTGTTGACATCTATTAGTACCCACCCTCTGTACCATTATTATCTACAAACAGGGTCGGTACATACTGTTGACATCTATTAGTACCCACCCTCTGTACTCTTATTATCTACAAACAGGGTCGGTACATATTGTTGACATCTATTAGTACCCACCCTCTGTACTCTTATTATGTACAAAAAGGGTCGGTACATACTGTTAACATCAATTAGTACCCACCCTCTGTACTCTTATTATGTACAAACAGGGTCGGTACATACTGTTAACATCAATTAGTACCCACCCTCTGTACTCTTATTATCTACAAACAGGGTCGGTACACACTGTTGACATATATCAATACCCACCCTCTGTACCATTATTATCTACAAACAGGGTCGGTACATACTGTTGAAATATATTAGTACCCACCCTCTGTACTCTTATTATGTACAGACAGGGTCGGTACATACTGTTAACATCTATTAGTACCCACCCTCTATACTCTTACTATCTACAGACAAGGTCCGTATATACTGTTAACATCTATTAGTACCCACCCTCTGTACTCTTATTATGTACAAAAAGGGTCGGTACATACTGTTAACATCAATTAGTACCCACCCTCTGTACTCTTATTATGTACAAACAGGGTCGGTACATACTGTTAACATCTATTATTACCCACCCTATGTACTCTTATTATCTACAAACAGGGTCGGTACACACTGTTGACATATATTAATACCCACCCTCTGTACCATTATTATCTACAAACAGGGTCGGTACATACTGTTAACATCTATTAGTACCCACCCTCTGTACTCTTATTATGTATAGACAAGGTCCGTATATACTGTTAACATCTATTAGTACCCACCCTCTGTACTCTTATTATGTACAAAAAGGGTCGGTACATACTGTTAACATCAATTAGTACCCACCCTCTGTACTCTTATTATGTACAAACAGGGTCGGTTCATACTGTTAACATCTATTAGTACCCGCCCTCTCTACTCTTATTATCTACAAACAGGGTCGGTACACACTGTTGACATATATTAATACCCACCCTCTGTACCATTATTATCTACAAACAGGGTCGGTACATACTATTAACATCAATTAGTACCCACCCTCTGTACTCTTATTATGTACAAACCGGGTCGGTACATACTGTTAACCTCTATTAGTACCCACCCTCTGTACTCTTATTATGTACAAACAGGGTCGGTACATACTGTTAACATCTATTAGTACCCACCCTCTGTACTCTTATTATCTACAAACAGGGTCGGTACACACTGTTGACATATATTAATACCCACCCTCTGTACCATTATTATCTACAAACAGGGTCGGTACATACTGTTGACATCTATTAGTACCCACCCTCTGTACCATTATTATCTACAAACAGGGTCGGTACATACTGTTGACATCTATTAGTACCCACCCTCTGTACTCTTATTATCTACAAACAGGGTCGGTACCTATTGTTGACATCTATTAGTACCCACCCTCTGTACTCTTATTATGTACAAACAGGGTCGGTACATACTGTTAACATCTATTAGTACCCACCCTCTGTACTCTTATTATCTACAAACAGGGTCGGTACACACTGTTGACATATATTAATACCCACTCTCTGTACCATTATTATCTACAAACAGGGTCGGTACATACTGTTGACATATATTAGTACCCACCCTCTGTACCATTATTATCTACACACAGGGTCGGTACATACTGTTAACCTCTATTATTACCCACCCTCTGTACACTTATTATGCACAAACAGGGTCGGTACATACTGTTAACATCAATTAATACCCACCCTCTGTACTCTTATTATGTACAGACAGGGTCGATACATACTGTTAACATCTATTAGTACCCACCCTTTGTACACTTATTATGCACAAACAGGGTCGGTACATACTGTTGACATCTATTAGTACCCACCCTCTGGACTCTTATTATGTACAGACAGGGTCGGTACATACTGTTAACATCTATTTGTACCCACCCTCTGTACTCCTACTACCTACAGACAGGGTCGGTATATACTGTTAACATCTATTAGTACCCGCCCTCTGTACTCTTATTATGTACAAACAGGGTCGGTACTTACTGTTAACATCAATTAGTACCCACCCTCTGTACTCTTATTATGTACAAACAGGGTCGGTACATACTGTTAACATCTATTAGTACCCACCCTCTGTACTCTTATTATGTACAGACAGGGTCGGTGCATACTGTCAACATCTATTAGTACCCACCCTCTGTACTCTTATTATGTAGAGACAGGGTCGGTACATACTGTTAACATATATTAGGGCTCACCCTCTGTACTCTTATTGTGAACAGACAGGGTCGGTACATACTGTTAACATCTATTAATACCCACCCTCTGTACACTTATTATGTACAAACAGGGTCGGTACATACTGTTGACATATATTAATACCAAACCTCTGTACCATTATTATCTACAAACAGGGTCGGTACATACTGTTGACATATATTAATACCCACCCTCTGTACCATTATTATCTACAAACAGGGTCGGTACACAATGTTGACATCTATTAGTACCCACCCTCTGTACTCTTATTATGTACAAACAGGGTCGGTTCATACTGTTAACATCTATTAGTACCCGCCCTCTCTACTCTTATTATCTACAAACAGGGTCGGTACACACTGTTGACATATATTAATACCCACCCTCTGTACCATTATTATCTACAAACAGGGTCGGTACATACTATTAACATCAATTAGTACCCACCCTCTGTACTCTTATTATGTACAAACAGGGTCGGTGCATACAGTTAACATCTATTAGTACCCACCCTCTGTACTCTTATTATGTAGAGACAGGGTCGGTACATACTGTTAACCTCTATTAGTACCCACCCTCTGTACTCTTATTATGTACAAACAGGGTCGGTACATACTGTTAACATCTATTAGTACCCACCCTCTGTACTCTTATTATCTACAAACAGGGTCGGTACACACTGTTGACATATATTAATACCCACCCTCTGTACCATTATTATCTACAAACAGGGTCGGTACATACTGTTGACATCTATTAGTACCCACCCTCTGTACCATTATTATCTACAAACAGGGTCGGTACATACTGTTGACATCTATTAGTACCCACCCTCTGTACTCTTATTATCTACAAACAGGGTCGGTACATATTGTTGACATCTATTAGTACCCACCATCTGTACTCTTATTATGTACAAAAAGGGTCGGTACATACTGTTAACATCAATTAGTACCCACCCTCTGTACTCTTATTATGTACAAACAGGGTCGATACATACTGTTAACATCTATTAGTACCCACCCTCTGTACTCTTATTATCTACAAACAGGGTCGGTACACACTGTTGACATATATCAATACCCACCCTCTGTACCATTATTATCTACAAACAGGGTCGGTACATACTGTTGAAATATATTAGTACCCACCCTCTGTACTCTTATTATGTACAGACAGGGTCGGTACATACTGTTAACATCTATTAGTACCCACCCTCTATACTCTTACTATCTACAGACAAGGTCCGTATATACTGTTAACATCTATTAGTACCCACCCTCTGTACTCTTATTATGTACAAAAAGGGTCGGTACATACTGTTAACATCAATTAGTACCCACCCTCTGTACTCTTATTATGTACAAACAGGGTCGGTACATACTGTTAACATCTATTATTACCCACCCTATGTACTCTTATTATCTACAAACAGGGTCGGTACACACTGTTGACATATATTAATACCCACCCTCTGTACCATTATTATCTACAAACAGGGTCGGTACATACTGTTGACATATATTAGTACCCACCCTCTGTACCATTATTATCTACAAACAGGGTCGGTACACACTGTTGACATATATTAATACCCACCCTCTGAACTATTATTATCTACAAACAGGGTCGCTACATACTGTTGACATCTAGTAGTACCCACCCTCTGTACTCTTATTTTCTACTAACAGAATCGGTACATACTGTTAACATCTATTAGTACCCACCCTCTGTACTCTTATTATCTACAAACAGGGTCGGTACACACTGTTGGCATATATTAATACACACCCTCTGTACCATTATTATCTACAAACAGGGTCGTTACATACTGTTAACATCTATTAGTACCCACCCTCTGTACTCTTATTATCTACAAACAGGGTCGGTACACACTGTTGACATATATTAATACCCACCCTCTGTACCGTTATTATCTACAAACAGGGTCGGTACATACTGTTGACATATATTAGTACCAACCCTCTGTACTCTTATTATGCATAGACAGGGTCGGTACATACTGTTAACATCTATTAGTACCCACCCTCTATACTCTTACTATCTACAGACAAGGTCCGTATATACTGTTAACATCTATTAGTACCCACCCTCTGTACTCTTATTATGTACAAAAAGGGTCGGTACATACTGTTAACATCAATTAGTACCCACCCTCTGTACTCTTATTATGTACAAACAGGGTCGGTACACACTGTTGACATATATTAATACCCACCCTCTGTACCATTATTATCTACAAACAGGGTCGGTACATACTGTTGACATATATTAGTACCCACCCTCTGTACCATTATTATCTACAAACAGGGTCGGTACACACTGCTGACATATATTAATACCCACCCTCTGTACCATTATTATCTACAAACAGGGTCGCTACATACTGTTGACATCTAGTAGTACCCACCCTCTGTACTCTTATTTTCTACAAACAGAATCGGTACATACTGTTGACATCTATTAGTACCCACCCTCTGTACTCTTATTATGTACAAAAAGGGTCGGTACATACTGTTAACATCAATTAGTACCCACCCTCTGTACTCTTATTATGTACAAACAGGGTCGGTACATACTGTTAACATCTATTAGTACCCACCCTCTGTACTCTTATTATCTACAAACAGGGTCGGTACACACTGTTGACATATATTAATACCCACCCTCTGTACCATTATCATCTACAAACAGGGTCGGTACACACTGTTGACATATATTAGTACCCACCCTCTGTACCATTATTATCTACAAACAGGGTCGGTACATACCCTTGACATATATTAGTACCCACCCTCTGTACTCTTATTATCTACAAACAAGGTCGGTACACATTGTTGACATTTATTAGTACCCACCCTCTGTACTCTTATTATCTACAAACAGGGTCGGTACATACTGTTGACATCTATTAGTACCCACCCTCTGTATTCTTATTATCTACACACAGGGTCGGTACATACTGTTGACATATATTAGTACCCACCCTCTGTACTCTTATTAAGTACAAACAGGGTATGTACATACTGTTAACATCTATTAGTACCCACCCTCTGTACCCTTATTATCTACAAACAGCGTCGGTACATACTGTTAACATCAATTAGTACCCACCCTCTGTACCCTTATTATCTACAAACAGGGTAGGTTCATACTGTTGATATGTATTAGTACCCACCCTCTGTACTCTTATTATCTATAAACAGGGTAGGTACCAACTGTTGACATTTATAAGTATATCGATTTACACGTCGCTATATGATGTAGTTTACATGTACCGACCCTCTATAGTCTTATTATTTACAAACAGGGTCGGTACACACTGTTGACATATATTAATACCCACCCTCTGTACCATTATTATCTACAAACAGGGTTGGTACATACTGTTAACATCTATTAGTACCCACCCTCTGTACTCTTACTATCTACAGACAGGGTCGGTATATACTGTTAACATCTATTAGTACCCACCCTCTGTACTCTTATTATGTACAAAAAGGGTCGGTACATACTGTTAACATCAATTAGTACCCACCCTCTGTACTCTTATTATGTACAGACAGGGTCGGTACATACTGTTAACATATATTAGTACCCACCCTCTGTACTCTTACTATCTACAGACAGGGTCGGTATATACTGTTAACATCTATTAGTACCCACCCTTTGTACACTTATTATGCACAAACAGGGTCGGTACATACTGTTGACATCTATTAGTACCCACCCTCTGTACTCTTATTATGTACAGACAGGGTCGGTACATACTGTTAACATCTATTTGTACCCACCCTCTGTACTCTTACTATCTACAGACAGGGTCGGTATATACTGTTAACATCTATTAGTACCCGCCCTCTGTACTCTTATTATGTACAAACAGGGTCGGTACTTACTGTTAACATCAATTAGTACCCACCCTCTGTACTCTTATTATGTACAAACAGGGTCGGTACATACTGTTAACATCTATTAGTACCCACCCTCTGTACTCTTATTATGTACAGACAGGGTCGGTGCATACTGTTAACATCTATTAGTACCCACCCTCTGTACTCTTATTATGTAGAGACAGGGTCGGTACATACTGTTAACATATATTAGGGCTCACCCTCTGTACTCTTATTGTGAACAGACAGGGTCGGTACATACTGTTAACATCTATTAATACCCACCCTCTGTACACTTATTATGTACAAACAGGGTCGGTACATACTGTTGACATATATTAATACCCAACCTCTGTACCATTATTATCTACAAACAGGGTCGGTACATACTGTTGACATATATTAATACCCACCCTCTGTACCATTATTATCTACAAACAGGGTAGGTACACAATGTTGACATCTATTAGTACCCACCCTCTGTACTCTTATTATGTTCAAACAGGGTCGGTTCATACTGTTAACATCTATTAGTACCCGCCCTCTCTACTCTTATTATCTACAAACAGGGTCGGTACACACTGTTGACATATATTAATACCCACCCTCTGTACCATTATTATCTACAAACAGGGTCGGTACATACTATTAACATCAATTAGTACCCACCCTCTGTACTCTTATTATGTATAAACAGGGTCGGTGCATACAGTTAACATCTATTAGTACCCACCCTCTGTACTCTTATTATGTAGAGACAGGGTCGGTACATACTGTTAACCTCTATTAGTACCCACCCTCTGTACTCTTATTATGTACAAACAGGGTCGGTACATACTGTTAACATCTATTAGTGCCCACCCTCTGTACTCTTATTATCTACAAACAGGGTCGGTACACACTGTTGACATATATTAATACCCACCCTCTGTACCATTATTATCTACAAACAGGGTCGGTACATACTGTTGACATCTATTAGTACCCACCCTCTGTACCATTATTATCTACAAACAGGGTCGGTACATACTGTTGACATCTATTAGTACCCACCCTCTGTACTCTTATTATCTACAAACAGGGTCGGTACATATTGTTGACATCTATTAGTACCCACCCTCTGTACTCTTATTATGTACAAAAAGGGTCGGTACATACTGTTAACATCAATTAGTACCCACCCTCTGTACTCTTATTATGTACAAACAGGGTCGATACATACTGTTAACATCTATTAGTACCCACCCTCTGTACTCTTATTATCTACAAACAGGGTCGGTACACACTGTTGACATATATCAATACCCACCCTCTGTACCATTATTATCTACAAACAGAGTCGGTACATACTGTTGAAATATATTAGTACCCACCCTCTGTACTCTTATTATGTACAGACAGGGTCGGTACATACTGTTAACATCTATTAGTACATACCCTCTATACTCTTACTATCTACAGACAAGGTCCGTATATACTGTTAACATCTATTAGTACCCACCCTCTGTACTCTTATTATGTACAAAAAGGGTCGGTACATACTGTTAACATCAATTAGTACCCACCCTCTGTACTCTTATTATGTACAAACAGGGTCGGTACATACTGTTAACATCTATTATTACCCACCCTATGTACTCTTATTATCTACAAACAGGGTCGGTACACACTGTTGACATATATTAATACCAACCCTCTGTACCATTATTATCTACAAACAGGGTCGGTACATACTGTTGACATATATTAGTACCCACCCTCTGTACCATTATTATCTACAAACAGGGTCGGTACACACTGTTGACATATATTAATACCCACCCTCTGAACTATTATTATCTACAAACAGGGTCGCTACATACTGTTGACATCTAGTAGTACCCACCCTCCGTACTCTTATTTTCTACTAACAGAATCGGTACATACTGTTAACATCTATTAGTACCCACCCTCTGTACTCTTATTATCTACAAACAGGGTCGGTACACACTGTTGGCATATATTAATACACACCCTCTGTACCATTATTATCTACAAACAGGGTCGGTACATACTGTTAACATCTATTAGTACCCACCCTCTGTACTCTTATTATCTACAAACAGGGTCGGTACACACTGTTGACATATATTAATACCCACCCTCTGTACCGTTATTATCTACAAACAGGGTCGGTACATACTGTTGACATATATTAGTACCAACCCTCTGTACTCTTATTATGTATAGACAGGGTCGGTACATACTGTTAACATCTATTAGTACCCACCCTCTATACTCTTACTATCTACAGACAAGGTTCGTATATACTGTTAACATCTATTAGTACCCACCCTCTGTACTCTTATTATGTACAAAAAGGGTCGGTACATACTGTTAACATCAATTAGTACCCACCCTCTGTACTCTTATTATGTACAAACAGGGTCGGTACACACTGTTGACATCTATTAGTACCCACCCTCTGTACTCTTATTATGTACAAAAAGGGTCGGTACATACTGTTAACATCAATTAGTACCCACCCTCTGTACTCTTATTATGTACAAACAGGGTCGATACATACTGTTAACATCTATTAGTACCCACCCTCTGTACTCTTATTATCTACAAACAGGGTCGGTACACACTGTTGACATATATCAATACCCACCCTCTGTACAATTATTATCTACAAACAGGGTCGGTACATACTGTTGAAATATATTAGTACCCACCCTCTGTACTCTTATTATGTACAGACAGGGTCGGTACATACTGTTAACATCTATTAGTACCCACCCTCTATACTCTTACTATCTACAGACAAGGTCCGTATATACTGTTAATATCTATTAGTACCCACCCTCTGTTCTCTTATTATGTACAAAAAGGGTCGGTACATACTGTTAACATCAATTAGTACCCACCCTCTGTACTCTTATTATGTACAAACAGGGTCGGTACATACTGTTAACATCTATTATTACCCACCCTATGTACTCTTATTATCTACAAACAGGGTCGGTACACACTGTTGACATATATTAATACCCACCCTCTGTACCATTATTATCTACAAACAGGGTCGGTACATACTGTTGACATATATTAGTACCCACCCTCTGTACCATTATTATCTACAAACAGGGTCGGTACACACTGTTGACATATATTAATACCCACCCTCTGAACTATTATTATCTACAAACAGGGTCGCTACATACTGTTGACATCTAGTAGTACCCACCCTCTGTACTCTTATTTTCTACTAACAGAATCGGTACATACTGTTAACATCTATTAGTACCCACCCTCTGTACTCTTATTATCTACAAACAGGGTCGGTACACACTGTTGGCATATATTAATACACACCCTCTGTACCATTATTATCTACAAACAGGGTCGGTACATACTGTTAACATCTATTAGTACCCACCCTCTGTACTCTTATTATCTACAAACAGGGTCGGTACACACTGTTGACATATATTAATACCCACCCTCTGTACCGTTATTATCTACAAACAGGGTCGGTACATACTGTTGACATATATTAGTACCAACCCTCTGTACTCTTATTATGCATAGACAGGGTCGGTACATACTGTTAACATCTATTAGTACCCACCCTCTATACTCTTACTATCTACAGACAAGGTCCGTATATACTGTTAACATCTATTAGTACCCACCCTCTGTACTCTTATTATGTACAAAAAGGGTCGGTACATACTGTTAACATCAATTAGTACCCACCCTCTGTACTCTTATTATGTACAAACAGGGTCGGTACACACTGTTGACATATATTAATACCCACCCTCTGTACCATTATTATCTACAAACAGGGTCGGTACATACTGTTGACATATATTAGTACCCACCCTCTGTACCATTATTATCTACAAACAGGGTCGGTACACACTGCTGACATATATTAATACCCACCCTCTGTACCATTATTATCTACAAACAGGGTCGCTACATACTGTTGACATCTAGTAGTACCCACCCTCTGTACTCTTATTTTCTACAAACAGAATCGGTACATACTGTTGACATCTATTAGTACCCACCCTTTGTACTCTTATTATGTACAAAAAGGGTCGGTACATACTGTTAACATCAATTAGTACCCACCCTCTGTACTCTTATTATGTACAAACAGGGTCGGTACATACTGTTAACATCTATTAGTACCCACCCTCTGTACTCTTATTATCTACAAACAGGGTCGGTACACACTGTTGACATATATTAATACCCACCCTCTGTACCATTATCATCTACAAACAGGGTCGGTACACACTGTTGACATATATTAGTACCCACCCTCTGTACCATTATTATCTACAAACAGGGTCGGTACATACCCTTGACATATATTAGTACCCACCCTCTGTACTCTTATTATGCATAGACAGGGTCGGTACATACTGTTAACATCTATTAGTACCCACCCTCTGTACTCTTATTATCTACAAACAGGGTCGGTACACACTGTTGACATATATTAATACCCACCCTCTGTACCGTTATTATCTACAAACAGGGTCGGTACATACTGTTGACATATATTAGTACCAACCCTCTGTACTCTTATTATGCATAGACAGGGTCGGTACATACTGTTAACATCTATTAGTACCCACCCTCTATACTCTTACTATCTACAGACAAGGTCCGTATATACTGTTAACATCTATTAGTACCCACCCTCTGTACTCTTATTATGTACAAAAAGGGTCGGTACATACTGTTAACATCAATTAGTACCCACCCTCTGTACTCTTATTATGTACAAACAGGGTCGGTACACACTGTTGACATATATTAATACCCACCCTCTGTACCATTATTATCTACAAACAGGGTCGGTACATACTGTTGACATATATTAGTGCCCACCCTCTGTACCATTATTATCTACAAACAGGGTCGGTACACACTGCTGACATATATTAATACCCACCCTCTGTACCATTATTATCTACAAACAGGGTCGCTACATACTGTTGACATCTAGTAGTACCCACCCTCTGTACTCTTATTTTCTACAAACAGAATCGGTACATACTGTTGACATCTATTAGTACCCACCCTCTGTACTCTTATTATGTACAAAAAGGGTCGGTACATACTGTTAACATCAATTAGTACCCACCCTCTGTACTCTTATTATGTACAAACAGGGTCGGTACATACTGTTAACATCTATTAGTACCCACCCTCTGTACTCTTATTATCTACAAACAGGGTCGGTACACACTGTTGACATATATTAATACCCACCCTCTGTACCATTATCATCTACAAACAGGGTCGGTACACACTGTTGACATATATTAGTACCCACCCTCTGTACCATTATTATCTACAAACAGGGTCGGTACATACCCTTGACATATATTAGTACCCACCCTCTGTACTCTTATTATCTACAAACAAGGTCGGTACACATTGTTGACATTTATTAGTACCCACCCTCTGTACTCTTATTATCTACAAACAGGGTCGGTACATACTGTTGACATCTATTAGTACCCACCCTCTGTATTCTTATTATCTACACACAGGGTCGGTACATACTGTTGACATATATTAGTACCCACCCTCTGTACTCTTATTATGTACAAACAGGGTATGTACATACTGTTAACATCTATTAGTACCCACCCTCTGTACCCTTATTATCTACAAACAGCGTCGGTACATACTGTTAACATCAATTAGTACCCACCCTCTGTACCCTTATTATCTACAAACAGGGTAGGTTCATACTGTTGATATGTATTAGTACCCACCCTCTGTACTCTTATTATCTATAAACAGGGTAGGTACCAACTGTTGACATTTATAAGTATATCGATTTACACGTCGCTATATGATGTAGTTTACATGTACCGACCCTCTATAGTCTTATTATGTACAAACAGGGTCGGTACACACTGTTGACATATATTAATACCCACCCTCTGTACCATTATTATCTACAAACAGGGTTGGTACATACTGTTAACATCTATTAGTACCCACCCTCTGTACTCTTACTATCTACAGACAGGGTCGGTATATACTGTTAACATCTATTAGTACCCACCCTCTGTACTCTTATTATGTACAAAAAGGGTCGGTACATACTGTTAACATCAATTAGTACCCACCCTCTGTACTCTTATTATGTACAGACAGGGTCGGTACATACTGTTAACAAATATTAGTACCCACCCTCTGTACTCTTACTATCTACAGACAGGGTCGGTATATACTGTTAACATCTATTAGTACCCACCCTTTGTACACTTATTATGCACAAACAGGGTCGGTACATACTGTTGACATCTATTAGTACCCACCCTCTGTACTCTTATTATGTACAGACAGGGTCGGTACATACTGTTAACATCTATTTGTACCCACCCTCTGTACTCTTACTATCTACAGACAGGGTCGGTATATACTGTTAACATCTATTAGTACCCGCCCTCTGTACTCTTATTATGTACAAACAGGGTCGGTACTTACTGTTAACATCAATTAGTACCCACCCTCTGTACTCTTATTATGTACAAACAGGGTCGGTACATACTGTTAACATCTATTAGTACCCACCCTCTGTACTCTTATTATGTACAGACAGGGTCGGTGCATACTGTTAACATCTATTAGTACCCACCCTCTGTACTCTTATTATGTAGAGACAGGGTCGGTACATACTGTTAACATATATTAGGGCTCACCCTCTGTACTCTTATTGTGAACAGACAGGGTCGGTACATACTGTTAACATCTATTAATACCCACCCTCTGTACACTTATTATGTACAAACAGGGTCGGTACATACTGTTGACATATATTAATACCCAACCTCTGTACCATTATTATCTACAAACAGGGTCGGTACATACTGTTGACATATATTAATACCCACCCTCTGTACCATTATTATCTACAAACAGGGTCGGTACACAATGTTGACATCTATTAGTACCCACCCTCTGTACTCTTATTATGTTCAAACAGGGTCGGTTCATACTGTTAACATCTATTAGTACCCGCCCTCTCTACTCTTATTATCTACAAACAGGGTCGGTACACACTGTTGACATATATTAATACCCACCCTCTGTACCATTATTATCTACAAACAGGGTCGGTACATACTATTAACATCAATTAGTACCCACCCTCTGTACTCTTATTATGTATAAACAGGGTCGGTGCATACAGTTAACATCTATTAGTACCCACCCTCTGTACTCTTATTATGTAGAGACAGGGTCGGTACATACTGTTAACCTCTATTAGTACCCACCCTCTGTACTCTTATTATGTACAAACAGGGTCGGTACATACTGTTAACATCTATTAGTACCCACCCTCTGTACTCTTATTATCTACAAACAGGGTCGGTACACACTGTTGACATATATTAATACCCACCCTCTGTACCATTATTATCTACAAACAGGGTCGGTACATACTGTTGACATCTATTAGTACCCACCCTCTGTACCATTATTATCTACAAACAGGGTCGGTACATACTGTTGACATCTATTAGTACCCACCCTCTGTACTCTTATTATCTACAAACAGGGTCGGTACATATTGTTGACATCTATTAGTACCCACCCTCTGTACTCTTATTATGTACAAAAAGGGTCGGTACATACTGTTAACATCAATTAGTACCCACCCTCTGTACTCTTATTATGTACAAACAGGGTCGATACATACTGTTAACATCTATTAGTACCCACCCTCTGTACTCTTATTATCTACAAACAGGGTCGGTACACACTGTTGACATATATCAATACCCACCCTCTGTACCATTATTATCTACAAACAGAGTCGGTACATACTGTTGAAATATATTAGTACCCACCCTCTGTACTCTTATTATGTACAGACAGGGTCGGTACATACTGTTAACATCTATTAGTACATACCCTCTATACTCTTACTATCTACAGACAAGGTCCGTATATACTGTTAACATCTATTAGTACCCACCCTCTGTACTCTTATTATGTACAAAAAGGGTCGGTACATACTGTTAACATCAATTAGTACCCACCCTCTGTACTCTTATTATGTACAAACAGGGTCGGTACATACTGTTAACATCTATTATTACCCACCCTATGTACTCTTATTATCTACAAACAGGGTCGGTACACACTGTTGACATATATTAATACCAACCCTCTGTACCATTATTATCTACAAACAGGGTCGGTACATACTGTTGACATATATTAGTACCCACCCTCTGTACCATTATTATCTACAAACAGGGTCGGTACACACTGTTGACATATATTAATACCAACCCTCTGAACTATTATTATCTACAAACAGGGTCGCTACATACTGTTGACATCTAGTAGTACCCACCCTCTGTACTGTTATTTTCTCTTAACAGAATCGGTACATACTGTTAACATCTATTAGTACCCACCCTCTGTACTCTTATTATCTACAAACAGGGTCGGTACACACTGTTGGCATATATTAATACACACCCTCTGTACCATTATTATCTACAAACAGGGTCGGTACATACTGTTAACATCTATTAGTACCCACCCTCTGTACTCTTATTATCTACAAACAGGGTCGGTACACACTGTTGACATATATTAATACCCACCCTCTGTACCGTTATTATCTACAAACAGGGTCGGTACATACTGTTGACATATATTAGTACCAACCCTCTGTACTCTTATTATGTATAGACAGGGTCGGTACATACTGTTAACATCTATTAGTACCCACCCTCTATACTCTTACTATCTACAGACAAGGTTCGTATATACTGTTAACATCTATTAGTACCCACCCTCTGTACTCTTATTATGTACAAAAAGGGTCGGTACATACTGTTAACATCAATTAGTACCCACCCTCTGTACTCTTATTATGTACAAACAGGGTCGGTACACACTGTTGACATATATTAATACCCACCCTCTGTACCATTATTATCTACAAACAGGGTCGGTACATACTGTTGACATATATTAGTACCCACCCTCTGTACCATTATTATCTACAAACAGGGTCGGTACACACTGCTGACATATATTAATACCCACCCTCTGTACCATTATTATCTACAAACAGGGTCGCTACATACTGTTGACATCTAGTAGTACCCACCCTCTGTACTCTTATTTTCTACAAACAGAATCGGTACATACTGTTGACATCTATTAGTACCCACCCTCTGTACTCTTATTATGTACAAAAAGGGTCGGTACATACTGTTAACATCAATTAGTACCCACCCTCTGTACTCTTATTATGTACAAACAGGGTCGGTACATACTGTTAACATCTATTAGTACCCACCCTCTGTACTCTTATTATCTACAAACAGGGTCGGTACACACTGTTGACATATATTAATACCCACCCTCTGTACCATTATTATCTACAAACAGGGTTGGTACACACTGTTGACATATATTAGTACCCACCCTCTGTACCATTATTATCTACAAACAGGGTCGGTACATACCCTTGACATATATTAGTACCCACCCTCTGTACTCTTATTATCTACAAACAAGGTCGGTACACATTGTTGACATTTATTAGTACCCACCCTCTGTACTCTTATTATCTACAAACAGGGTCGGTACATACTGTTGACATCTATTAGTACCCACCCTCTGTATTCTTATTATCTACACACAGGGTCGGTACATACTGTTGACATATATTAGTACCCACCCTCTGTACTCTTATTATGTACAAACAGGGTATG
Source organism: Bathymodiolus brooksi (assembly GCA_963680875.1). Lineage (NCBI taxonomy): Eukaryota > Metazoa > Mollusca > Bivalvia > Mytilida > Modiolidae > Bathymodiolus > Bathymodiolus brooksi. Next base: position 29,007,800 of record OY804586.1, read on the forward strand.
TACATACTGTTAACATTTATTAGTACCCACCCTCTGTACCCTTATTATCTACAAACAGCGTCGGTACATACTGTTAACATCAATTAGTACCCACCCTCTGTACCCTTATTATCTACAAACAGGGTAGGTTCATACTGTTGATATGTATTAGTACCCACCCTCTGTACTCTTATTATCTATAAACAGGGTAGGTACCAACTGTTGACATTTATAAGTATATCGATTTACACGTCGCTATATGATGTAGTTTACATGTACCGACCCTCTATAGTCTTATTATGTACAAACAGGGTCGGTACACACTGTTGACATATATTAATACCCACCCTCTGTACCATTATTATCTACAAACAGGGTTGGTACATACTGTTAACATCTATTAGTACCCACCCTCTGTACTCTTACTATCTACAGACAGGGTCGGTATATACTGTTAACATCTATTAGTACCCACCCTCTGTACTCTTATTATGTACAAAAAGGGTCGGTACATACTGTTAACATCAATTAGTACCCACCCTCTGTACTCTTATTATGTACAGACAGGGTCGGTACATACTGTTAACATATATTAGTACCCACCCTCTGTACTCTTACTATCTACAGATAGGGTCGGTACATACTGTTAACATCTATTAGTACCCACCCTCTGTACTCTTATTATCTACAAACAGGGTCGGTACACACTGTTGACATATATTAATACCCACCCTCTGTACCGTTATTATCTACAAACAGGGTCGGTACATACTGTTGACATATATTAGTACCAACCCTCTGTACTCTTATTATGTATAGACAGGGTCGGTACATACTGTTAACATCTATTAGTACCCACCCTCTATACTCTTACTATCTACAGACAAGGTTCGTATATACTGTTAACATCTATTAGTACCCACCCTCTGTACTCTTATTATGTACAAAAAGGGTCGGTACATACTGTTAACATCAATTAGTACCCACCCTCTGTACTCTTATTATGTACAAACAGGGTCGGTACACACTGTTGACATATATTAATACCCACCCTCTGTACCATTATTATCTACAAACAGGGTCGGTACATACTGTTGACATATATTAGTACCCACCCTCTGTACCATTATTATCTACAAACAGGGTCGGTACACACTGCTGACATATATTAATACCCACCCTCTGTACCATTATTATCTACAAACAGGGTCGCTACATACTGTTGACATCTAGTAGTACCCACCCTCTGTACTCTTATTTTCTACAAACAGAATCGGTACATACTGTTGACATCTATTAGTACCCACCCTCTGTACTCTTATTATGTACAAAAAGGGTCGGTACATACTGTTAACATCAATTAGTACCCACCCTCTGTACTCTTATTATGTACAAACAGGGTCGGTACATACTGTTAACATCTATTAGTACCCACCCTCTGTACTCTTATTATCTACAAACAGGGTCGGTACACACTGTTGACATATATTAATACCCACCCTCTGTACCATTATTATCTACAAACAGGGTTGGTACACACTGTTGACATATATTAGTACCCACCCTCTGTACCATTATTATCTACAAACAGGGTCGGTACATACCCTTGACATATATTAGTACCCACCCTCTGTACTCTTATTATCTACAAACAAGGTCGGTACACATTGTTGACATTTATTAGTACCCACCCTCTGTACTCTTATTATCTACAAACAGGGTCGGTACATACTGTTGACATCTATTAGTACCCACCCTCTGTATTCTTATTATCTACACACAGGGTCGGTACATACTGTTGACATATATTAGTACCCACCCTCTGTACTCTTATTATGTACAAACAGGGTATGTACATACTGTTAACATTTATTAGTACCCACCCTCTGTACCCTTATTATCTACAAACAGCGTCGGTACATACTGTTAACATCAATTAGTACCCACCCTCTGTACCCTTATTATCTACAAACAGGGTAGGTTCATACTGTTGATATGTATTAGTACCCACCCTCTGTACTCTTATTATCTATAAACAGGGTAGGTACCAACTGTTGACATTTATAAGTATATCGATTTACACGTCGCTATATGATGTAGTTTACATGTACCGACCCTCTATAGTCTTATTATGTACAAACAGGGTCGGTACACACTGTTGACATATATTAATACCCACCCTCTGTACCATTATTATCTACAAACAGGGTTGGTACATACTGTTAACATCTATTAGTACCCACCCTCTGTACTCTTACTATCTACAGACAGGGTCGGTATATACTGTTAACATCTATTAGTACCCACCCTCTGTACTCTTATTATGTACAAAAAGGGTCGGTACATACTGTTAACATCAATTAGTACCCACCCTCTGTACTCTTATTATGTACAGACAGGGTCGGTACATACTGTTAACATATATTAGTACCCACCCTCTGTACTCTTACTATCTACAGATAGGGTCGGTATATACTGTTAACATCTATTAGTACCCACCCTCTGTACTCTTATTATTTACAAAAAGGGTCGGTACATACTGTTAACATCAATTAGTACCCACCCTCTGTACTCTTATTATGTACAGACAGGATCGGTACATACTGTTAACATCTATTAGTACCCACCCTCTGTACTCTTACTATCTACAGACAGGGTCGCTACATACTGTTAACATATATTAGTACCCACCCTCTGTACTCTTATTATCTACAAACAGGGTCGGTACACACTGTTGACATATATTAATACCCACCCTCTGTACCATTATTATCTACAAACAGGGTCGGTACATACTGTTGACATATATTAGTACCCACCCTCTGTACCATTATTATCTACAAACAGGGTCGGTACATACTGTTAACATCTATTAGTACCCACCCTCTGTACTCTTATTATCTACAAACAGGGTCGGTACACACTGTTGACATATATTAATACCCACCCTCTGTACCATTATTATCTACAAACAGGGTCGGTACATACTGTTGACATATATTAGTACCCACCCTCTGTACCATTATTATCTACAAACAGGGTCGGTACACACTGTTGACATATATTAATACCCACCCTCTGTACCATTATTATCTACATACAGGGTCGGTACATACTGTTGACATCTATTAGTACCCACCCTCTGTACTCTTATTATGTACAAAAAGGGTCGGTACATACTGTTAACATCTATTAGTACCCACCCTCTGTACTCTTATTATCTACAAACAGGGTCGGTACACACAGTTGACATATATTAATACCCACCCTCTGTACCATTATTATCTACAAACAGGGTCGGTACATACTGTTAACATCTATTAGTACCCACCCTCTGTTCTCTTATTATCTACAAACAGGGTCGGTACACACTGTTGACATATATTAATACCCACCCTCTGCACCATTATTATCTACACACAGGGTCGGTACATACTGTTAACATCTATTAATACCCACCCTCTGTTCTCTTATTATCTACAAACAGGGTCGGTACACACTGTTGACATATATTAATACCCACCCTCTGTACCATTATTATCTACAAACAGGGTCGGTACATACAGTTGACATATATTAGTAACCACCCTCTGTACCATTATTATCTACAAACAGGGTCGGTACATACTGTTGACATCTATTAGTACCCACCCTCTGTACTCTTATTATCTACAAACAGGGTCGGTACATACTGTTAACATCAATTAGTACCCACCCTCTGTACCCTTATTATTTACAAACAGGGTAGGTTCATACTGTTGATATTTATTAGTACCCACCCTCTGTACTCTTATTATCTATAAACAGGGTAGGTACCTACTGTTGACATTTATAAGTATATCGATTTACACGTCGCTATATGATGTAGTTTACATGTACCGACCCTCTATACTCTTAATATCTACAAACAGGGTCGGTACACACTGATGACATATATTAATACCAACCCTCTATACCATTATTATCTACAAACAGGGTTGGTACATACTGTTAACATCTATTAGTACCCACCCTCTGTACAATTATTATCTATAAACAGGGCAGGTACCTACTGTTGACATTTATAAATATATCGATTTACACGTCGCTATTTGATGTAGTTTACATGTACCGACCCTCTATACTCTTAATATCTACAAACATGGTAGGTACCTACTGTTGACATTTATAAGTATATCGATTTACACGTTTCTATATGATGTAGTTTAAATGTACCGACCCTCTATACTCTTATTATGTACAAACAGGATCGGTACACACTGTTGACATATATTAATACCCACCCTCTGTACCATTATTATCTACAAACAGGGTCGGTACATACTGTTGACATCTATTAGTACCCACCCTCTGTACTCTTATTATGTACAAAAAGGGTCGGTACATACCGTTAACATCTATTAGTACCCACCCTCTGTACTCTTATTATCTACAAACAGGGTCGGTACACACAGTTGACATATATTAATACCCACCCTCTGTACCATTATTATCTACAAACAGGGTCGGTACATACTGTTGACATCTATTAGTACCCACCCTCTGTATTCTTATTATCTACAAACAGGATCGGTACATACTGTTGACATATATTAGTACCCACCCTCTGTACTCTTATTATGTACAAACAGGGTATGTACATACTGTTAACATCTATTAGTACCCACCCTCTGTACTCTTATTATCTACAAACAGGGTCGGTACATACTGTTAACATCAATTAGTACCCACCCTCTGTACCCTTATTATCTACAAACTGCGTAGGTTCATACTGTTGATATGTATTAGTACCCACCCTCTGTACTCTTATTATCAATAAACAGGGTAGGTACCAACTGTTGACATTTATAAGTATATCGATTTACACGTCGCTATATGATGTAGTTTACATGTACCGACCCTCTATAGTCTTATTATGTACAAACAGGGTCGGTACACACTGTTGACATATATTAATACCCACCCTCTGTACCATTATTATCTGCAAACAGGGTTGGTACATACTGTTAACATATATTAGTACCCACCCCCTGTACTCTTACTATCTACAGACAGGGTCGGTATATACTGTTAACATCTATTAGTACCCACCCTCTGTACTCTTATTATGTACAAAAAGGGTCGGTACATACTGTTAACATCAATTAGTACCCACCCTCTGTTCTCTTATTATGTACAGACAGGGTCGGTACATACTGTTAACATCTATTAGTACCCACCCTCTGTACTCTTACTATCTACAGACAGGGTCGGTATATACTGTTAACATCTATTAGTACCCACCCTCTGTACCTTATTATTTACAAAAAGGGTCGGTACATACTGTTAACATCAATTAGTACCCACCCTCTGTACTCTTATTATGTACAAACATGGTCGCTACATACTGTTAACATCTATTAGTACCCACCCTCTGTACTCTTATTATCTACAAACAGGGTCGGTACACACTGTTGACATATATTAATACCCACCCTCTGTACCATTATTATCTACAAGCAGGGTCGGTACATACTGTTGACATATAATAGTACCCACCCTCTGTACCATTATTATCTACAAACAGGGTCGGTACACACTGTTGACATATATTAATACCCACCCTCTGTACCATTATTATCTACATACAGGGTCGGTACATACTGTTGACATCTATTAGTACCCACCCTCTGTACTCTTATTATGTACAAAAAGGGTCGGTACATACTGTTAACATCTATTAGTACCCACCCTCTGTACTCTTATTATCTACAAACAGGGTCTTTGCACACAGTTGACATTTATTAATACCCACCCTCTGTACCATTATTATCTACAAACAGGGTCGGTACATACTGTTGACATCTATTAGTACCCACCCTCTGTACTCTTATTATCTACAAACAGGGTCGGTACATACTGTTAACATCAATTAGTACCCACCCTCTGTACCCTTATTATTTACAAACAGGGTAGGTTCATACTGTTGATATTTATTAGTACCCACCCTCTGTACTCTTATTATCTATAAACAGGGTAGGTACCTACTGTTGACATTTATAAGTATATCGATTTACACGTCGCTATATGATGTAGTTTACATGTACCGACCCTCTATACTCTTAATATCTACAAACAGGGTCGGTACACACTGATGACATATATTAATACCAACCCTCTATACCATTATTATCTACAAACAGGGTTGGTACATACTGTTAACATCTATTAGTACCCACCCTCTGTACAATTATTATCTATAAACAGGGCAGGTACCTACTGTTGACATTTATAAGTATATCGATTTACACGTTTCTATATGATGTAGTTTACATGTACCGACCCTCTATACTCTTATTATGTAAAACAGGATCGGTACACACTGTTGACATATATTAATACCCACCCTCTGTACCATTATTATCTACAAACAGGGTCGGTACATACTGTTGATATCTATTAGTACCCACCCTCTGTACTCTTATTATGTACAAAAAGGGTCGGTACATACCGTTAACATCTATTAGTACCCACCCTCTGTACTCTTATTATCTACAAACAGGGTCGGTACACACAGTTGACATATATTAATACCCACCCTCTGTACCATTATTATCTACAAACAGGGTCGGTACATACTGTTGACATCTATTGGTACCCACCCTCTGTATTCTTATTATCTACAAACAGGGTCGGTACATACTGTTGACATATATTAGTACCCACCCTCTGTACTCTTATTATGTACAAACAGGGTATGTACATACTGTTAACATCTATTAGTACCCACCCTCTGTACTCTTATTATCTACAAACAGGGTCGGTACATACTGTTAACATCAATTAGTACCCACCCTCTGTACCCTTATTATCTACAAACTGCGTAGGTTCATACTGTTGATATTTATTAGTACCCACCCTCTGTACTCTTATTATCAATAAACAGGGTAGGTACCAACTGTTGACATTTATAAGTATATCGATTTACACGTCGCTATATGATGTAGTTTACATGTACCGACCCTCTATAGTCTTATTATGTACAAACAGGGTCGGTACACACTGTTAACATCAATTAGTACCCACCCTCTGTACTCTTATTATGTACAAACAGGGTCGGTACTTACTGTTAACATCAATTAGTACCCACCCTCTGTACTCTTATTATGTACAAACAGGGTCGGTACATACTGTTAACATCTATTAGTACCCACCCTCTGTACTCTTATTATGTACAGACAGGGTCGGTGCATACTGTTAACATCTATTAGTACCCACCCTCTGTACTCTTATTATGTAGAGACAGGGTCGGTACATACTGTTAACATATATTAGGGCTCACCCTCTGTACTCTTATTGTGAACAGACAGGGTCGGTACATACTGTTAACATCTATTAATACCCACCCTCTGTACACTTATTATGTACAAACAGGGTCGGTACATACTGTTGACATATATTAATACCCAACCTCTGTACCATTATTATCTACAAACAGGGTCGGTACATACTGTTGACATATATTAATACCCACCCTCTGTACCATTATTATCTACAAACAGGGTCGGTACACAATGTTGACATCTATTAGTACCCACCCTCTGTACTCTTATTATGTTCAAACAGGGTCGGTTCATACTGTTAACATCTATTAGTACCCACCCTCTCTACTCTTATTATCTACAAACAGGGTCGGTACACACTGTTGACATCAATTAGTACCCACCCTCTGTACTCTTATTATGTATAAACAGGGTCGGTGCATACAGTTAACATATATTAGTACCCACCCTCTGTACTCTTATTATGTAGAGACAGGGTCGGTACATACTGTTAACCTCTATTAGTACCCACCCTCTGTACTCTTATTATGTACAAACAGGGTCGGTACATACTGTTAACATCTATTAGTACCCACCCTCTGTACTCTTATTATCTACAAACAGGGTCGGTACACACTGTTGACATATATTAATACCCACCCTCTGTACCATTATTATCTACAAACAGGGTCGGTACATACTTTTGACATCTATTAGTACCCACCCTCTGTACCATTATTATCTACAAACAGGGTCGGTACATACTGTTGACATATATTAGTACCCACCCTCTGTACTCTTATTATGTACAGACAGGGTCGGTACATACTGTTAACATCTATTAGTACCCACCCTCTGTACTCTTATTATGTACAGACAGGGTCGGTACATACTGTTAACATCTATTAGTACCCACCCTCTGTACTCTTATTATGTACAAAAAGGGTCGGTACATACTGTTAACATCTATTAGTACCCACCCTCTGTACTCTTATTATCTACAAACAGGGTCGGTACACAGAGTTGACATATATTAATACCCACCCTCTGTACCATTATTATCTACAAACAGGGTCGGTACATACTGTTGACATCTATTAGTACCCACCCTCTGTACCATTATTATCTACAAACAGGGTCGGTACATACTGTTGACATCTATTAGTACCCACCCTCTGTACTCTTATTATCTACAAACAGGGTTGGTACATATTGTTGACATCTATTAGTACCCACCTTCTGTACTCTTATTATGTACAAAAAGGGTCGGTGCATACTGTTAACATCAATTAGTACCCACCCTCTGTACTCTTATTATATACAAACAGGGTCGGTACATACTGTTAACATCTATTAGTACCCACCCTCTGTACTCTTATTATCTACAAACAGGGTCGGTACACACTGTTGACATATATTAATACCCACTCTCTGTACCATTATTATCTACAAACAGGGTCGGTACATACTGTTGACATATATTAGTACCCACCCTCTGTACTCTTATTATGTACAGACAGGGTCGGTACATACTGTTAACATCTATTAGTACCCACCCTCTGTACTCTTATTATCTACAAACAGGGTCGGTACACACAGTTGACATCTATTAGTACCCACCCTCTGTACTCTTATTATGTACAAAAAGGGTCGGTACATACTGTTAACATCTATTAGTACCCACCCTCTGTTCTCTTATTATCTACAAACAAGGTCGGTACACACTGTTAACATATATTAATACCCACCCTCTGTACCATTATTATCTACAAACAGGGTCGGTACATACTGTTGACATATATTAGTACCCACCCTCTGTACCATTATTATCTACAAACAGGGTCGGTACATACTGTTGACATCTATTAGTACCCACCCTCTGTACTCTTATTATCTACAAACAGGGTCGGTACATACTGTTAACATCAATTAGTACCCACTCTCTGTACCCTTATTATCTACAAACAGGGTAGGTTCATACTGTTGATATTTATTAGTACCCACCCTCTGTACCATTATTATCTACAAACAGGGTCGGTACACACTGTTGACATATATTAATACCCACCCTCTGTACCATTATTATCTACAAACAGGGTCGGTACATACTGTTGACATCTATTAGTACCCACCCTCTGTACTCTTATTATGTACAAAAAGGGTCGGTACATACTGTTAACATCTATTAGTACCCACCCTCTGTACTCTTATTATCTACAAACAGGGTCGGTACACACAGTTGACATATATTAATACCCACCCTCTGTACCATTATTATCTACAAACAGGGTCGGTACATACTGTTGACATCTATTAGTACCCACCCTCTGTACCATTATTATCTACAAACAGGGTCGGTACATACTGTTGACATCTATTAGTACCTACCCTCTGTACTCTTGTTATCTACAAACAGGGTCGGTACATATTGTTGACATCTATTATTACCCACCTTCTGTACTCTTATTATGTACAAAAAGGGTCGGTACATACTGTTAACATCTATTAGTACCCACCCTCTGTACTCTTATTATCTACAAACAGGGTCGGTACACACTGTTGACATATATTAATACCCACCCTCTGTACCATTATTATCTACAAACAGGGTCGGTACATACTGTTGACATATATTAGTACCCACCCTCTGTACTCTTATTATGTACAGACAGGGTCGGTACATACTGTTAACATCTATTAGTACCCACCCTCTGTACTCTGACTATCTACAGACAAGGTCCGTATATACTGTTGACATATATTAGTACCCACCCTCTGTACTCTTATTATGTACAAACAGGGTCGGTACATACTGTTGACATCTATTAGTACCCACCCTCTGTACTCTTATTATCTACAAACAGGGTCGGTACATATTGTTGACATCTATTAGTACCCACCTTCTGTACTCTTATTATGTACAAAAAGGGTCGGTACATACTCTTAACATCAATTAGTAACCACCATCTGTACTCTTATTATGTACAAACAGGGTCGGTACATACTGCTAACATCTAGTATTACCCACCCTCTGTACTCTTATTATCTACAAACAGGGTCGGTACACACTGTTGACATATATTAATACCCACCCTCTGTACCATTATTATCTACAAACAGGGTCGGTACATACTGTTGACATATATTAGTACCCACCCTCTGTACCATTATTATATACAAACAGGGTCGGTACACACTGTTGACATATATTAATACCCACCCTCTGTACCATTATTATCTACAAACAGTGTCGCTACATACTGTTGACATCTAGTAGTACCCACCCTCTGTACTCTTATTTTCTACAAACAGAGTCGGTACATACTCTTGACATCTATTAGTACCCACCCTCTGTACTCTTATTATGTACAAAAAGGGTCGGTACATACTGTTAACATCTATTAGTACCCACCCTCTGTACTCTTATTATCTACAAACAGGGTCGGTACACACAGTTGACATATATTAATACCCACCCTCTGTACCATTATTATCTACAAACAGGGTCGGTACATACTGTTGACATCTATTAGTACCCACCCTCTGTACCATTATTATCTACAAACAGGGTCGGTACATACTGTTGACATCTATTAGTACCCACCCTCTGTACTCTTATTATCTACAAACAGGGTCGGTACATATTGTTGACATCTATTAGTACCCACCCTCTGTACCATTATTATCTACAAGCAGGGTCGGTACATACTGTTGACATATATTAGGACCCACCCTCTGTACCATTATTATCTACAAACAGGGTCGGTACACACTGTTGACATATATTAATACCCACCCTCTGTACCATTATTATCTACAAACAGGGTCGGTACATACTGTTGACATCTATTAGTACCCACCCTCTGTACTCTTATTATGTACAAAAAGGGTCGGTACATACTGTTAACATCTATTAGTACCCACCCTCTGTTCTCTTATTATCTACAAACAGAGTCGGTACACACTGTTGACATATATTAATACCCACCCTCTGCACCATTATTATCTACACACAGGGTCGGTACATACTGTTAACATCTATTAATACCTACCCTCTGTTCTCTTATTATCTACAAACAGGATCGGTACACACTGTTGACATATATTAATACCCACCCTCTGTACCATTATTATCTACAAACAGGGTCGGTACATACTGTTGACATATATTAGTACCCACCCTCTGTACCATTATTATCTACAAACAGGGTCGGTACATACTGTTGAAATCTATTAGTACCCACCCTCTGTACTCTTATTATCTACAAACAGGGTCGGTACATACTGTTAACATCAATTAGTACCCACTCTCTGTACCCTTATTATCTACAAACAGGGTAGGTTCATACTGTTGATATCTATTAGTACCCACCCTCTGTACCATTATTATCTACAAACAGGGTCGGTACACACTGTTGACCTATATTAATACCCACCCTCTGTACCATTATTATCTACAAACAGGGTCGGTACATACTGTTGACATCTATTAGTACCCACCCTCTGTACTCTTATTATGTACAAAAAGGGTCGGTACATACTGTTAACATCTATTAGTACCCACCCTCTGTACTCTTATTATCTACAAACAGGGTCGGTACACACAGTTGACATATATTAATACCCACCCTCTGTACCATTATTATCTACAAACAGGGTCGGTACATACTGTTGACATCTATTAGTACCCACCCTCTGTACCATTATTATCTACAAACAGAGTCGGTACATACTGTTGACATCTATTAGTACCCACCCTCTGTACTCTTATTATCTACAAACAGGGTCGGTACATATTGTTGACATCTATTAGTACACACCTTCTGTACTCTTATTATGTACAAAAATGGTCGGTACATACTGATAACATCTATTAGTACCTACCCTCTGTACTCTTATTATCTACAAACACGGTCGGTACACACTGTTGACATATATTAATACCCACCCTCTGTACCATTATTATGTACAAACAGGGTCGGTACATACTGTTGACATCTATTAGTACCCACCCTCTGTACTCTTATTATCTACAAACAGGGTCGGTACATATTGTTGACATATATTAGTACCCACCTTCTGTACTCTTATTATGTACAAAAAGGGTCGGTACATACTGTTAACATCAATTAGTAACCACCCTCTGTACTCTTATTATGTACAAACAGGGTCGGTACATACTGTTAACATCTATTATTACCCACCCTCTGTACTCTTATTATCTACAAACAGGGTCGGTACACACTGTTGACATATATTAATACCCACCCTCTGTACCATTATTATCTACAAACAGGGTCGGTACATACTGTTGACATATATTAGTACCCACCCTCTGTACCATTATTATATACAAACAGGGTCGGTACACACTGTTGACATATATTAATACCCACCCTCTGTACCATTATTATCTACAAACAGGGTCGGTACATACTGTTGACATCTATTAGTACCCACCCTCTGTACTCTTATTATCTACAAACAGGGTCGGTACATATTGTTGACATCTATTAGTACCCACCCTCTGTACCATTATTATCTACAAGCAGGGTCGGTACATACTGTTGACATATATTAGTACCCACCCTCTGTACCATTATTATCTACAAACAGGGTCGGTACACACTGTTGACATATATTAATACCCACCCTCTGTACCATTATTATCTACAAACAGGGTCGGTACATACTGTTGACATCTATTAGTACCCACCCTCTGTACTCTTATTATGTACAAAAAGGGTCGGTACATACTGTTAACATCTATTAGTACCCACCCTCTGTTCTCTTATTATCTACAAACAGAGTCGGTACACACTGTTGACATATATTAATACCCACCCTCTGCACCATTATTATCTACACACAGGGTCGGTACATACTGTTAACATCTATTAATACCTACCCTCTGTTCTCTTATTATCTACAAACAGGGTCGGTACACACTGTTGACATATATTAATACCCACCCTCTGTACCATTATTATCTACAAACAGGGTCGGTACATACTGTTGACATATATTAGTACCCACCCTCTGTACCATTATTATCTACAAACAGGGTCGGTACATACTGTTGACATCTATTAGTACCCACCCTCTGTACTCTTATTATCTACAAACAGGGTCGGTACATACTGTTAACATCAATTAGTACCCACTCTCTGTACCCTTATTATCTACAAACAGGGTAGGTTCATACTGTTGATATTTATTAGTACCCACCCTCTGTACCATTATTATCTACAAACAGGGTCGGTACACACTGTTGACCTATATTAATACCCACCCTCTGTACCATTATTATCTACAAACAGGGTCGGTACATACTGTTGACATCTATTAGTACCCACCCTCTGTACCATTATTATCTACAAACAGGGTCGGTACATACTGTTGACATCTATTAGTACCCACCCTCTGTACCATTATTATCTACAAACAGAGTCGGTACATACTGTTGACATCTATTAGTACCCACCCTCTGTACTCTTATTATCTACAAACAGGGTCGGTACATATTGTTGACATCTATTAGTACACACCTTCTGTACTCTTATTATGTACAAAAAGGGTCGGTACATACTGATAACATCTATTAGTACCCACCCTCTGTACTCTTATTATCTACAAACACGGTCGGTACACACTGTTGACATATATTAATACCCACCCTCTGTACCATTATTATCTACAAACTGGGTCGGTACATACTGTTGACATATATTAGTACCCACCCTCTGTACTCTTATTATGTACAAACAGGGTCGGTACATACTGTTGACATCTATTAGTACCCACCCTCTGTACTCTTATTATCTACAAACAGGGTCGGTACATATTGTTGACATATATTAGTACCCACCTTCTGTACTCTTATTATGTACAAAAAGGGTCGGTACATACTGTTAACATCAATTAGTAACCACCCTCTGTACTCTTATTATGTACAAACAGGGTCGGTACATACTGTTAACATCTATTATTACCCACCCTCTGTACTCTTATTATCTACAAACAGGGTCGGTACACACAGTTGACATATATTAATACCCACCCTCTGTACCATTATTATCTACAAACAGGGTCGGTACATACTGTTGACATCTATTAGTACCCACCCTCTGTACCATTATTATCTACAAACAGAGTCGGTACATACTGTTGACATCTATTAGTACCCACCCTCTGTACTCTTATTATCTACAAACAGGGTCGGTACATATTGTTGACATCTATTAGTACACACCTTCTGTACTCTTATTATGTACAAAAAGGGTGGGTACATACTGATAACATCTATTAGTACCCACCCTCTGTACTCTTATTATCTACAAACACGGTCGGTACACACTGTTGACATATATTAATACCCACCCTCTGTACCATTATTATCTACAAACAGGGTCGGTACATACTGTTGACATATATTAGTACCCACCCTCTGTACTCTTATTATGTACAAACAGGGTCGGTACATACTGTTGACATCTATTAGTACCCACCCTCTGTACTCTTATTATCTACAAACAGGGTCGGTACATATTGTTGACATATATTAGTACCCACCTTCTGTACTCTTATTATGTACAAAAAGGGTCGGTACATACTGTTAACATCAATTAGTAACCACCCTCTGTACTCTTATTATGTACAAACAGGGTCGGTACATACTGTTAACATCTATTATTACCCACCCTCTGTACTCTTATTATCTACAAACAGGGTCGGTACACACTGTTGACATATATTAATACCCACCCTCTGTACCATTATTATCTACAAACAGGGTCGGTACATACTGTTGACATATATTAGTACCCACCCTCTGTACCATTATTATATACAAACAGGGTCGGTACATACTGTTAACATCAATTAGTACCCACCCTCTGTACTCTTATTATGTACAAAAAGGGTCGGTACATACTGTTAACATCAATTAGTACCCACCCTCTGTACTCTTATTGTGTACAAACAGGGTCGGTACATACTGTTAACATCTATTAGTACCCACCCTCTGTACTCTTATTATCTACAAACAGGGTCGGTACATATTGTTGACATCTATTAGTACCCACCTTCTGTACTCTTATTATGTACAAAAAGGGTCGGTACATACTGTTAACATCAATTAGTAACCACCATCTGTACTCTTATTATGTACAAACAGGGTCGGTACATACTGTTGACATATAGTAGTACCCACCCTCTGTACCATTATTATATACAAACAGGGTCGGTACACACTGTTGACATATATTAATACCCACCCTCTGTACCATTATTATCTACAAACAGTGTCGCTACATACTGTTGACATCTAGTAGTACCCACCCTCTGTACTCTTATTTTCTACAAACAGAGTCGGTACATACTCTTGACATCTATTAGTACCCACCCTCTGTACTCTTATTATGTACAAAAAGGATCGGTACATACTGTTAACATCTATTAATACCCACCCTCTGTACAATTATTATCTACAAACAGGGTCGGTACATACTGTTAACATCTATTAATACCCACCCTCTGTACCATTATTATCTACAAACAGGGTTGGTACATACTGTTAACATCTATTAGTACCCACCCTCTGTACTCTTATTATCTACAAACAGGGTCGGTACACACAGTTGACATATATTAATACCCACCCTCTGTACCATTATTATCTACAAACAGGGTCGGTACATACTGTTGACATCTATTAGTACCCACCCTCTGTACCATTATTATCTACAAACAGGGTCGGTACATACTGTTGACATCTATTAGTACCCACCCTCTGTACTCTTATTATCTACAAACAGGGTCGGTACATATTGTTGACATCTATTAGTACCCACCCTCTGTACCATTATTATCTACAAGCAGGGTCGGTACATACTGTTGACCTATATTAGTACCCACCCTCTGTACCATTATTATCTACAAACAGGGTCGGTACACACTGTTGACATATATTAATACCCACCCTCTGTACCATTATTATCTACAAACAGGGTCGGTACATACTGTTGACATCTATTAGTACCCACCCTCTGTACTCTTATTATGTACAAAAAGGGTCGGTACATACTGTTAACATCTATTAGTACCCACCCTCTGTTCTCTTATTATCTACAAACAGAGTCGGTACACACTGTTGACATATATTAATACCCACCCTCTGCACCATTATTATCTACACACAGGGTCGGTACATACTGTTAACATCTATTAATACCTACCCTCTGTTCTCTTATTATCTACAAACAGGGTCGGTACACACTGTTGACATATATTAATACCCACCCTCTGTACCATTATTATCTACAAACAGGGTCGGTACATACTGTTGACATATATTAGTACCCACCCTCTGTACCATTATTATCTACAAACAGGGTCGGTACATACTGTTGACATCTATTAGTACCCACCCTCTGTACTCTTATTATCTACAAACAGGGTCGGTACATACTGTTAACATCAATTAGTACCCACTCTCTGTACCCTTATTATCTACAAACAGGGTAGGTTCATACTGTTGATATTTATTAGTACCCACCCTCTGTACCATTATTATCTACAAACAGGGTCGGTACACACTGTTGACATATATTAATACCCACCCTCTGTACCATTATTATCTACAAACAGGGTCGGTACATACTGTTGACATCTATTAGTAACCACCCTCTGTACTCTTATTATGTACAAAAAGGGTCGGTACATACTGTTAACATCTATTAGTACCCACCCTCTGTACTCTTATTATCTACAAACAGGGTCGGTACACACAGTTGACATATATTAATACCCACCCTCTGTACCATTATTATCTACAAACAGGGTCGGTACATACTGTTGACATCTATTAGTACCCACCCTCTGTACCATTATTATCTACAAACAGGGTCGGTACATACTGTTGACATCTATTAGTACCCACCCTCTGTACTCTTATTATCTACAAACAGGGTCGGTACATATTGTTGACATCTATTAGTACACACCTTCTGTACTCTTATTATGTACAAAAAGGGTCGGTACATACTGATAACATCTATTAGTACCCACCCTCTGTACTCTTATTATCTACAAACACGGTCGGTACACACTGTTGACATATATTAATACCCACCCTCTGTACCATTATTATCTACAAACAGGGTCGGTACATACTGTTGACATATATTAGTACCCACCCTCTGTACTCTTATTATGTACAAACAGGGTCGGTACATACTGTTGACATCTATTAGTACCCACCCTCTGTACTCTTATTATCTACAAACAGGGTCGGTACATATTGTTGACATATATTAGTACCCACCTTCTGTACTCTTATTATGTACAAAAAGGGTCGGTACATACTGTTAACATCAATTAGTAACCACCCTCTGTACTCTTATTATGTACAAACAGGGTCGGTACATACTGTTAACATCTATTATTACCCACCCTCTGTACTCTTATTATCTACAAACAGGGTCGGTACACACTGTTGACATATATTAATACCCACCCTCTGTACCATTATTATCTACAAACAGGGTCGGTACATACTGTTGACATATATTAGTACCCACCCTCTGTACCATTATTATATACAAACAGGGTCGGTACATACTGTTAACATCAATTAGTACCCACCCTCTGTACTCTTATTATGTACAAAAAGGGTCGGTACATACTGTTAACATCAATTAGTACCCACCCTCTGTACTCTTATTGTGTACAAACAGGGTCGGTACATACTGTTAACATATATTAGTACCCACCCTCTGTACTCTTATTATCTACAAACAGGGTCGGTACATATTGTTGACATCTATTAGTACCCACCTTCTGTACTCTTATTATGTACAAAAAGGGTCGGTACATACTGTTAACATCAATTAGTAACCACCATCTGTACTCTTATTATGTACAAACAGGGTCGGTACATACTGTTGACATATAGTAGTACCCACCCTCTGTACCATTATTATATACAAACAGGGTCGGTACACACTGTTGACATATATTAATACCCACCCTCTGTACCATTATTATCTACAAACAGTGTCGCTACATACTGTTGACATCTAGTAGTACCCACCCTCTGTACTCTTATTTTCTACAAACAGAGTCGGTACATACTCTTGACATCTATTAGTACCCACCCTCTGTACTCTTATTATGTACAAAAAGGGTCGGTACATACTGTTAACATCTATTAATACCCACCCTCTGTACAATTATTATCTACAAACAGGGTCGGTACATACTGTTAACATCTATTAATACCCACCCTCTGTACCATTATTATCTACAAACAGGGTTGGTACATACTGTTAACATCTATTAGTACCCACCCTCTGTACTCTTATTATCTACAAACAGGGTCGGTACACACAGTTGACATATATTAATACCCACCCTCTGTACCATTATTATCTACAAACAGGGTCGGTACATACTGTTGACATCTATTAGTACCCACCCTCTGTACCATTATTATCTACAAACAGGGTCGGTACATACTGTTGACATCTATTAGTACCCACCCTCTGTACTCTTATTATCTACAAACAGGGTCGGTACATATTGTTGACATCTATTAGTACCCACCCTCTGTACCATTATTATCTACAAGCAGGGTCGGTACATACTGTTGACCTATATTAGTACCCACCCTCTGTACCATTATTATCTACAAACAGGGTCGGTACACACTGTTGACATATATTAATACCCACCCTCTGTACCATTATTATCTACAAACAGGGTCGGTACATACTGTTGACATCTATTAGTACCCACCCTCTGTACTCTTATTATGTACAAAAAGGGTCGGTACATACTGTTAACATCTATTAGTACCCACCCTCTGTTCTCTTATTATCTACAAACAGAGTCGGTACACACTGTTGACATATATTAATACCCACCCTCTGCACCATTATTATCTACACACAGGGTCGGTACATACTGTTAACATCTATTAATACCTACCCTCTGTTCTCTTATTATCTACAAACAGGGTCGGTACACACTGTTGACATATATTAATACCCACCCTCTGTACCATTATTATCTACAAACAGGGTCGGTACATACTGTTGACATATATTAGTACCCACCCTCTGTACCATTATTATCTACAAACAGGGTCGGTACATACTGTTGACATCTATTAGTACCCACCCTCTGTACTCTTATTATCTACAAACAGGGTCGGTACATACTGTTAACATCAATTAGTACCCACTCTCTGTACCCTTATTATCTACAAACAGGGTAGGTTCATACTGTTGATATTTATTAGTACCCACCCTCTGTACCATTATTATCTACAAACAGGGTCGGTACACACTGTTGACATATATTAATACCCACCCTCTGTACCATTATTATCTACAAACAGGGTCGGTACATACTGTTGACATCTATTAGTAACCACCCTCTGTACTCTTATTATGTACAAAAAGGGTCGGTACATACTGTTAACATCTATTAGTACCCACCCTCTGTACTCTTATTATCTACAAACAGGGTCGGTACACACAGTTGACATATATTAATACCCACCCTCTGTACCATTATTATCTACAAACAGGGTCGGTACATACTGTTGACATCTATTAGTACCCACCCTCTGTACCATTATTATCTACAAACAGGGTCGGTACATACTGTTGACATCTATTAGTACCCACCCTCTGTACTCTTATTATCTACAAACAGGGTCGGTACATATTGTTGACATCTATTAGTACACACCTTCTGTACTCTTATTATGTACAAAAAGGGTCGGTACATACTGATAACATCTATTAGTACCCACCCTCTGTACTCTTATTATCTACAAACACGGTCGGTACACACTGTTGACATATATTAATACCCACCCTCTGTACCATTATTATCTACAAACAGGGTCGGTACATACTGTTGACATATATTAGTACCCACCCTCTGTACTCTTATTATGTACAAACAGGGTCGGTACATACTGTTGACATCTATTAGTACCCACCCTCTGTACTCTTATTATCTACAAACAGGGTCGGTACATATTGTTGACATATATTAGTTCCCACCTTCTGTACTCTTATTATGTACAAAAAGGGTCGGTACATACTGTTAACATCAATTAGTAACCACCCTCTGTACTCTTATTATGTACAAACAGGGTCGGTACATACTGTTAACATCTATTATTACCCACCCTCTGTACTCTTATTATCTACAAACAGGGTCGGTACACACTGTTGACATATATTAATACCCACCCTCTGTACCATTATTATCTACAAACAGGGTCGGTACATACTGTTGACATATATTAGTACCCACCCTCTGTACCATTATTATATACAAACAGGGTCGGTACACACTGTTGACATATATTAATACCCACCCTCTGTACCTGTATTATCTACAAACAGTGTCGCTACATACTGTTGACATCTAGTAGTACCCACCCTCTGTACTCTTATTTTCTACAAACAGAGTCGGTACATACCCTTGACATCTATTAGTACCCACCCTCTGTACTCTTATTATGTACAAAAAGGGTCGGTACATACTGTTAACATCAATTAATACCCACCCTCTGTACTCTTATTATGTACAAACAGGGTCGGTACATACTGTTAACATCTATTAGTACCCACCCTCTGTACTCTTATTATCTACAAACAGGGTCGGTTCACACTGTTGACATATATTAATACCCACCCTCTGTACCATTATTATCTACAAAGAGGGTCGGTACATACTGTTAACATCTATTAGTACCACCCTCTGTACTCTTATTATCTACAAACAGGGTCGGTACACACTGTTGACATATATTAATACCCACCCTCTGTACCATTATTATCTACAAACAGGGTCGGTACACACTGTTGACATATATTAGTACCCACCCTCTGTACCATTATTATCTACAAACAGGGTCGGTACATACCCTTGACATATATTAGTACCCACCCTCTGTACTCTTATTATCTACAAACAGGGTCGGTACACACTGTTTACATTTATTAGTACCCACCCTCTGTACTCTTATTATCTACAAACAGGGTCGGTACATACTGTTGACATCTATTAGTACCAACCCTCTGTATTCTTATTATCTACAAACAGGGTCGGTACATACTGTTGACATATATTAGTACCCACCCTCTGTACTCTTATTATCTATAAACAGGGTAGGTACCAACTGTTGACATTTATAAGTATATCGATTCACACGTCGCTATATGATGTAGTTTACATGTACCGACCCTCTATAGTCTTATTATGTACAAACATGGTCGGTACACACTGTTGACATATATTAATACCCACCCTCTGTACCATTATTATCTACAAACAGGGTTGGTACATACTGTAAACATATATTAGTACCCACCCTCTGTACTCTTACTATCTACAGACAGGGTCGGTATATACTGTTAACATCTATTAGTACCCACCCTCTGTACTCCTATTATGTACAAAAATGGTAGGTACATACTGCTAACATCAATTAGTACCCACCCTCTGTACTCTTATTATGTACAGACAGGATCGGTACATACTGTTAACATCTATTAGTACCCACCCTCTGTACTCTTACTATCTACAGACAGGGTCGGTATATACTGTTAACATCTATTAGTACCCACCCTCTGTACTCTTATTATTTACAAAAAGGGTCGGTACATACTGTTAACATCAATTAGTACCCACCCTCTGTACTCTTATTATGTACAAACAGGGTCGGTACATACTGTTAACATCTATTAGTACCCACCCTCTGTACTCTTAGTATCTACAAACAGGGTCGGTACACACTGTTGACATATATTAATACCCACCCTCTGTACCATTATTATCTACAAACAGGGTCGGTACATACTGTTGACATATATTAGTACCCACCCTCTGTACCATTATTATCTACAAACAGGGTCGGTACACACTGTTGACATATATTAATACCCACCCTCTGTACCATTATTATCTACAAACAGGGTCAGTGCATACTGTTGACATCTATTAGAACCCACCCTCTGTACTCTTATTATGTACAAAAAGGGTAGGTACATACTGTTAACATCAATTAGTACCCACCCTCTGTACTCTTATTATGTACAAACAGGGTCGGTACATACTGTTGACATCTATTAGTACCCACCCTCTGTACCATTATTATCTACAAACAGGGTCGGTACATACTGTTGACATCTATTAGTACCCACCCTCTGTACTCTTAATATCTACAAACAGGGTCGGTACATATTGTTGACATCTATTAGTACCCACCTTCTGTACTCTTATTATGTACAAAAAGGGTCGGTACATACTGTTAACATCAATTAGTACCCACCCTCTGTACTCTTATTATCTACAAACAGGGTCGGTACATACTGTTAACATCTATTAGTACCCACCCTCTGTACTCTTATTATCTACAAACAGGGTCGGTACACACTGTTGACATATATTAATACCCACCCTCTGTACCTTTATTATCTACAAACAGGGTCGGTACATACTGTTAACATCTATTAGTACCCACCCTCTGTACTCTTACTATCTACAGACAAGGTCCGTATATACTGTTAACATCTATTAGTACCCACCCTCTGTACTCTTATTATGTACAAAAAGGGTCGGTACATACTGTTAACATCAATTAGTACCCACCCTCTGTACTCTTATTATGTACAAACAGGGTCGGTACATACTGTTAACATCTATTATTACCCACCCTCTGTACTCTTATTATCTACAAACAGGGTCGGTACACACTGTTGACATATATTAATACCCACCCTCTGTACCATTATTATCTACAAACAGGGTCGGTACATACTGTTGACATATATTAGTACCCACCCTCTGTACCATTATTATATACAAACAGGGTCGGTACACACTGTTGACATATATTAATACCCACCCTCTGTACCATTATTATCTACAAACAGTGTCGCTACATACTGTTGACATCTAGTAGTACCCACCCTCTGTACTCTTATTTTCTACAAACAGAGTCGGTACATACTGTTGACATCTATTAGTATCCACCCTCTGTACTCTTATTATGTACAAAAAGGGTCGGTACATACTGTTAACATCAATTAGTACCCACCCTCTGTACTCTTATTATGTACAAACAGGGTCGGTACATACTGTTAACATCTATTAGTACCCACCCTCTGTACTCTTATTATCTACAAACAGGGTCGGTACACACTATTGACATATATTAATACCCACCCTCTGTACCATTATTATCTACAAACAGGGTCGGTACATACTGTTAACATCTATTAGTACCACCCTCTGTACTCTTATTATCTACAAACAGGGTCGGTACACACTGTTGACATATATTAATACCCACCCTCTGTACCATTATTATCTACAAACAGGGTCGGTACACACTGTTGACATATATTAGTACCCACCCTCTGTACCATTATTATCTACAAACAGGGTCGGTACATACCCTTGACATATATTAGTACCCACCCTCTGTACTCTTATTATCTACAAACAGGGTCGGTATACACTGTTGACATTTATTAGTACCCACCCTCTGTACTCTTATTATCTACAAACAGGGTCGGTACATACTGTTGACATCTATTAGTACCCATCCTCTGTATTCTTATTATCTACAAAAGGGTCGGTACATACTGTTGACATATATTAGTACCCACCCTCTGTGCTCTTATTATGTGCAAACAGGGTCGGTACATACTGTTAACATCAATTAGTACCCACCCTCTGTACCCTTATTATCTACAAACAGGGTAGGTTCATACTGTTGATATTTATTAGTACCCACCCTCTGTACTCGTATTATCTATAAACAGGGTAGGTACCAACTGTTGACATTTATAAGTATATCGATTTACACGTCGCTATATGATGTAGTTTACATGTACCGACCCTCTATAGTCTTATTATGTACAAACAGGGTCGGTACACACTGTTGACATATATTAATACCCACCCTCTGTACCATTATTATCTACAAACAGGGTTGGTACATACTGTTAACATCTATTAGTACCCACCCTCAATACTCTTACTATCTACAGACAGGGTCGGTATATACTGTTAACATCTATTAGTACCCACCCTCTGTTGTCCTATTATGTACAAAAAGGGTCGGTACATACTGTTAACATCAATTAGTACCCACCCTATGTACTCTTATTATGTACAGACAGGGTTGGTACATACTGTTAACATCTATTAGTACCCACCCTCTGTACTCTTACTATCTACAGACAGGGTCGGTATATACTGTTAACATCTATTAGTACCCACCCTCTGTACTCTTATTATTTACAAAAAGGGTCGGTACATACTGTTAACATCAATTAGTATCCACCCTCTGTACTCTTATTATGTACAAACAGGGTCGGTACACACTGTTGACATATATTAGCACCCACCCTCTGTACCATTATTATCTACAAACAGGGTCGGTACATACTGTTGACATATATTAGTACCCACCCTCTGTACCATTATTATCTACAAACAGGGTCGGTACACACTGTTGACATATATTAATACCCACCCTCTGTACCATTATTATCTACAAACAGGGTCGGTGCATACTGTTGACATCTATTAGAACCCACCCTCTGTACTCTTATTATGTACAAAAAGGGTCGGTACATACTGTTAACATCAATTAGTACCCACCCTCTGTACTCTTATTATGTACAAACAGGGTCGGTACATACTGTTAACATCTATTAGTAACCACCCTCTGTACTCTTATTATCTACAAACAGGGTCGGTACACACTGTTGACATCTATTAGTACCCACCCTCTGTACCCTTATTATCTACAAACAGGGTCGGTACATACTGTTAACATCAATTAGTACCCACCCTCTGTACCCTTATTATCTACAAACAGGGTAGGTTCATACTGTTGATATTTATTAGTACCCACCCTCTGTACTCTTATTATCTATAAACAGGGTAGGTACCAACTGTTGACATTTATAAGTATATCGATTTACACGTCGCTATATGATGTAGTTTACATGTACCGACCCTCTATAGACTTATTATGTACAAACAGGGTCGGTACACACTGTTGACATATATTAATACCCACCCTCTGTACCATTATTATCTACAAACAGGGTTGGTACATACTGTTAACATCTATTAGTACCCACCCTCAATTCTCTTACTATCTACAGACAGGGTCGGTATATACTGTTAACATCTATTAGTACCCACCCTCTGTTGTCCTATTATGTACAAAAAGGGTCGGTACATACTGTTAACATCAATTAGTACCCACCCTATGTACTCTTATTATGTACAGACAGGGTCGGTACATACTGTTAACATCTATTAGTACCCACCCTCTGTACTCTTACTATCTACAGACAGGGTCGGTATATACTGTTAACATCTATTAGTACCCACCCTCTGTACTCTTATTATTTACAAAAAGGGTCGGTACATACTGTTAACATCAATTAGTATCCACCCTCTGTACTCTTATTATGTACAAACAGGGTCGGTACACACTGTTGACATCTAGTAGTACCCACCCTCTGTACTCTTATTTTCTACAAACAGAGTCGGTACATACTCTTGACATCTATTAGTACCCACCCTCTGTACTCTTATTATGTACAAAAAGGGTCGGTACATACTGTTAACATCTATTAGTACCCACCCTCTGTACTCTTATTATCTACAAACAGGGTCGGTACACACAGTTGACATATATTAATACCCACCCTCTGTACCATTATTATCTACAAACAGGGTCGGTACATACTGTTGACATCTATTAGTACCCACCCTCTGTACTCTTATTATCTACAAACAGGGTCGGTACATATTGTTGACATCTATTAGTACCCACCCTCTGTACCATTATTATCTACAAGCAGGGTCGGTACATACTGTTGACATATATTAGTACCCACCCTCTGTACCATTATTATCTACAAACAGGGTCGGTACACACTGTTGACATATATTAATACCCACCCTCTGTACCATTATTATCTACAAACAGGGTCGGTACATACTGTTGACATCTATTAGTACCCACCCTCTGTACTCGTATTATGTACAAAAAGGGTCGGTACATACTGTTAACATCTATTAGTACCCACCCTCTGTTCTCTTATTATCTACAAACAGAGTCGGTACACACTGTTGACATATATTAATACCCACCCTCTGCACCATTATTATCTACACACAGGGTCGGTACATACTGTTACCATCTATTAATACCTACCCTCTGTTCTCTTATTATCTACAAACAGGGTCGGTACACACTGTTGACATATATTAATACCCACCCTATGTACCATTATTATCTACAAACAGGGTCGGTACATACTGTTGACATATATTAGTACCCACCCTCTGTACCATTATTATCTACAAACAGGGTCGGTACATACTGTTGACATCTATTAGTACCCACCCTCTGTACTCTTATTATCTACAAACAGGGTCGGTACATACTGTTAACATCAATTAGTACCCACTCTCTGTACCCTTATTATCTACAAACAGGGTAGGTTCATACTGTTGATATTTATTAGTACCCACCCTCTGTACCATTATTATCTACAAACAGGGTCGGTACACACTGTTGACATATATTAATACCCACCCTCTGTACCATTATTATCTACAAACAGGGTCGGTACATACTGTTGACATCTATTAGTACCCACCCTCTGTACTCTTATTATGTACAAAAAGGGTCGGTACATACTGTTAACATCTATTAGTACCCACCCTCTGTACTCTTATTATCTACAAACAGGGTCGGTACACACAGTTGACATATATTAATACCCACCCTCTGTACCATTATTATCTACAAACAGGGTCGGTACATACTGTTGACATCTATTAGTACCCACCCTCTGTACCATTATTATCTACAAACAGGGTCGGTACATACTGTTGACATCTATTAGCACCCACCCTCTGTACTCTTATTATCTACAAACAGGGTCGGTACATATTGTTGACATCTATTAGTACACACCTTCTGTACTCTTATTATGTACAAAAAGGGTCGGTACATACTGATAACATCTATTAGTACCCACCCTCTGTACTCTTATTATCTACAAATACGGTCGGTACACACTGTTGACATATATTAATACCCACCCTCTGTACCATTATTATCTACAAACAGGGTCGGTACATACTGTTGACATATATTAGTACCCACCCTCTGTACTCTTATTATGTACAAACAGGGTCGGTACATACTGTTGACATCTATTAGTACCCACCCTCTGTACTCTTATTATCTACAAACAGGGTCGGTACATATTGTTGACATATATTAGTACCCACCTTCTGTACTCTTATTATGTACAAAAAGGGTCGGTACATACTGTTAACATCAATTAGTAACCACCCTCTGTACTCTTATTATGTACAAACAGGGTCGGTACATACTGTTAACATCTATTATTACCCACCCTCTGTACTCTTATTATCTACAAACAGGGTCGGTACACACTGTTGACATATATTAATACCCACCCTCTGTACCATTATTATCTACAAACAGGGTCGGTACATACTGTTGACATATATTAGTACCCACCCTCTGTACCATTATTATATACAAACAGGGTCGGTACACACTGTTGACATATATTAATACCCACCCTCTGTACCATTATTATCTACAAACAGTGTCGCTACATACTGTTGACATCTAGTAGTACCCACCCTCTGTACTCTTATTATGTACAAAAAGGGTCGGTACATACTGTTAACATCAATTAGTACCCACCCTCTGTACTCTTATTATCTACAAACAGGGTCGGTACATACTGTTAACATCTATTAGTACCCACCCTCTGTACTCTTATTATCTACAAACAGGGTCGGTACACACTGTTGACATATATTAATACCCACCCTCTGTACCTTTATTATCTACAAACAGGGTCGGTACATACTGTTAACATCTATTAGTACCCACCCTCTGTACTCTTACTATCTACAGACAAGGTCCGTATATACTGTTAACATCTATTAGTACCCACCCTCTGTACTCTTATTATGTACAAAAAGGGTCGGTACATACTGTTAACATCAATTAGTACCCACCCTCTGTACTCTTATTATGTACAAACAGGGTCGGTACATACTGTTAACATCTATTATTACCCACCCTCTGTACTCTTATTATCTACAAACAAGGTCGGTACACACTGTTGACATATATTAATACCCACCCTCTGTACCATTATTATCTACAAACAGGGTCGGTACATACTGTTGACATATATTAGTACCCACCCTCTGTACCATTATTATATACAAACAGGGTCGGTACACACTGTTGACATATATTAATACCCACCCTCTGTACCATTATTATCTACAAACAGTGTCGCTACATACTGTTGACATCTAGTAGTACCCACCCTCTGTACTCTTATTTTCTACAAACAGAGTCGGTACATACTGTTGACATCTATTAGTATCCACCCTCTGTACTCTTATTATGTACAAAAAGGGTCGGTACATACTGTTAACATCAATTAGTACCCACCCTCTGTACTCTTATTATGTACAAACAGGGTCGGTACATACTGTTAACATCTATTAGTACCCACCCTCTGTACTCTTATTATCTACAAACAGGGTCGGTACACACTATTGACATATATTAATACCCACCCTCTGTACCATTATTATCTACAAACAGGGTCGGTACATACTGTTAACATCTATTAGTACCACCCTCTGTACTCTTATTATCTACAAACAGGGTCGGTACACACTGTTGACATATATTAATACCCACCCTCTGTACCATTATTATCTACAAACAGGGTCGGTACACACTGTTGACATATATTAGTACCCACCCTCTGTACCATTATTATCTACAAACAGGGTCGGTACATACCCTTGACATATATTAGTACCCACCCTCTGTACTCTTATTATCTACAAACAGGGTCGGTATACACT
Organism: Bathymodiolus brooksi; assembly: GCA_963680875.1. Taxonomy (NCBI): domain Eukaryota; kingdom Metazoa; phylum Mollusca; class Bivalvia; order Mytilida; family Modiolidae; genus Bathymodiolus; species Bathymodiolus brooksi. The sequence continues at coordinate 29,037,082 of OY804586.1, forward strand.
GTTGACATTTATTAGTACCCACCCTCTGTACTCTTATTATCTACAAACAGGGTCGGTACATACTGTTGACATCTATTAGTACCCACCCTCTGTATTCTTATTATCTACAAAAGGGTCGGTACATACTGTTGACATATATTAGTACCCACCCTCTGTACTCTTATTATGTGCAAACAGGGTCGGTACATACTGTTAACATCAATTAGTACCCACCCTCTGTACCCTTATTATCTACAAACAGGGTAGGTTCATACTGTTGATATTTATTAGTACCCACCCTCTGTACTCGTATTATCTATAAACAGGGTAGGTACCAACTGTTGACATTTATAAGTATATCGATTTACACGTCGCTATATGATGTAGTTTACATGTACCGACCCTCTATAGTCTTATTATGTACAAACAGGGTCGGTACACACTGTTGACATATATTAATACCCACCCTCTGTACCATTATTATCTACAAACAGGGTTGGTACATACTGTTAACATCTATTAGTACCCACCCTCAATACTCTTACTATCTACAGACAGGGTCGGTATATACTGTTAACATCTATTAGTACCCACTCTCTGTTGTCCTATTATGTACAAAAAGGGTCGGTACATACTGTTAACATCAATTAGTACCCACCCTATGTACTCTTATTATGTACAGACAGGGTTGGTACATACTGTTAACATCTATTAGTACCCACCCTCTGTACTCTTACTATCTACAGACAGGGTCGGTATATACTGTTAACATCTATTAGTACCCACCCTCTGTACTCTTATTATTTACAAAAAGGGTCGGTACATACTGTTAACATCAATTAGTATCCACCCTCTGTACTCTTATTATGTACAAACAGGGTCGGTACACACTGTTGACATATATTAGCACCCACCCTCTGTACCATTATTATCTACAAACAGGGTCGGTACATACTGTTGACATATATTAGTACCCACCCTCTGTACCATTATTATCTACAAACAGGGTCGGTACACACTGTTGACATATATTAATACCCACCCTCTGTACCATTATTATCTACAAACAGGGTCGGTGCATACTGTTGACATCTATTAGAACCCACCCTCTGTACTCTTATTATGTACAAAAAGGGTCGGTACATACTGTTAACATCAATTAGTACCCACCCTCTGTACTCTTATTATGTACAAACAGGGTCGGTACATACTGTTAACATCTATTAGTAACCACCCTCTGTACTCTTATTATCTACAAACAGGGTCGGTACACACTGTTGACATCTATTAGTACCCACCCTCTGTACCCTTATTATCTACAAACAGGGTCGGTACATACTGTTAACATCAATTAGTACCCACCCTCTGTACCCTTATTATCTACAAACAGGGTAGGTTCATACTGTTGATATTTATTAGTACCCACCCTCTGTACTCTTATTATCTATAAACAGGGTAGGTACCAACTGTTGACATTTATAAGTATATCGATTTACACGTCGCTATATGATGTAGTTTACATGTACCGACCCTCTATAGACTTATTATGTACAAACAGGGTCGGTACACACTGTTGACATATATTAATACCCACCCTCTGTACCATTATTATCTACAAACAGGGTTGGTACATACTGTTAACATCTATTAGTACCCACCCTCAATTATCTTACTATCTACAGACAGGGTCGGTATATACTGTTAACATCTATTAGTACCCACCCTCTGTTGTCCTATTATGTACAAAAAGGGTCGGTACATACTGTTAACATCAATTAGTACCCACCCTATGTACTCTTATTATGTACAGACAGGGTCGGTACATACTGTTAACATCTATTAGTACCCACCCTCTGTACTCTTACTATCTACAGACAGGGTCGGTATATACTGTTAACATCTATTAGTACCCACCCTCTGTACTCTTATTATTTACAAAAAGGGTCGGTACATACTGTTAACATCAATTAGTATCCACCCTCTGTACTCTTATTATGTACAAACAGGGTCGGTACACACTGTTGACATCTAGTAGTACCCACCCTCTGTACTCTTATTTTCTACAAACAGAGTCGGTACATACTCTTGACATCTATTAGTACCCACCCTCTGTACTCTTATTATGTACAAAAAGGGTCGGTACATACTGTTAACATCTATTAGTACCCACCCTCTGTACTCTTATTATCTACAAACAGGGTCGGTACACACAGTTGACATATATTAATACCCACCCTCTGTACCATTATTATCTACAAACAGGGTCGGTACATACTGTTGACATCTATTAGTACCCACCCTCTGTACTCTTATTATCTACAAACAGGGTCGGTACATATTGTTGACATCTATTAGTACCCACCCTCTGTACCATTATTATCTACAAGCAGGGTCGGTACATACTGTTGACATATATTAGTACCCACCCTCTGTACCATTATTATCTACAAACAGGGTCGGTACACACTGTTGACATATATTAATACCCACCCTCTGTACCATTATTATCTACAAACAGGGTCGGTACATACTGTTGACATCTATTAGTACCCACCCTCTGTACTCTTATTATGTACAAAAAGGGTCGGTACATACTGTTAACATCTATTAGTACCCACCCTCTGTTCTCTTATTATCTACAAACAGAGTCGGTACACACTGTTGACATATATTAATACCCACCCTCTGCACCATTATTATCTACACACAGGGTCGGTACATACTGTTAACATCTATTAATACCTACCCTCTGTTCTCTTATTATCTACAAACAGGGTCGGTACACACTGTTGACATATATTAATACCCACCCTCTGTACCATTATTATCTACAAACAGGGTCGGTACATACTGTTGACATATATTAGTACCCACCCTCTGTACCATTATTATGTACAAACAGGGTCGGTACATACTGTTGACATCTATTAGTACCCACCCTCTGTACTCTTATTATCTACAAACAGGGTCGGTACATACTGTTAACATCAATTAGTACCCACTCTCTGTACCCTTATTATCTACAAACAGGGTAGGTTCATACTGTTGATATTTATTAGTACCCACCCTCTGTACCATTATTATCTACAAACAGGGTCGGTACACACTGTTGACATATATTAATACCCACCCTCTGTACCATTATTATCTACAAACAGGGTCGGTACATACTGTTGACATCTATTAGTACCCACCCTCTGTACTCTTATTATGTACAAAAAGGGTCGGTACATACTGTTAACATCTATTAGTACCCACCCTCTGTACTCTTATTATCTACAAACAGGGTCGGTACACACAGTTGACATATATTAATACCCACCCTCTGTACCATTATTATCTACAAACAGGGTCGGTACATACTGTTGACATCTATTAGTACCCACCCTCTGTACCATTATTATCTACAAACAGGGTCGGTACATACTGTTGACATCTATTAGCACCCACCCTCTGTACTCTTATTATCTACAAACAGGGTCGGTACATATTGTTGACATCTATTAGTACACACCTTCTGTACTCTTATTATGTACAAAAAGGGTCGGTACATACTGATAACATCTATTAGTACCCACCCTCTGTACTCTTATTATCTACAAATACGGTCGGTACACACTGTTGACATATATTAATACCCACCCTCTGTACCATTATTATCTACAAACAGGGTCGGTACATACTGTTGACATATATTAGTACCCACCCTCTGTACTCTTATTATGTACAAACAGGGTCGGTACATACTGTTAACATCTATTATTACCCACCCTCTGTACTCTTATTATCTACAAACAGGGTCGGTACACACTGTTGACATATATTAATACCCACCCTCTGTACCATTATTATCTACAAACAGGGTCGGTACATACTGTTGACATATATTAGTACCCACCCTCTGTACCATTATTATATACAAACAGGGTCGGTACACACTGTTGACATATATTAATACCCACCCTCTGTACCATTATTATCTACAAACAGTGTCGCTACATACTGTTGACATCTAGTAGTACCCACCCTCTGTACTCTTATTTTCTACAAACAGAGTCGGTATATACCCTTGACATCTATTAGTACCCACCCTCTGTACTCTTATTATGTACAAAAAGGGTCGGTACATACTGTTAACATCAATTAGTACCCACCCTCTGTACTCTTATTATGTACAAACAGGGTCGGTACATACTGTTAACATCTATTAGTACCCACCCTCTGTACTCTTATTATCTACAAACAGGGTCGGTTCACACTGTTGACATATATTAATACCTACCCTCTGTACCATTATTATCTACAAACAGGGTCGGTACATACTGTTAACATCTATTAGTACCACCCTCTGTACTCTTATTATCTACAAACAGGGTCGGTACACACTGTTGACATATATTAATACCCACCCTCTGTACCATTATTATCTACAAACAGGGTCGGTACACACTGTTGACATATATTAGTACCCACCCTCTGTACCATTATTATCTACAAACAGGGTCGGTACATACCCTTGACATATATTAGTACCCACCCTCTGTACTCTTATTATCTACAAACAGGGTCGGTACACACTGTTTACATTTATTAGTACCCACCCTCTGTACTCTTATTATCTACAAACAGGGTCGGTACATACTGTTGACATCTATTAGTACCCACCCTCTGTACTCTTATTATCTACAAACAGGGTCGGTACATATTGTTGACATCTATTAGTACCCACCCTCTGTACCATTATTATCTACAAGCAGGGTCGGTACATACTGTTGACATATATTAGTACCCACCCTCTGTACCATTATTATCTACAAACAGGGTCGGTACACACTGTTGACATATATTAATACCCACCCTCTGTACCATTATTATCTACAAACAGGGTCGGTACATACTGTTGACATCTATTAGTACCCACCCTCTGTACTCTTATTATGTACAAAAAGGGTCGGTACATACTGTTAACATCTATTAGTACCCACCCTCTGTTCTCTTATTATCTACAAACAGAGTCGGTACACACTGTTGACATATATTAATACCCACCCTCTGCACCATTATTATCTACACACAGGGTCGGTACATACTGTTAACATCTATTAATACCTACCCTCTGTTCTCTTATTATCTACAAACAGGGTCGGTACACACTGTTGACATATATTAATACCCACCCTCTGTACCATTATTATCTACAAACAGGGTCGGTACATACTGTTGACATATATTAGTACCCACCCTCTGTACCATTATTATGTACAAACAGGGTCGGTACATACTGTTGACATCTATTAGTACCCACCCTCTGTACTCTTATTATCTACAAACAGGGTCGGTACATACTGTTAACATCAATTAGTACCCACTCTCTGTACCCTTATTATCTACAAACAGGGTAGGTTCATACTGTTGATATTTATTAGTACCCACCCTCTGTACCATTATTATCTACAAACAGGGTCGGTACACACTGTTGACATATATTAATACCCACCCTCTGTACCATTATTATCTACAAACAGGGTCGGTACATACTGTTGACATCTATTAGTACCCACCCTCTGTACTCTTATTATGTACAAAAAGGGTCGGTACATACTGTTAACATCTATTAGTACCCACCCTCTGTACTCTTATTATCTACAAACAGGGTCGGTACACACAGTTGACATATATTAATACCCACCCTCTGTACCATTATTATCTACAAACAGGGTCGGTACATACTGTTGACATCTATTAGTACCCACCCTCTGTACCATTATTATCTACAAACAGGGTCGGTACATACTGTTGACATCTATTAGCACCCACCCTCTGTACTCTTATTATCTACAAACAGGGTCGGTACATATTGTTGACATCTATTAGTACACACCTTCTGTACTCTTATTATGTACAAAAAGGGTCGGTACATACTGATAACATCTATTAGTACCCACCCTCTGTACTCTTATTATCTACAAATACGGTCGGTACACACTGTTGACATATATTAATACCCACCCTCTGTACCATTATTATCTACAAACAGGGTCGGTACATACTGTTGACATATATTAGTACCCACCCTCTGTACTCTTATTATGTACAAACAGGGTCGGTACATACTGTTAACATCTATTATTACCCACCCTCTGTACTCTTATTATCTACAAACAGGGTCGGTACACACTGTTGACATATATTAATACCCACCCTCTGTACCATTATTATCTACAAACAGGGTCGGTACATACTGTTGACATATATTAGTACCCACCCTCTGTACCATTATTATATACAAACAGGGTCGGTACACACTGTTGACATATATTAATACCCACCCTCTGTACCATTATTATCTACAAACAGTGTCGCTACATACTGTTGACATCTAGTAGTACCCACCCTCTGTACTCTTATTTTCTACAAACAGAGTCGGTATATACCCTTGACATCTATTAGTACCCACCCTCTGTACTCTTATTATGTACAAAAAGGGTCGGTACATACTGTTAACATCAATTAGTACCCACCCTCTGTACTCTTATTATGTACAAACAGGGTCGGTACATACTGTTAACATCTATTAGTACCCACCCTCTGTACTCTTATTATCTACAAACAGGGTCGGTTCACACTGTTGACATATATTAATACCTACCCTCTGTACCATTATTATCTACAAACAGGGTCGGTACATACTGTTAACATCTATTAGTACCACCCTCTGTACTCTTATTATCTACAAACAGGGTCGGTACACACTGTTGACATATATTAATACCCACCCTCTGTACCATTATTATCTACAAACAGGGTCGGTACACACTGTTGACATATATTAGTACCCACCCTCTGTACCATTATTATCTACAAACAGGGTCGGTACATACCCTTGACATATATTAGTACCCACCCTCTGTACTCTTATTATCTACAAACAGGGTCGGTACACACTGTTTACATTTATTAGTACCCACCCTCTGTACTCTTATTATCTACAAACAGGGTCGGTACATACTGTTGACATCTATTAGTACCAACCCTCTGTATTCTTATTATCTACAAACAGGGTCGGTACATACTGTTGACATATATTAGTACCCACCCTCTGTACTCTTATTATCTATAAACAGGGTAGGTACCAACTGTTGACATTTATAAGTATATCGATTTACACGTCGCTATATGATGTAGTTTACATGTACCGACCCTTTATAGTCTTATTATGTACAAACATGGTCGGTACACACTGTTGACATATATTAATACCCACCCTCTGTACCATTATTATCTACAAACAGGGTTGGTACATACTGTAAACATATATTAGTACCCACCCTCTGTACTCTTACTATCTACAGACAGGGTCGGTATATACTGTTAACATCTATTAGTACCCACCCTCTGTACTCCTATTATGTACAAAAAGGGTCGGTACATACTGCTAACATCAATTAGTACCCACCCTCTGTACTCTTATTATGTACAGAGAGGGTCGGTACATACTGTTAACATCTATTAGTACCCACCCTCTGTACTCTTACTATCTACCGACAGGGTCGGTATATACTGTTAACATCTATTAGTACCCACCCTCTGTACTCTTATTATTTACAAGAAGGGTCGGTACATACTGTTAACATCAATTAGTACCCACCCTCTGTACTCTTATTATGTACAAACAGGGTCGGTACATACTGTTAACATCTATTAGTACCCACCCTCTGTACTCTTAGTATCTACAAACAGGGTCGGTACACACTGTTGACATATATTAATACCCACCCTCTGTACCATTATTATCTACAAACAGGGTCGGTACATACTGTTGACATATATTAGTACCCACCCTCTGTACCATTATTATCTACAAACAGGGTCGGTACACACTGTTGACATATATTAATACCCACCCTCTGTACCATTATTATGTACAAACAGGGTCGGTGCATACTGTTGACATCTATTAGAACCCACCCTCTGTACTCTTATTATGTACAAAAAGGGTAGGTACATACTGTTAACATCAATTAGTACCCACCCTCTGTACTCTTATTATGTACAAACAGGGTCGGTACATACTGTTGACATCTATTAGTACCCACCCTCTGTACCATTATTATCTACAAACAGGGTCGGTACATACTGTTGACATCTATTAGTACCCACCCTCTGTACTCTTATTATCTACAAACAGGGTCGGTACATATTGTTGACATCTATTAGTACCCACCTTCTGTACTCTTATTATGTACAAAAAGGGTCGGTACATACTGTTAACATCAATTAGTACCCACCCTCTGTACTCTTATTATCTACAAACAGGGTCGGTACATACTGTTAACATCTATTAGTACCCACACTCTGTACTCTTATTATCTACAAACAGGGTCGGTACACACTGTTGACATATATTAATGCCCACCCTCTGTACCATTATTATCTACAAACAGGGTCGTTACATACTGTTAACATCTATTAGTACCCACCCTCTGTACTCTTACTATCTACAGACAAGGTCCGTATATACTGTTAACATCTATTAGTACCCACCCTCTGTACTCTTATTATGTACAAAAAGGGTCGGTACATACTGTTAACATCAATTAGTACCCACCCTCTGTACTCTTATTATGTACAAACAGGGTCGGTACATACTGTTAACATCTATTATTACCCACCCTCTGTACTCTTATTATCTACAAATAGGGTCGGTACACACTGTTGACATATATTAATACCCACCCTCTGTACCATTATTATCTACAAACAGGGTCGGTACATACTGTTGACATATATTAGTACCCACCCTCTGTACCATTATTATATACAAACAGGGTCGGTACACACTGTTGACATATAGTAATACCCACCCTCTGTACCATTATTATCTACAAACAGAGTCGGTACATACTGTTGACATCTATTAGTATCCACCCTCTGTACTCTTATTATGTACAAAAAGGGTCGGTACATACTGTTAACATCAATTAGTACCCACCCTCTGTACTCTTATTATGTACAAACAGGGTCGGTACATACTGTTAACATCTATTAGTACCCACCCTCTGTACTCTTACTATCTACAGACAGGGTCGGTATATACTGTTAACATCTATTAGTACCCACCCTCTGTACTCTTATTATTTACAAAAAGGGTCGGTACATACTGTTAACATCAATTAGTATCCACCCTCTGTACTCTTATTATGTACAAACAGGGTCGGTACACACTGTTGACATCTAGTAGTACCCACCCTCTGTACTCTTATTTTCTACACACAGAGTCGGTACATACTCTTGACATCTATTAGTACCCACCCTCTGTACTCTTATTATGTACAAAAAGGGTCGGTACATACTGTTAACATCTATTAGTACCCACCCTCTGTACTCTTATTATCTACAAACAGGGTCGGTACACACAGTTGACATATATTAATACCCACCCTCTGTACCATTATTATCTACAAACAGGGTCGGTACATACTGTTGACATCTATTAGTACCCACCCTCTGTACTCTTATTATCTACAAACAGGGTCGGTACATATTGTTGACATCTATTAGTACCCACCCTCTGTACCATTATTATCTACAAGCAGGGTCGGTACATACTGTTGACATATATTAGTACCCACCCTCTGTACCATTATTATCTACAAACAGGGTCGGTACACACTGTTGACATATATTAATACCCACCCTCTGTACCATTATTATCTACAAACAGGGTCGGTACATACTGTTGACATCTATTAGTACCCACCCTCTGTACTCTTATTATGTACAAAAAGGGTCGGTACATACTGTTAACATCTATTAGTACCCACCATCTGTTCTCTTATTATCTACAAACAGAGTCGGTACACACTGTTGACATATATTAATACCCACCCTCTGCACCATTATTATCTACACACAGGGTCGGTACATACTGTTAACATCTATTAATACCTACCCTCTGTTCTCTTATTATCTACAAACAGGGTCGGTACACACTGGTGACATATATTAATACCCACCCTCTGTACCATTATTATCTACAAACAGGGTCGGTACATACTGTTGACATATATTAGTACCCACCCTCTGTACCATTATTATCTACAAACAGGGTCGGTACATACTGTTGACATCTATTAGTACCCACCCTCTGTACTCTTATTATCTACAAACAGGGTCGGTACATACTGTTAACATCAATTAGTACCCACTCTCTGTACCCTTATTATCTACAAACAGGGTAGGTTCATACTGTTGATATTTATTAGTACCCACCCTCTGTACCATTATTATCTACAAACAGGGTCGGTACACACTGTTGACATATATTAATACCCACCCTCTGTACCATTATTATCTACAAACAGGGTCGGTACATACTGTTGACATCTATTAGTACCCACCCTCTGTACTCTTATTATATACAAAAAGGGTCGGTACATACTGTTAACATCTATTAGTACCCACCCTCTGTACTCTTATTATCTACAAACAGGGTCGGTACACACAGTTGACATATATTAATACCCACCCTCTGTACCATTATTATCTACAAACAGGGTCGGTACATACTGTTGACATCTATTAGTACCCACCCTCTGTACCATTATTATCTACAAACAGGGTCGGTACATACTGTTGACATCTATTAGCACCCACCCTCTGTACTCTTATTATCTACAAACAGGGTCGGTACATATTGTTGACATCTATTAGTACACACCTTCTATACTCTTATTATGTACAAAAAGGGTCGGTACATACTGATAACATCTATTAGTACCCACCCTCTGTACTCTTATTATCTACAAATACGGTCGGTACACACTGTTGACATATATTAATACCCACCCTCTGTACCATTATTATCTACAAACAGGGTCGGTACATACTGTTGACATATATTAGTACCCACCCTCTGTACTCTTATTATGTACAAACAGGGTCGGTACATACTGTTGACATCTATTATTACCCACCCTCTGTACTCTTATTATCTACAAACAGGGTCGGTACACACTGTTGACATATATTAATACCCACCCTCTGTACCATTATTATCTACAAACAGGGTCGGTACATACTGTTGACATATATTAGTACCCACCCTCTGTACCATTATTATATACAAACAGGGTCGGTACACACTGTTGACATATATTAATACCCACCCTCTGTACCATTATTATCTACAAACAGTGTCGCTACATACTGTTGACATCTAGTAGTACCCACCCTCTGTACTCTTATTTTCTACAAACAGAGTAGGTACATACCCTTGACATCTATTAGTACCCACCCTCTGTACTCTTATTATGTACAAAAAGGGTCGGTACATACTGTTAACATCAATTAGTACCCACCCTCTGTACTCTTATTATGTACAAACAGGGTCGGTACATACTGTTAACATCTATTAGTACCACCCTCTGTACTCTTATTATCTACAAACAGGGTCGGTACACACTGTTGACATATATTAATACCCACCCTCTGTACCATTATTATCTACAAACAGGGTCGGTACACACTGTTGACATATATTAGTACCCACCCTCTGTACCATTATTATCTACAAACAGGGTCGGTACATACCCTTGACATATATTAGTACCCACCCTCTGTACTCTTATTATCTACAAACAGGGTCGGTATACACTGTTTACATTTATTAGTACCCACCCTCTGTACTCTTATTATCTACAAACAGGGTCGGTACATACTGTTGACATCTATTAGTACCAACCCTCTGTATTCTTATTATCTACAAACAGGGTCGGTACATACTGTTGACATATATTAGTACCCACCCTCTGTACTCTTATTATCTATAAACAGGGTAGGTACCAACTGTTGACATTTATAAGTATATCGATTTACACGTCGCTATATGATGTAGTTTACATGTACCGACCCTTTATAGTCTTATTATGTACAAACATGGTCGGTACACACTGTTGACATATATTAATACCCACCCTCTGTACCATTATTATCTACAAACAGGGTTGGTACATACTGTAAACATATATTAGTACCCACCCTCTGTACTCTTACTATCTACAGACAGGGTCGGTATATACTGTTAACATCTATTAGTACCCACCCTCTGTACTCCTATTATGTACAAAAAGGGTCGGTACATACTGCTAACATCAATTAGTACCCACCCTCTGTACTCTTATTATGTACAGAGAGGGTCGGTACATACTGTTAACATCTATTAGTACCCACCCTCTGTACTCTTACTATCTACCGACAGGGTCGGTATATACTGTTAACATCTATTAGTACCCACCCTCTGTACTCTTATTATTTACAAAAAGGGTCGTTACATACTGTTAACATCAATTAGTACCCACCCTCTGTACTCTTATTATGTACAAACAGGGTCGGTACATACTGTTAACATCTATTAGTACCCACCCTCTTTACTCTTAGTATCTACAAACAGGGTCGGTACACACTGTTGACATATATTAATACCCACCCTCTGTACCATTATTATCTACAAACAGGGTCGGTACATACTGTTGACATATATTAGTACCCACCCTCTGTACCATTATTATCTACAAACAGGGTCGGTACACACTGTTGACATATATTAAAACCCACCCTCTGTACCATTATTATGTACAAACAGGGTCGGTGCATACTGTTGACATCTATTAGAACCCACCCTCTGTACTCTTATTATGTACAAAAAGGGTAGGTACATACTGTTAACATCAATTAGTACCCACCCTCTGTACTCTTATTATGTACAAACAGGGTCGGTACATACTGTTGACATCTATTAGTACCCACCCTCTGTACCATTATTATCTACAAACAGGGTCGGTACATACTGTTGACATCTATTAGTACCCACCCTCTGTACTCTTATTATCTACAAACAGGGTCGGTACATATTGTTGACATCTATTAGTACCCACCTTCTGTACTCTTATTATGTACAAAAAGGGTCGGTACATACTGTTAACATCAATTAGTACCCACCCTCTGTACTCTTATTATCTACAAACAGGGTCGGTACATACTGTTAACATCTATTAGTACCCACCCTCTGTACTCTTATTATCTACAAACAGGGTCGGTACACACTGTTGACATATATTAATACCCACCCTCTGTACCATTATTATCTACAAACAGGGTCGGTACATACTGTTAACATCTATTAGTACCCACCCTCTGTACTCTTACTATCTACAGACAAGGTCCGTATATACTGTTAACATCTATTAGTACCCACCCTCTGTACTCTTATTATGTACAAAAAGGGTCGGTACATACTGTTAACATCAATTAGTACCCACCCTCTGTACTCTTATTATGTACAAACAGGGTCGGTACATACTGTTAACATCTATTATTACCCACCCTCTGTACTCTTATTATCTACAAACAGGGTCGGTACACACTGTTGACATATATTAATACCCACCCTCTGTACCATTATTATCTACAAACAGGGTCGGTACATACTGTTGACATATATTAGTACCCACCCTCTGTACCATTATTATATACAAACAGGGTCGGTACACACTGTTGACATATAGTAATACCCACCCTCTGTACCATTATTATCTACAAACAGTGTCGCTACATACTGTTGACATCTAGTAGTACCCACCCTCTGTACTCTTATTTTCTACAAACAGAGTCGGTACATACTGTTGACATCTATTAGTATCCACCCTCTGTACTCTTATTATGTACAAAAAGGGTCGGTACATACTGTTAACATCAATTAGTACCCACCCTCTGTACTCTTATTATGTACAAACAGGGTCGGTACATACTGTTAACATCTATTAGTACCCACCCTCTGTACTCTTATTATCAACAAACAGGGTCGGTACACACTATTAACATATATTAATACCCACCCTCTGTACCATTATTATCTACAAACAGGGTCGGTACATACTGTTAACATCTATTAGTACCACCCTCTGTACTCTTATTATCTACAAACAGGGTCGGTACACACTGTTGACATATATTAATACCCACCCTCTGTACCATTATTATCTACAAACAGGGTCGGTACATACCCTTGACATATATTAGTACCCACCCTCTGTACTCTTATTATCTACAAACAGGGTCGGTACAAACTGTTGACATTTATTAGTACCCACCCTCTGTACTCTTATTATCTACAAACAGGGTCGGTACATACTGTTGACATCTATTAGTACCCACCCTCTGTATTCTTATTATCTACAAAAGGGTCGGTACATACTGTTGACATATATTAGTACCCACCCTCTGTACTCTTATTATGTGCAAACAGGGTCGGTACATACTGTTAACATCAATTAGTACCCACCCTCTGTACCCTTATTATCTACAAACAGGGTAGGTTCATACTGTTGATATTTATTAGTACCCACCCTCTGTACTCGTATTATCTATAAACAGGGTAGGTACCAACTGTTGACATTTATAAGTATATCGATTTACACGTCGCTATATGATGTAGTTTACATGTACCGACCCTCTATAGTCTTATTATGTACAAACAGGGTCGGTACACACTGTTGACATATATTAATACCCACCCTCTGTACCATTATTATCTACAAACAGGGTTGGTACATACTGTTAACATCTATTAGTACCCACCCTCAATACTCTTACTATCTACAGACAGGGTCGGTATATACTGTTAACATCTATTAGTACCCACCCTCTGTTGTCCTATTATGTACAAAAAGGGTCGGTACATACTGTTAACATCAATTAGTACCCACCCTATGTACTCTTATTATGTACAGACAGGGTTGGTACATACTGTTAACATCTATTAGTACCCACCCTCTGTACTCTTACTATCTACAGACAGGGTCGGTATATACTGTTAACATCTATTAGTACCCACCCTCTGTACTCTTATTATTTACAAAAAGGGTCGGTACATACTGTTAACATCAATTAGTATCCACCCTCTGTACTCTTATTATGTACAAACAGGGTCGGTACACACTGTTGACATATATTAGCACCCACCCTCTGTACCATTATTATCTACAAACAGGGTCGGTACATACTGTTGACATTTATTAGTACCCACCCTCTGTACCATTATTATCTACAAACAGGGTCGGTACACACTGTTGACATATATTAATACCCACCCTCTGTACCATTATTATCTACAAACAGGGTCGGTGCATACTGTTGACATCTATTAGAACCCACCCTCTGTACTCTTATTATGTACAAAAAGGGTCGGTACATACTGTTAACATCAATTAGTACCCACCTTCTGTACTCTTATTATGTACAAAAAGGGTCGGTACATACTGTTAACATCAATTAGTACCCACCCTCTGTACTCTTATTATCTACAAACAGGGTCGGTACATACTGTTAACATCTATTAGTACCCACCCTCTGTACTCTTATTATCTACAAACAGGGTCGGTACACACTGTTGACATATATTAATACCCACCCTCTGTACCATTATTATCTACAAACAGGGTCGGTACATACTGTTAACATCTATTAGTACCCACCCTCTGTACTCTTATTATGTACAAACAGGGTCGGTACATACTGTTAACATCTATTAGTACCCACCCTCTTTACTCTTAGTATCTACAAACAGGGTCGGTACACACTGTTGACATATATTAATACCCACCCTCTGTACCATTATTATCTACAAACAGGGTCGGTACATACTGTTGACATATATTAGTACCCACCCTCTGTACCATTATTATCTACAAACAGGGTCGGTACACACTGTTGACATATATTAAAACCCACCCTCTGTACCATTATTATGTACAAACAGGGTCGGTGCATACTGTTGACATCTATTAGAACCCACCCTCTGTACTCTTATTATGTACAAAAAGGGTAGGTACATACTGTTAACATCAATTAGTACCCACCCTCTGTACTCTTATTATGTACAAACAGGGTCGGTACATACTGTTGACATCTATTAGTACCCACCCTCTGTACCATTATTATCTACAAACAGGGTCGGTACATACTGTTGACATCTATTAGTACCCACCCTCTGTACTCTTATTATCTACAAACAGGGTCGGTACATATTGTTGACATCTATTAGTACCCACCTTCTGTACTCTTATTATGTACAAAAAGGGTCGGTACATACTGTTAACATCAATTAGTACCCACCCTCTGTACTCTTATTATCTACAAACAGGGTCGGTACATACTGTTAACATCTATTAGTACCCACCCTCTGTACTCTTATTATCTACAAACAGGGTCGGTACACACTGTTGACATATATTAATACCCACCCTCTGTACCATTATTATCTACAAACAGGGTCGGTACATACTGTTAACATCTATTAGTACCCACCCTCTGTACTCTTACTATCTACAGACAAGGTCCGTATATACTGTTAACATCTATTAGTACCCACCCTCTGTACTCTTATTATGTACAAAAAGGGTCGGTACATACTGTTAACATCAATTAGTACCCACCCTCTGTACTCTTATTATGTACAAACAGGGTCGGTACATACTGTTAACATCTATTATTACCCACCCTCTGTACTCTTATTATCTACAAACAGGGTCGGTACACACTGTTGACATATATTAATACCCACCCTCTGTACCATTATTATCTACAAACAGGGTCGGTACATACTGTTGACATATATTAGTACCCACCCTCTGTACCATTATTATATACAAACAGGGTCGGTACACACTGTTGACATATAGTAATACCCACCCTCTGTACCATTATTATCTACAAACAGTGTCGCTACATACTGTTGACATCTAGTAGTACCCACCCTCTGTACTCTTATTTTCTACAAACAGAGTCGGTACATACTGTTGACATCTATTAGTATCCACCCTCTGTACTCTTATTATGTACAAAAAGGGTCGGTACATACTGTTAACATCAATTAGTACCCACCCTCTGTACTCTTATTATGTACAAACAGGGTCGGTACATACTGTTAACATCTATTAGTACCCACCCTCTGTACTCTTATTATCAACAAACAGGGTCGGTACACACTATTAACATATATTAATACCCACCCTCTGTACCATTATTATCTACAAACAGGGTCGGTACATACTGTTAACATCTATTAGTACCACCCTCTGTACTCTTATTATCTACAAACAGGGTCGGTACACACTGTTGACATATATTAATACCCACCCTCTGTACCATTATTATCTACAAACAGGGTCGGTACATACCCTTGACATATATTAGTACCCACCCTCTGTACTCTTATTATCTACAAACAGGGTCGGTACAAACTGTTGACATTTATTAGTACCCACCCTCTGTACTCTTATTATCTACAAACAGGGTCGGTACATACTGTTGACATCTATTAGTACCCACCCTCTGTATTCTTATTATCTACAAAAGGGTCGGTACATACTGTTGACATATATTAGTACCCACCCTCTGTACTCTTATTATGTGCAAACAGGGTCGGTACATACTGTTAACATCAATTAGTACCCACCCTCTGTACCCTTATTATCTACAAACAGGGTAGGTTCATACTGTTGATATTTATTAGTACCCACCCTCTGTACTCGTATTATCTATAAACAGGGTAGGTACCAACTGTTGACATTTATAAGTATATCGATTTACACGTCGCTATATGATGTAGTTTACATGTACCGACCCTCTATAGTCTTATTATGTACAAACAGGGTCGGTACACACTGTTGACATATATTAATACCCACCCTCTGTACCATTATTATCTACAAACAGGGTTGGTACATACTGTTAACATCTATTAGTACCCACCCTCAATACTCTTACTATCTACAGACAGGGTCGGTATATACTGTTAACATCTATTAGTACCCACCCTCTGTTGTCCTATTATGTACAAAAAGGGTCGGTACATACTGTTAACATCAATTAGTACCCACCCTATGTACTCTTATTATGTACAGACAGGGTTGGTACATACTGTTAACATCTATTAGTACCCACCCTCTGTACTCTTACTATCTACAGACAGGGTCGGTATATACTGTTAACATCTATTAGTACCCACCCTCTGTACTCTTATTATTTACAAAAAGGGTCGGTACATACTGTTAACATCAATTAGTATCCACCCTCTGTACTCTTATTATGTACAAACAGGGTCGGTACACACTGTTGACATATATTAGCACCCACCCTCTGTACCATTATTATCTACAAACAGGGTCGGTACATACTGTTGACATTTATTAGTACCCACCCTCTGTACCATTATTATCTACAAACAGGGTCGGTACACACTGTTGACATATATTAATACCCACCCTCTGTACCATTATTATCTACAAACAGGGTCGGTGCATACTGTTGACATCTATTAGAACCCACCCTCTGTACTCTTATTATGTACAAAAAGGGTCGGTACATACTGTTAACATCAATTAGTACCCACCTTCTGTACTCTTATTATGTACAAAAAGGGTCGGTACATACTGTTAACATCAATTAGTACCCACCCTCTGTACTCTTATTATCTACAAACAGGGTCGGTACATACTGTTAACATCTATTAGTACCCACCCTCTGTACTCTTATTATCTACAAACAGGGTCGGTACACACTGTTGACATATATTAATACCCACCCTCTGTACCATTATTATCTACAAACAGGGTCGGTACATACTGTTAACATCTATTAGTACCCACCCTCTGTACTCTTACTATCTACAGACAAGGTCCGTATATACTGTTAAAATCTATTAGTACCCACCCTCTGTACTCTTATTATGTACAAAAAGGGTCGGTACATACTGTTAACATCAATTAGTACCCACCCTCTGTACTCTTATTATCTACAAACAGGGTCGGTACACACTGTTGACATATATTAATACCCACCCTCTGTACCATTATTATCTACAAACAGGGTCGGTACATACTGTTGACATATATTAGTACCCACCCTCTATACCATTATTATATACAAACAGGGTCGGTACACACTGTTGACATATAGTAATACCCACCCTCTGTACCATTATTATCTACAAACAGTGTCGCTACATACTGTTGACATCTAGTAGTACCCACCCTCTGTACTCTTATTTTCTACAAACAGAGTCGGTACATACTGTTGACATCTATTAGTATCCACCCTCTGTACTCTTATTATGTACAAAAAGGGTCGGTACATACTGTTAACATCAATTAGTACCCACCCTCTGTACTCTTATTATGTACAAACAGGGTCGGTACATACTGTTAACATCTATTAGTACCCACCCTCTGTACTCTTATTATCAACAAACAGGGTCGGTACACACTATTAACATATATTAATACCCACCCTCTGTACCATTATTATCTACAAACAGGGTCAGTACATACTGTTAACATCTATTAGTACCACCCTCTGTACTCTTATTATCTACAAACAGGGTCGGTACACACTGTTGACATATATTAATACCCACCCTCTGTACCATTATTACCTACAAACAGGGTCGGTACACACTGTTGACATATATTAGTACCCACCCTCTGTACCATTATTATCTACAAACAGGGTCGGTACATACCCTTGACATATATTAGTACCCACCCTCTGTACTCTTATTATCTACAAACAGGGTCGGTACACACTGTTGACATTTATTAGTACCCACCCTCTGTACTCTTATTATCTACAAACAGGGTCGGTACATACTGTTGACATCTATTAGTACCCACCCTCTGTATTCTTATTATCTACAAAAGGGTCGGTACATACTGTTGACATATATTAGTACCCACCCTCTGTACTCTTATTATGTGCAAACAGGGTCGGTACATACTGTTAACATCAATTAGTACACACCCTCTGTACCCTTATTATCTACAAACAGGGTAGGTTCATACTGTTGATATTTATTAGTACCCACCCTCTGTACTCGTATTATCTATAAACAGGGTAGGTACCAACTGTTGACATTTATAAGTATATCGATTTACACGTCGCTATATGATGTAGTTTACATGTACCGACCCTCTATAGTCTTATTATGTACAAACAGGGTCGGTACACACTGTTGACATATATTAATACCCACCCTCTGTACCATTATTATCTACAAACAGGGTTGGTACATACTGTTAACATCTATTAGTACCCACCCTCAATACTCTTACTATCTACAGACAGGGTCGGTATATACTGTTAACATCTATTAGTACCCACCCTCTGTTGTCCTATTATGTACAAAAAGGGTCGGTACATACTGTTAACATCAATTAGTACCCACCCTATGTACTCTTATTATGCACAGACAGGGTTGGTACATACTGTTAACATCTATTAGTACCCACCCTCTGTACTCTTACTATCTACAGACAGGGTCGGTATATACTGTTAACATCTATTAGTACCCACCCTCTGTACTCTTATTATTTACAAAAAGGGTCGGTACATACTGTTAACATCAATTAGTATCCACCCTCTGTACTCTTATTATGTACAAACAGGGTCGGTACACACTGTTGACATATATTAGCACCCACCCTCTGTACCATTATTATCTACAAACAGGGTCGGTACATACTGTTGACATATATTAGTACCCACCCTCTGTACCATTATTATCTACAAACAGGGTCGGTACACACTGTTGACATATATTAATACCCACCCTCTGTACCATTATTATCTACAAACAGGGTCGTTGCATACTGTTGACATCTATTAGAACCCACCCTCTGTACTCTTATTATGTACAAAAAGGGTCGGTACATACTGTTAACATCAATTAGTACCCACCCTCTGTACTCTTATTATGTACAAACAGGGTCGGTACATACTGTTAACATCTATTAGTAACCACCCTATGTACTCTTATTATCTACAAACAGGGTCGGTACACACTGTTGACATCTATTAGTACCCACCCTCTGTACCCTTATTATCTACAAACAGGGTCGGTACATACTGTTAACATCAATTAGTACCCACCCTCTGTACCCTTATTATCTACAAACAGGGTAGGTTCATACTGTTGATATTTATTAGTACCCACCCTCTGTACTCTTATTATCTATAAACAGGGTAGGTACCAACTGTTGACATTTATAAGTATATCGATTTACACGTCGCTATATGATGTAGTTTACATGTACCGACCCTCTATAGTCTTATTATGTACAAACAGGGTCGGTACACACTGTTGACATATATTAATACCCACCCTCTGTACCATTATTATCTACAAACAGGGTTGGTACATACTGTTAACATCTATTAGTACCCACCCACAATTCTCTTACTATCTACAGACAGGGTCGGTATATACTGTTAACATCTATTAGTACCCACCCTCTGTTGTCCTATTATGTACAAAAAGGGTCGGTACATACTGTTAACATCAATTAGTACCCACCCTATGTACTCTTATTATGTACAGACAGGGTCGGTACATACTGTTAACATCTATTAGTACCCACCCTCTGTACTCTTATTATTTACAAAAAGGGTCGGTACATACTGTTAACATCAATTAGTATCCACCCTCTGTACTCTTATTATGTACAAACAGGGTCGGTACACACTGTTGACATATATTAGTACCCACCCTCTGTACCATTATTATCTACAAACAGGGTGGGTACATACTGTTGACATATATTAGTACCCACCCTCTGTACCATTATTATCTACAAACAGGGTCGGTACACACTGTTGACATATATTAATACCCACCCTCTGTACCATTATTATCTACAAACAGGGTCGGTGCATACTGTTGACATCTATTAGAACCCACCCTCTTTACTCTTATTATGTACAAAAAGGGTCGGTACATACTGTTAACATCAATTAGTACCCACCCTCTGTACTCTTATTATGTACAAACAGGGTCGGTACATACTGTTAACATCTATTAGTAACCACCCTCTGTACCCTTATTATGTACAAAAAGGGTCGGTACATACTGTTAACATCTATTAGTACCCACCCTCTGTACTCTTATTATCTACAAACAGGGTCGGTACACACAGTTGACATATATTAATACCCACCCTCTGTACCATTATTATCTACAAACAGGGTCGGTACATGCTGTTGACATATATTAGTACCCACCCTCTGTACCATTATTATCTACAAACAGGGTAGGTACATACTGTTGACATCTATTAGTACCCACCCTCTGTACTCTTATTATCTACAAACAGGGTCGGTACATACTGTTAACATCAATTAGTACCCACCCTCTGTACCCTTATTATCTACAAACAGGGTAGGTTCATACTGTTGAAATTTATTAGTACCCACCCTCTGTACTCTTATTATCTATAAACAGGGTAGGTACCTACTGTTGACATTTATAAGCATATCGATTTACACGTCGCTATCTGATGTAGCTTACATGTACCGACCCTCTATACTCTTATTATGTACAAACAGGGTCGGTACACACTGTTGACATATATTAATACCCACCCTCTGTACCATTATTATCTACAAACAGGGTTGGTACATACTGTTTACATCTATTAGTACCCACCCTCTGTACCATTATTACCTACAAACAGGGTCGGTACACACTGTTGACATATATTAGTACCCACCCTCTGTACCATTATTATCTACAAACAGGGTCGGTACATACCCTTGACATATATTAGTACCCACCCTCTGTACTCTTATTATCTACAAACAGGGTCGGTACACACTGTTGACATTTATTAGTACCCACCCTCTGTACTCTTATTATCTACAAACAGGGTCGGTACATACTGTTGACATCTATTAGTACCCACCCTCTGTATTCTTATTATCTACAAAAGGGTCGGTACATACTGTTGACATATATTAGTACCCACCCTCTGTACTCTTATTATGTGCAAACAGGGTCGGTACATACTGTTAACATCAATTAGTACACACCCTCTGTACCCTTATTATCTACAAACAGGGTAGGTTCATACTGTTGATATTTATTAGTACCCACCCTCTGTACTCGTATTATCTATAAACAGGGTAGGTACCAACTGTTGACATTTATAAGTATATCGATTTACACGTCGCTATATGATGTAGTTTACATGTACCGACCCTCTATAGTCTTATTATGTACAAACAGGGTCGGTACACACTGTTGACATATATTAATACCCACCCTCTGTACCATTATTATCTACAAACAGGGTTGGTACATACTGTTAACATCTATTAGTACCCACCCTCAATACTCTTACTATCTACAGACAGGGTCGGTATATACTGTTAACATCTATTAGTACCCACCCTCTGTTGTCCTATTATGTACAAAAAGGGTCGGTACATACTGTTAACATCAATTAGTACCCACCCTATGTACTCTTATTATGCACAGACAGGGTTGGTACATACTGTTAACATCTATTAGTACCCACCCTCTGTACTCTTACTATCTACAGACAGGGTCGGTATATACTGTTAACATCTATTAGTACCCACCCTCTGTACTCTTATTATTTACAAAAAGGGTCGGTACATACTGTTAACATCAATTAGTATCCACCCTCTGTACTCTTATTATGTACAAACAGGGTCGGTACACACTGTTGACATATATTAGCACCCACCCTCTGTACCATTATTATCTACAAACAGGGTCGGTACATACTGTTGACATATATTAGTACCCACCCTCTGTACCATTATTATCTACAAACAGGGTCGGTACACACTGTTGACATATATTAATACCCACCCTCTGTACCATTATTATCTACAAACAGGGTCGTTGCATACTGTTGACATCTATTAGAACCCACCCTCTGTACTCTTATTATGTACAAAAAGGGTCGGTACATACTGTTAACATCAATTAGTACCCACCCTCTGTACTCTTATTATGTACAAACAGGGTCGGTACATACTGTTAACATCTATTAGTAACCACCCTCTGTACTCTTATTATCTACAAACAGGGTCGGTACACACTGTTGACATCTATTAGTACCCACCCTCTGTACCCTTATTATCTACAAACAGGGTCGGTACATACTGTTAACATCAATTAGTACCCACCCTCTGTACCCTTATTATCTACAAACAGGGTAGGTTCATACTGTTGATATTTATTAGTACCCACCCTCTGTACTCTTATTATCTATAAACAGGGTAGGTACCAACTGTTGACATTTATAAGTATATCGATTTACACGTCGCTATATGATGTAGTTTACATGTACCGACCCTCTATAGTCTTATTATGTACAAACAGGGTCGGTACACACTGTTGACATATATTAATACCCACCCTCTGTACCATTATTATCTACAAACAGGGTTGGTACATACTGTTAACATCTATTAGTACCCACCCTCAATTCTCTTACTATCTACAGACAGGGTCGGTATATACTGTTAACATCTATTAGTACCCACCCTCTGTTGTCCTATTATGTACAAAAAGGGTCGGTACATACTGTTAACATCAATTAGTACCCACCCTATGTACTCTTATTATGTACAGACAGGGTCGGTACATACTGTTAACATCTATTAGTACCCACCCTCTGTACTCTTATTATTTACAAAAAGGGTCGGTACATACTGTTAACATCAATTAGTATCCACCCTCTGTACTCTTATTATGTACAAACAGGGTCGGTACACACTGTTGACATATATTAGTACCCACCCTCTGTACCATTATTATCTACAAACAGGGTGGGTACATACTGTTGACATATATTAGTACCCACCCTCTGTACCATTATTATCTACAAACAGGGTCGGTACACACTGTTGACATATATTAATACCCACCCTCTGTACCATTATTATCTACAAACAGGGTCGGTGCATACTGTTCACATCTATTAGAACCCACCCTCTGTACTCTTATTATGTACAAAAAGGGTCGGTACATACTGTTAACATCAATTAGTACCCACCCTCTGTACTCTTATTATGTACAAACAGGGTCGGTACATACTGTTAACATCTATTAGTAACCACCCTCTGTACCCTTATTATGTACAAAAAGGGTCGGTACATACTGTTAACATCTATTAGTACCCACCCTCTGTACTCTTATTATCTACAAACAGGGTCGGTACACACAGTTGACATATATTAATACCCACCCTCTGTACCATTATTATCTACAAACAGGGTCGGTACATGCTGTTGACATATATTAGTACCCACCCTCTGTACCATTATTATCTACAAACAGGGTAGGTACATACTGTTGACATCTATTAGTACCCACCCTCTGTACTCTTATTATCTACAAACAGGGTCGGTACATACTGTAAACATCAATTAGTACCCACCCTCTGTACCCTTATTATCTACAAACAGGGTAGGTTCATACTGTTGAAATTTATTAGTACCCACCCTCTGTACTCTTATTATCTATAAACAGGGTAGGTACCTACTGTTGACATTTATAAGCATATCGATTTACACGTCGCTATCTGATGTAGCTTACATGTACCGACCCTCTATACTCTTATTATGTACAAACAGGGTCGGTACACACTGTTGACATATATTAATACCCACCCTCTGTACCATTATTATCTACAAACAGGGTTGGTACATACTGTTTACATCTATTAGTACCCACCCTCTGTACCATTATTATCTATAAACAGGGTAGGTACCTACTGTTGACATTTATAAGTATATCGATTTACACGTCGCTATGTGATGTAGTTTACATGTACCGACCCTCTATACTCTTAATATCTGCAAACATGGTAGGTACCTACTGTTGACATTTATAAGTATATCGATGTACACGTCGCTATATGATGTAGTTTACATGTACCGACCCTCTATACTCTTATTATGTACAAACAGGGTCGGTACACACTGTTGACATATATTAATACCCACCCTCTGTACCATTATTATCTACAAACAGGGTCGGTACATACTGTTAACATCTATTAGTACCCACCCTCAATTCTCTTACTATCTACAGACAGGGTCGGTATATACTGTTAACATCTATTAGTACCCACCCTCTGTTGTCCTATTATGTACAAAAAGGGTCGGTACATACTGTTAACATCAATTAGTACCCACCCTATGTACTCTTATTATGTACAGACAGGGTCGGTACATACTGTTAACATCTATTAGTACCCACCCTCTGTACTCTTATTATTTACAAAAAGGGTCGGTACATACTGTTAACATCAATTAGTATCCACCCTCTGTACTCTTATTATGTACAAACAGGGTCGGTACACACTGTTGACATATATTAGTACCCACCCTCTGTACCATTATTATCTACAAACAGGGTGGGTACATACTGTTGACATATATTAGTACCCACCCTCTGTACCATTATTATCTACAAACAGGGTCGGTACACACTGTTGACATATATTAATACCCACCCTCTGTACCATTATTATCTACAAACAGGGTCGGTGCATACTGTTGACATCTATTAGAACCCACCCTCTGTACTCTTATTATGTACAAAAAGGGTCGGTACATACTGTTAACATCAATTAGTACCCACCCTCTGTACTCTTATTATGTACAAACAGGGTCGGTACATACTGTTAACATCTATTAGTAACCACCCTCTGTACCCTTATTATGTACAAAAAGGGTCGGTACATACTGTTAACATCTATTAGTACCCACCCTCTGTACTCTTATTATCTACAAACAGGGTCGGTACACACAGTTGACATATATTAATACCCACCCTCTGTACCATTATTATCTACAAACAGGGTCGGTACATGCTGTTGACATATATTAGTACCCACCCTCTGTACCATTATTATCTACAAACAGGGTAGGTACATACTGTTGACATCTATTAGTACCCACCCTCTGTACTCTTATTATCTACAAACAGGGTCGGTACATACTGTTAACATCAATTAGTACCCACCCTCTGTACCCTTATTATCTACAAACAGGGTAGGTTCATACTGTTGAAATTTATTAGTACCCACCCTCTGTACTCTTATTATCTATAAACAGGGTAGGTACCTACTGTTGACATTTATAAGCATATCGATTTACACGTCGCTATCTGATGTAGCTTACATGTACCGACCCTCTATACTCTTATTATGTACAAACAGGGTCGGTACACACTGTTGACATATATTAATACCCACCCTCTGTACCATTATTATCTACAAACAGGGTTGGTACATACTGTTTACATCTATTAGTACCCACCCTCTGTACCATTATTATCTATAAACAGGGTAGGTACCTACTGTTGACATTTATAAGTATATCGATTTACACGTCGCTATGTGATGTAGTTTACATGTACCGACCCTCTATACTCTTAATATCTGCAAACATGGTAGGTACCTACTGTTGACATTTATAAGTATATCGATGTACACGTCGCTATATGATGTAGTTTACATGTACCGACCCTCTATACTCTTATTATGTACAAACAGGGTCGGTACACACTGTTGACATATATTAATACCCACCCTCTGTACCATTATTATCTACAAACAGGGTCGGTACATACTGTTAGCATCTATTAGTACCCACCCTCTGTACTCTTATTTTCTACAAGCAGGGTCGGTACATACTGTTGACATCTATTAGTACCCACCCTCTGTACCCTTATTATCTACAAACAGGGTCGGTACATACTGTTAACATCAATTAGTACCCACCCTCTGTACCCTTATTATCTACAAACAGGGTAGGTTCATACTGTTGAAATTTATTAGTACCCACCCTCTGTACTCTTATTATCTATAAACAGGGTAGGTACCTACTGTTGACATTTATAAGCATATCGATTTACACGTCGCTATCTGATGTAGCTTACATGTACCGACCCTCTATACTCTTATTATGTACAAACAGGGTCGGTACACACTGTTGACATATATTAATACCCACCCTCTGTACCATTATTATCTACAAACAGGGTTGGTACATACTGTTTACATCTATTAGTACCCACCCTCTGTACCATTATTACCTACAAACAGGGTCGGTACACACTGTTGACATATATTAGTACCCACCCTCTGTACCATTATTATCTACAAACAGGGTCGGTACATACCCTTGACATATATTAGTACCCACCCTCTGTACTCTTATTATCTACAAACAGGGTCGGTACACACTGTTGACATTTATTAGTACCCACCCTCTGTACTCTTATTATCTACAAACAGGGTCGGTACATACTGTTGACATCTATTAGTACCCACCCTCTGTATTCTTATTATCTACAAAAGGGTCGGTACATACTGTTGACATATATTAGTACCCACCCTCTGTACTCTTATTATGTGCAAACAGGGTCGGTACATACTGTTAACATCAATTAGTACACACCCTCTGTACCCTTATTATCTACAAACAGGGTAGGTTCATACTGTTGATATTTATTAGTACCCACCCTCTGTACTCGTATTATCTATAAACAGGGTAGGTACCAACTGTTGACATTTATAAGTATATCGATTTACACGTCGCTATATGATGTAGTTTACATGTACCGACCCTCTATAGTCTTATTATGTACAAACAGGGTCGGTACACACTGTTGACATATATTAATACCCACCCTCTGTACCATTATTATCTACAAACAGGGTTGGTACATACTGTTAACATCTATTAGTACCCACCCTCAATACTCTTACTATCTACAGACAGGGTCGGTATATACTGTTAACATCTATTAGTACCCACCCTCTGTTGTCCTATTATGTACAAAAAGGGTCGGTACATACTGTTAACATCAATTAGTACCCACCCTATGTACTCTTATTATGCACAGACAGGGTTGGTACATACTGTTAACATCTATTAGTACCCACCCTCTGTACTCTTACTATCTACAGACAGGGTCGGTATATACTGTTAACATCTATTAGTACCCACCCTCTGTACTCTTATTATTTA
Source organism: Bathymodiolus brooksi (assembly GCA_963680875.1). Taxonomy (NCBI): domain Eukaryota; kingdom Metazoa; phylum Mollusca; class Bivalvia; order Mytilida; family Modiolidae; genus Bathymodiolus; species Bathymodiolus brooksi. The sequence continues at coordinate 29,065,969 of OY804586.1, forward strand.
CAAAAAGGGTCGGTACATACTGTTAACATCAATTAGTATCCACCCTCTGTACTCTTATTATGTACAAACAGGGTCGGTACACACTGTTGACATATATTAGCACCCACCCTCTGTACCATTATTATCTACAAACAGGGTCGGTACATACTGTTGACATATATTAGTACCCACCCTCTGTACCATTATTATCTACAAACAGGGTCGGTACACACTGTTGACATATATTAATACCCACCCTCTGTACCATTATTATCTACAAACAGGGTCGTTGCATACTGTTGACATCTATTAGAACCCACCCTCTGTACTCTTATTATGTACAAAAAGGGTCGGTACATACGGTTAACATCAATTAGTACCCACCCTCTGTACTCTTATTATGTACAAACAGGGTCGGTACATACTGTTAACATCTATTAGTAACCACCCTCTGTACTCTTATTATCTACAAACAGGGTCGGTACACACTGTTGACATCTATTAGTACCCACCCTCTGTACCCTTATTATCTACAAACAGGGTCGGTACATACTGTTAACATCAATTAGTACCCACCCTCTGTACCCTTATTATCTACAAACAGGGTAGGTTCATACTGTTGATATTTATTAGTACCCACCCTCTGTACTCTTATTATCTATAAACAGGGTAGGTACCAACTGTTGACATTTATAAGTATATCGATTTACACGTCGCTATATGATGTAGTTTACATGTACCGACCCTCTATAGTCTTATTATGTACAAACAGGGTCGGTACACACTGTTGACATATATTAATACCCACCCTCTGTACCATTATTATCTACAAACAGGGTTGGTACATACTGTTAACATCTATTAGTACCCACCCTCAATTCTCTTACTATCTACAGACAGGGTCGGTATATACTGTTAACATCTATTAGTACCCACCCTCTGTTGTCCTATTATGTACAAAAAGGGTCGGTACATACTGTTAACATCAATTAGTACCCACCCTATGTACTCTTATTATGTACAGACAGGGTCGGTACATACTGTTAACATCTATTAGTACCCACCCTCTGTACTCTTATTATTTACAAAAAGGGTCGGTACATACTGTTAACATCAATTAGTATCCACCCTCTGTACTCTTATTATGTACAAACAGGGTCGGTACACACTGTTGACATATATTAGTACCCACCCTCTGTACCATTATTATCTACAAACAGGGTGGGTACATACTGTTGACATATATTAGTACCCACCCTCTGTACCATTATTATCTACAAACAGGGTCGGTACACACTGTTGACATATATTAATACCCACCCTCTGTACCATTATTATCTACAAACAGGGTCGGTGCATACTGTTGACATCTATTAGAACCCACCCTCTGTACTCTTATTATGTACAAAAAGGGTCGGTACATACTGTTAACATCAATTAGTACCCACCCTCTGTACTCTTATTATGTACAAACAGGGTCGGTACATACTGTTAACATCTATTAGTAACCACCCTCTGTACCCTTATTATGTACAAAAAGGGTCGGTACATACTGTTAACATCTATTAGTACCCACCCTCTGTACTCTTATTATCTACAAACAGGGTCGGTACACACAGTTGACATATATTAATACCCACCCTCTGTACCATTATTATCTACAAACAGGGTCGGTACATGCTGTTGACATATATTAGTACCCACCCTCTGTACCATTATTATCTACAAACAGGGTAGGTACATACTGTTGACATCTATTAGTACCCACCCTCTGTACTCTTATTATCTACAAACAGGGTCGGTACATACTGTTAACATCAATTAGTACCCACCCTCTGTACCCTTATTATCTACAAACAGGGTAGGTTCATACTGTTGAAATTTATTAGTACCCACCCTCTGTACTCTTATTATCTATAAACAGGGTAGGTACCTACTGTTGACATTTATAAGCATATCGATTTACACGTCGCTATCTGATGTAGCTTACATGTACCGACCCTCTATACTCTTATTATGTACAAACAGGGTCGGTACACACTGTTGACATATATTAATACCCACCCTCTGTACCATTATTATCTACAAACAGGGTTGGTACATACTGTTTACATCTATTAGTACCCACCCTCTGTACCATTATTATCTATAAACAGGGTAGGTACCTACTGTTGACATTTATAAGTATATCGATTTACACGTCGCTATGTGATGTAGTTTACATGTACCGACCCTCTATACTCTTAATATCTGCAAACATGGTAGGTACCTACTGTTGACATTTATAAGTATATCGATGTACACGTCGCTATATGATGTAGTTTACATGTACCGACCCTCTATACTCTTATTATGTACAAACAGGGTCGGTACACACTGTTGACATATATTAATACCCACCCTCTGTACCATTATTATCTACAAACAGGGTCGGTACATACTGTTAACATCTATTAGTACCCACCCTCAATTCTCTTACTATCTACAGAGAGGGTCGGTATATACTGTTAACATCTATTAGTACCCACCCTCTGTTGTCCTATTATGTACAAAAAGGGTCGGTACATACTGTTAACATCAATTAGTACCCACCCTATGTACTCTTATTATGTACAGACAGGGTCGGTACATACTGTTAACATCTATTAGTACCCACCCTCTGTACTCTTATTATTTACAAAAAGGGTCGGTACATACTGTTAACATCAATTAGTATCCACCCTCTGTACTCTTATTATGTACAAACAGGGTCGGTACACACTGTTGACATATATTAGTACCCACCCTCTGTACCATTATTATCTACAAACAGGGTGGGTACATACTGTTGACATATATTAGTACCCACCCTCTGTACCATTATTATCTACAAACAGGGTCGGTACACACTGTTGACATATATTAATACCCACCCTCTGTACCATTATTATCTACAAACAGGGTCGGTGCATACTGTTGACATCTATTAGAACCCACCCTCTGTACTCTTATTATGTACAAAAAGGGTCGGTACATACTGTTAACATCAATTAGTACCCACCCTCTGTACTCTTATTATGTACAAACAGGGTCGGTACATACTGTTAACATCTATTAGTAACCACCCTCTGTACCCTTATTATGTACAAAAAGGGTCGGTACATACTGTTAACATCTATTAGTACCCACCCTCTGTACTCTTATTATCTACAAACAGGGTCGGTACACACAGTTGACATATATTAATACCCACCCTCTGTACCATTATTATCTACAAACAGGGTCGGTACATACTGTTAACATCAATTAGTACCCACCCTCTGTACCCTTATTATCTACAAACAGGGTAGGTTCATACTGTTGAAATTTATTAGTACCCACCCTCTGTACTCTTATTATCTATAAACAGGGTAGGTACCTACTGTTGACATTTATAAGCATATCGATTTACACGTCGCTATCTGATGTAGCTTACATGTACCGACCCTCTATACTCTTATTATGTACAAACAGGGTCGGTACACACTGTTGACATATATTAATACCCACCCTCTGTACCATTATTATCTACAAACAGGGTTGGTACATACTGTTTACATCTATTAGTACCCACCCTCTGTACCATTATTATCTATAAACAGGGTAGGTACCTACTGTTGACATTTATAAGTATATCGATTTACACGTCGCTATGTGATGTAGTTTACATGTACCGACCCTCTATACTCTTAATATCTGCAAACATGGTAGGTACCTACTGTTGACATTTATAAGTATATCGATGTACACGTCGCTATATGATGTAGTTTACATGTACCGACCCTCTATACTCTTATTATGTACAAACAGGGTCGGTACACACTGTTGACATATATTAATACCCACCCTCTGTACCATTATTATCTACAAACAGGGTCGGTACATACTGTTAGCATCTATTAGTACCCACCCTCTGTACTCTTATTTTCTACAAGCAGGGTCGGTACATACTGTTGACATATATTAGTACCCACCCTCTGTACTCTTATTATCTATAAACAGGGTCGGTACATACTGTTGACATTTATTAGTACCCACCCTCTGTACTCTTATTATCTATAAACATGGTAGGTACCTACTGTTGACATTTATAAGTATATCGATTTACACGTCGCTATATGATGTAGTTTACATGAACCGACCCTCTATACTCTTAATATCTACAAACAGGGTCTGTACACACTGTTGACATTTATTAGTACCCACACTATGTACCATGATTATCTACAAACAGCGTAGGTACATACTGTTGACATTTATAAGTATATTGATCTACATGTCACTACATTATGTAGCTAGTTTACATGTACCCCATATAAAAAGTAAGTTATCTTGTGTTGTTCAAACAATACTATCTCAGGTGGATATGTCCATTTATTAGATTATTATTTTGTTTATTTTTGCAGTTAAATGTGTACCCTAATCGATTATTGGGATTGGTACACCTGTATTTTTCTAGTATGGGTTAGGGTTAGGGTTATGATGTTTAACGCCACTTTCAACAGTATTTCAGTTATGTAGTGAACTGTTTTCAAATGAATAGAACTGAAATTCATATACTTATATTTATCCTGTACTGGGTCTATTTGAGCAGTCAAAGTGCATTGACTGGATTAATTGTTACTACATACGAAGTCAGGATAATTAGACCGAGTATAGTGACATGTTTATCTTTCATGGATATGTATGGTGTTGCGCTAAGGAACTAGCGCGATAGAAATCAAACTCAGCTTCATGGTCTGCGACAAAACAGATATCATCATCGTCTCATAAAAAACTTGTTCATTCTCATCGTGGCATAGAGCTGATAGATTGATCACATTGTGCTAAACTACAATCACTCACTCCCATGGAACAAGCTTAACCCTGACACTTTTCATTGAAGTGTCTGTACCATGCCAGGAAGGTGAGTGTTCTGGTCAGGTATATGTGTGATAGGTTAAACGAATATGCCTCTTGCTATTCTTTTTTCATTGGATTTTGAACTGTACCTTGTGCAAACTACAATCACTCACTCCCAGAGAACAAGCTTAACCCCAACACTTTCATTGAAGTGTATGTACCATGCCAGGAAAGTGAGCGGTATGGTCAGTTACATATGTGATAGGTGTATCGAGTGTGCCTCTTATTTACAATATTTGTTTATTGGATTTGGAACTGTACCTTGTGCTAGACAACAATCACTCACTCTCATAGAACTAGCGTAACCTTGGCACTTTTCATTGAAGTATCTGTACCATACCAGGGAAGTGTGCAGTCTGGTCAGGTGTATGTGTGATAGGTGTATCGAGTGTGTCTCTTACTAAAGATTTTCTATTGAATTCTGAACTGTACCTTGTGATAAGCTACAATCATCCACTCCTATAGGCATAGACATAGCTTAACCTCGGCACTTTTCATTGAAGTGATGTGCCATACCAGGAAAGTGAGTGATTAAATGTATATGTGTGATTGGTGTATCGAGTGTGCCTCTTGCTTACTATAATTGTTATTGGAATTTGAACTGTACCTTGTGCTAGACAACAATCACTCACTAACATAGAACTAGCTTAACTCTGACACTTTTCATTGAAGTGTCTGTACCATGCCAGAAAAGTAAGCGCTCCTGTCATGTATATGTGTGATATGTGTATCGAGTGTGTCTTTACTATAATTTTTGTATTGGATTTAAAGGACAACAAATTATCTACAAAACACTTCAAACTAAAGATTGAGCAGCACAAACGTAAAAGAAGCCGTGGGTGAACCCAGATGCTCGGGAAAGGTAGTCATGTTTTGCTCTACTGAGGCACACGTCGTGCTACACTCGTTCTTCCTATTAATGAGTGCGTCTTACTATAATTGTTCTATCGTATTTTGAACTGTACCGGCAGTAGGGTATTGGTATGTGTGATAGGTGTATCGAGTGTGCCTCTTACTATAACTTTTCTATAGGATTGTGAAATGTACTGACAGTGGGGTACTTTTATCATTTTATCACATCAATTAATCATGTGTAATAAACGTCTGTAGCTCATCATAGAAACATGTAAAAACACATTTGACTACGAATAGCATAACAATAAAGAGAGTTAAAATCATTTTAGAAAAGTTTGAAGATACCAAAGAGGTAATAAAATGTAGTAAATAGAAGAAGGACAGACAACACAATGACCAAAAGAAAACGGACAAAAAGTCCCGTCCCTGGGTGGATCATCCGCCCAATGGTAAGTGCTTCTGTGCTGACATGGTTTATTAGACATATTTTTTTATCGAAATTTACATTTCCTAAATCATGTAATTATTACTAAAACTAAAATGTCCTCCTTAGGCATAGGTAACCTTACCCGATTTTGGTTAGCCTGTGTAGACCCTTTAGCTTTTTTTTTGCATAAAAAACTTTCAGATTTCAAATAATTTGGCTTTGAGCGTAGCCGTTGAAGGTTATTCCCAAAAAACTCGTCGTGCGTTTTTTTCATCGTCATCATACTTGATGGGAGAACTACATTCTTTTCGTATCAAGCCTACCTAGTTTTCAGACTTAATAATTTAAAGGTTAAACTTGAACTGCATTTTTATCTATATGATTTGATTATTCAGTATAATAATAACACGACATAAAATCACGTGATCAGTTGACTTTCAGGTAAGTCTAGTTGGTATTATATCAAATAGATATTATAATTGTAATATTTTCTCATTTAAATAAGTCAGTTGTTGAAAAATCTATTTTAGCTGCAGTATCTTTACTTTTATCAATATGACCCCTTAGCTTCAGTGCACAGCACTCTCTACATAAATATTGTTATTTACAAAACTGAAAACTGGAGCAAGCGTTTCATCTGTGTTGTTGCATATACACCCGAACAAATACAGAACGAGGCAAATTATCTATGCTCTACTCTCGTGGTTTTTGTAACCCACCCACCCTCTCCCCACACGAAAAATTTGCCAGCACAAGTAAAGGTAAAGGGTGACAAAATGTAATTATTTTAAATGTTTGTATCTAATTTGCTGAATACAACGACTTGTTCTCACACTAAAACCTAGAGTGGACTGGAGATTAGATCCGGCATTTTGAATGTGTATATTTTGATTCGTTCTTGCCAAACAAAAGGGTGTACTTGATATATTTTACATTTAGTGTTTCAGTAAATAAACGTTAGAGAAACCCATATATATCAGTAAGTAAAGTATGATATGTATGCAACCAAAAGACAAATTAGGCATCATTTTATGAACCGAGAGATGAAAACAAATGAAGAAGAGGAACGGTATCTTTTAGTGTTATTGAGATGTTACCAATGTTAAATTGTTTATGTTGATATAAGTATTGTTGTATTCCTTCTATGATAGTAAGAGAGTTGGTTTTACTGACATAATGTTATAATGCCACAATTAGAGAATGAAATAGACCCCTTCTATGTGAGGTCAGCATAATGTTTGAAATAGAAGGCATAATACCTGTGTCATGCTGAATTTTTCTAGGGAAAAAATATTCTAAGAAAGGTTTGAAGATACCAGAATCAATAAATCGAAGAAGGACAGACAGCGATCTACAAAAGAAAAGGGACAAAAGGACAAACAGCGATCTACAAAACACAGAAATGCAAAGATCGAGCAAGACGAATTCCCCTAAATACTGGGGGCGAACTCAGGCGCTCTGGAAGGGTAGGAAATTCATGCTCCACTAGTAGCACCCATCGTGTTAATCTATTTACAAAACTGGATTTAGGATTAAGTTGGTTATCTTATATACAGCGTGGCAATACACAGGAAATGTGTCGCAAAATTTGGTTGATGGTTGCAATAGGTTGAGAGAGTGATTTGGTGCTTATTGCTAACTCAGCCACTTTTCAGCTATAACATGGCGAGAACAAGTTAATTTACAATGAGATGACGATGTGGTGGAAATAGAGATTGTCTCACTTTGTCTCATATTGAACTAATAATTTTATTGTTAGCTGAACTAATGCCACCAACTAACCCTCCAAATATAATTTACAACATTACTAATATTAAAATAGAACTGTTCTGTCCTTGTGGTATTTTTTTTCATTTCATTTTCAATTTTATCTTCGGTGTAAAATAAGACAGCACCAGAAAAGAAAGTGTTTATTGGAAAGTCAATCTGATTTTAATGAATTAATATGAGTGGTATATAGAAATGAAGGCGACTAAAGACAGTTATTAAATGTTAATTTCCATCTTAATACCAGTAATATATTACAGGATATCAACATCATGTAAAATTTTTCACCTGTAAGTGGTATATGTGATATCCGCTATATTTCTAGACCATCAGAAGTTTGGTGTCCACAATGTGAAGAAGGTCTTTGTACAGAATGCATAGAATATCATAGTCTAGTGAAACTGTCCCGAAATCATACCACGATACCTGTAGATGAGTATCAGAAGCTGCCGTCGTACGTGTTGAAAATTAAAGAACATTGCAACGAACATGACGAAAAGTTCAATTTATGCTGTAAAGAACATGAGTGTCCGTGCTGCAGAATTTCCAATCTGGAAAATCATAGTGACTGTAAGAATGTAGCATTCCTTGAAAAAATAATAAAGAACGTGAAGACATCAACTATGTTCACTGAGATCGAACCTTTGAATAAAGAAATGATTGAAAATATTGGTACACTTAGACAAAACAGAGAGACCAACTTTAGTGCTGTTAAAGAACAGCAACGAATAATTTAGATTGAAATACAGGAACTAAGGACAAACATCAACACTCATCTTGACAATTTACAAGAAGATATGTTGAATGAATTGACTGAAGCAGAAAAACAAATAACCGAAGAAACACGTGAACTACTGGTATCATTAGACGAGAAACAGAAAGAACTGACCGAATACCAGACTAATATAGTCAACATCAGAGCTACAAACATTCTTAGCCGTGAAAGACGTAGAAACCACGAACATGTGTCTACAGTCACTAGTTAGCAGCGACAGTCTAAATCAAACTAAGATATCATACAAGATAGACACCGGTATGAAGACAATAGCCACCAGCATTCAAAAGTTTGGAGAAGTAGTTGTTGAACCAAAGCCTTGTGAGTCGACCTTTGCTAGAGAAAAGAATAAAAAAGCCCAGCTGATGTTAGCTGACCTATCACCACCTATGTCAGTAGACAATATACAGCTTAACCTGAAACTAAAGTTAAACAAAAACAGGAGAAGCGTCAGAGGGTGTTCTTTACATCCAGATGGTAGGATGGTATTTTTCTGTTACAGTACTAATACTGTAAGATGTTTCACTAAGGATGGCGTAGAATTATTCCAGATATGGAAAGAGAAGACAGGATCCGATACTTATGATACAGTTTATATTAAAGATAACAATAGTGTTGCTGTATCATCGGGAGGTGGAAGTAATAGATGCATAACTATAATAGATATAGTAAGTCAAGAAGTCATGACAACTATCTCCATGGACACGAACATTTATGGCATGGCGGTTAGAGGTAGAACAATATATTACTGTACAGGGAATAAAGGACTAAAGATGATAAATCTTAGTGATAAATCTGTAAGTGATATCATCCAGAATAATATGTCTAACGTTTATTACGTAGCTACATTTAGGAACAAACTTTACTACGCAAACAGTGACATACATACCGTGACATGTTGTGATTTACATGGCACAACACAATGGGAATTCAAAGATACCCGTGTTCTACAGTATCCATATAGTATCTTTATAGACAAAGATGGGAACGTGTATGTCGTCTGTTATGATTCGAACAACGTCGTGGTTATCTCCCCTTATGGACAACGTCATAGACAACTATTGTCTTCCAATGATGGTCTGAAAAAACCACGTGTACTTGAATATGACAGATCTACCAATAGATTATTAGTTGTAAATGACAATAGTACTGCATTTCTGTTTGATGTTACAAGGAAACAGTAGGAGAAAATCAGAACATTAGTTACCATTAAATAGAATGATTTTTATTCTAAAGAAATAGATGTGACTTATTAATATTTTTTATCCAACTTTATACCAAATTCATGTCATTAATTATAATATGGGTTATGAGTTATGCTGTTTAACCCCACTTTCAACAATATTTCAGATATATCGTAGATATCTGTTTTATTGTTGGAGGAAACCGAAGTAGCCGGGGAAAACTGTCGACCTGTCGCAAGTCACAGACGAACTATGACATAATGTTGTATCGAGTACACTCGTCATGAGAAGAATTCGAACTCACAACTTTAGTAATGATAGGCATTGATTGCACCAGTAGTTGTAAATCTAACTACCATACGATCACGACTGTCCTTTCATAATTTTGATAAATATCAAATATTTCAATATAAATTTAATACATCTCTGTATTTAATTTGTTCAGTGGTTCTAAACACTAGATGTGCATTTCTGTATTTAACTTGTTCATGGCTTCTAGACACCAGATGTACATTTCTGTATTTAACTTGGTCATGGCTTCTAGACACCAGATGTACATTTATGTATTTAACTTGTTCATGGCCTCTAGACACCAGATGTACATTTATGTATTTAACTTGTTCATGGCTTCTAGACACCAGATGTACATCTCTGTATTTATCTTGTTCAGTGGTTCTAGACACCAGATGTACATTTCTGTACTTAACTTGTTCATGGCTTGTAGACGCCAGATGTACATTTATGTATTTAATTTGTTCATATGTTCAAGACAAATAGTTACTTGTTTAGGGCTCTAGACACCAGATGAACATTAACTTGTTCAATGATTTCTTGACCTGCAAACAGCTTGGAAGCCAAACAATAAATACCAATTATTGAAGAGTTTAAAATGTCCAAAACACTACACCAAAAGAAGCTTGGCTTATGGATGCTTGCCGTCACTTCCATCAAGCTGCTCAGCTGGTTTAAGTAACGGCCGACATTTTCAATAGCTCACCTTACTTTTTGGTTTTGTTAATGAGTGTTCACGTCCTGCAATTGTTCAGCTATTTTCAGTAACGGTCGCCATCTCTAATAGCTCATTTGACCTTTCGGTTTGGTTAATTGATGTAGACCATGACTTCCAGCAATTCCTCAGCTATTAATAAAAACAGCGGCCATCTTCAATAATTCAAATGACCTTTCGGTTTGGTTTATGTTTATCGTCATTTCCCACATATGTTCAGCTATTAATAGTAACGGCCTCCATCTTCAATAGCACATATTAATATTCGGTTTCGTCTATGGATGTTTACCGTCAAGCTAGTTTGGGATGGAAAGGACGAAGAGTTAAAACATAAATAAAAGAAATACTGACCGTGGATAGGTGTGTGAAATTCTTAACATTTATTTTGGGTATCGGAGCGAAAAGTGTCATTTTTGGAGGCCGCGGTCAGAGGTCATCAAGTCGATCTTGCCTAATGGATGTGGCACAAAATAGGGAATATTAGTATAAATAAATATAGTGACGAAAACCTGTCTATGCCCACACCCCACTTTTTCCACTGGGCACCATGCATTCAATTTAGGTCAGGGATCATCAAAGACTGGTCAAATTAGGCTCTGACACCTTTCTTGTGTTCGAGTTTTCATTAGTATACATGTGATAGCTCAAGTGTTATGCCCATTATTTATTTGAAATATGGAACATTTTTGGTTTTTATGCTGTACTGCAGTATGTTTTCGATGTTTGCACAATGTTTTTGAAGCCACAATTTTACACATCATGCCTCTTATATTCAACAAAGTGCATTTCGCTCCCGTTTACTTTAGCTAGAAGCGAGGGCTTCCGTCATATATATATATGACTAACAATGCGGGTGTCTTATAAGAAGCAGGAACTGACTATCCTTCGCGGACAGATGAGTTCACCTTGGGTCATTTTGCTATGTCCTATTATGTGTCTATACGTTCTGCTGTCGTATATTAGTGTCCAGCACATATTGTGTTGTATTTTTGCTTTGTTTTTCTTCGTCTTGTGTACCCTATGTTATCAGTTTCCCTGGATTGTCCATTTTTGAAGACACTTTCGGTATTCTCTTACGTTTATTATCTATGTATACATTCTTATATATGCTTGACCCTATGTACCGGGGGTAGGGGAGTTTAGTCTTCTTATTAAGTCCCCAAACAAAGTTTGGAGACTTAATGTTTTTGCATCGTTTCTTATTATTATTATTATTATTATTATTATTATTATTATTCCTCTTCTTCTTTTCGCCATGAACTTGTCCGACCAAATTTTCAGAGATTGATGTTCCGATCTTTACTAAGCTTCACAGGAAGGTGGATCCCCATCTCAAAAGGTGCCATCAGGTCTTGGAATTTTCAAAATGGCCGCCGTTGCCATGGAAACCGTGAACATATGTCAAAATCGTTGACTTCACTTATATTGGAAACTGCCATATATATTATATATTAAGTAGGGTTGGTGGAATTTTCTGACCAACAAAATCGCGAGCGATTGGCCTCCATTTTCAAAATGGTCGCCGACAAAATCGGCAAAATTTCAATGTTCTCTGATTTCAATGAAAATTGATATCAAGGGTTATTTTGAAGTGAGGAATTGGTTGATAATGATGAAATTTGCATTCAGGGTCATTTTTACGAGGCCACCATTTTCAAAATGGCTGCCAACAAAATCGTAAAATTGTCAATGGTCTCCGATTGCAATGAACATTTATATCTAGGAGTATTTGAAATGAGGAATTGGTTGGTAATAATGAAACTTGCATCCACATGCCCGAATTTTGATATGGGGGTCGTTTGGGGACTTCTGTGTTTGCATCCAAGCACAATCAAACCTCGCTATGTATTGCGTTCATAATGTTGCCTTGTCTCTGGATTGTCCATTCTTGATTACCTTCTCCAATATATTTTACCTGCAGAACAATCTATAGCGTGGTAATGAGATCCAAATCAAATCTTGATATCTAAATCTCCTTCGACCAAAGACTAAAAAAACAACTCGCTCAGATTCCTTTCAACTCAAACTACATGTTCTCTGGTTTTTATTAATAACGGTGGTATTTTGATTTTATATTTGATTTACACGTCACCACATGATTTAGTTTGCATGTACCTTATATAAAAGGTAGGTTATCTTGTGTTGTTGAACAATATTATCTCTGTAAAACTGTATTTCTATTTTTATAAATCTGCGGCACAGGTAAATCAAGATAAAAAAAAAGTACCACCCAGGGTCAATTCAAACTAAAGATTTCACAACTGGTCTTTTTGGGTTAAGAATTCCGGGTCAGGGAAACCAGAAGCCGTAAATCGAAGAGCAGACAATACATTTACCAAAATAAACATTAAAATGTTAAACAATGATCAACAAAACACTACACAGGAAACAAAGGATCGAGCAACACAACCCACTACTCCTGCAATAGCCTTAACATATTTGACTTATCTACCCTCTACACAACTATTCCTCACTCTATGCTGAAAGACAGATCAAAGGAGTTGGTCCAACTGTGTTTCATCAAAAGGAATGACCAGCGCAGATACAGATGCCTTGTGGAAGGAAGGGACAGATCTTATTTTGTAAAAAACCCACTCTAATTCTGCCAACAGTTTTCTGAAACTGACATCATCAACATGCTCGAGGTTTTGATTGACAACATATTTGGTATGTATGGTGGACGTGATCTGCAACAGGTAGTCGGCATACCTATGGGTACAAACTGTGCTCGTTTTCTGGCCAACTTGTGCCTTTATTTGTATGAGGCAGACTCCATACAGGGGCTTCTCAAGAAAGACGAAAAGAAGCTAGCCCGATCCTTTAATTTCACGTTCCGCTATATAGATGATGTCCTTTCAATAAATAATTCTAGGTTTGGTGATTTCGTTGATCGCATCTATTACATTCATCATCTTAAATAAAGGATAGCAGAGACACATATAGGCATACTTCATACCTTCCTTGACATACACCTCGAAATTGTCAGTGAGGGGAGGTTCAGAACGAAACCTTAAGACAAAAGAGATGATTTCAATTTTCTCTGTGTGAACCTTCCATTTATTTGTAGCAACTTTCGAGCAGCACCTACATATGGAGTATATCTATCCCAGTTGATACTATATTCAAGAACTTGTGGTTCCTATCATGATTTCCTTGATAGAGGGTTGCTGCTAACAAGGAAGCTACTGAACTAATAATTCCTCTTGGTTAAGTTGAAGTCATCATTTCGAAAGTTTTGGTTGACATGCAATATCTGTGTCACAAGCGTGTCGTAAACACTTCCCGTTGCTTTCCTCGTTCATGACTTATCATCGAATGTGTAACTAGATTAACACAACGGGTGCCACTAGTAGGTTATGATATCTTGTATTATTGAAACAATATTATCTTTTCTAGATTTATCTCTTTATTTATTAAAACTTTATTTCTATTTTTATAAAATTTGCGGCACATGTAGATCAGGTATCACCCACGGTCAATTCAAGACACACATTTCACAACTGTTGTTTCTACGATAAGCACTCGGGTTGGACTCATGCTAATGTGTACATGTGAAGCGACGAATTTAACTGTAGTAACCCATTGTACGTAATATTCTAAAATATCAATTATGTATGTAACCGGTGATTACTTTTCGGAATATTAAATGGCGAACGAATTTTCGGAAGGCTTCCATGTTTTTCATCAATATTTTTCAAAGTGGGAACCCAAATAATCCAGTTTCTATATTCCGACTTATAGGGCACAGTAATCAATGGAGTGGTAGACCACGTTTTATTAAAAAATGTGAACATGTTGATCTAGTGATAAAATCATAAAAACTCTAGTATTAAATACATATTGTACACAACTCAAGTGTTTACAGACTTTAATAAAAACAAAAGTTGTCATTCCGGAAACATATTTTTGTCGCCAATAATGATTACACACACTTATTTATATAGAACATAAGAGTGCTTGGTTCATACAAGTAATGATTAATATGATTACAACACTGTCTGTGATCATACCGGACTTGACTAAATAAATAACACGACGGGTGTCTTATTAAAAGCAGGAACTTACCCTTCATGAGCACATGTGTTCACCCACGTTTTTCTTGGGGGTACGTGTTGCTCATCATTTCAAGTTTCTTTGCTGCAATGTATTTTTTTCTCTGTCTTTGTCCTCGCCCGTGTCAGTTGCTCTGGATTGTTTATTCTTGATTGCCCTTTCGATTTACTCCAACGTTTATTGTCATAGCCATTTCATCCCCCCATTTTTGTCTTTGTCCGTGTCACCTCTGGCTTGTTTATTCTTGATTACACTTTCGATTTTCTCTAACGTTTATTGCCATATCCATTTCATCCCCCCTTTTCTGTCTTTGCTCGTGTCAACTCTGGATTGTTTATACTTGATTACACTTTCGATTATCTCTGACGTTTATTGCCATAGCCATTTCATTCGCCCATTTTTGTCTTTCTCCGTGTCAACTCTGGATTGTTTATACTTGATTACACTTTCGATTATCTCTGATGTGTATTGCCATAGCCATTTCACACACCCCTTTTTTGTCTTTTTCCGTGTCAACTCTGGATTGTTTATTATTGATTACACTTTCGATTATCTCTGACGTTTATTGCCATAGCCATTTCATCCCCCCTCTTTTGTCTTTGTTCGTGTCAACTCTTGATTGTTTATACTTGATTACACTTTCGATTATCTCTGACGTTTATTGCCATAGCCATTTCATCCCCCCTTTTTTGTCTTCGTTCGTGTCAACTCTGGATTGTTTATACTTGATTACACTTTCGATTATCTCTGACGTTTATTGCCATAGCCATTTCATCCCCCTTTTTTTGTCTTCGTCCGTGTCAACCCTTGATTGTTTATATTTGATTACACTTTCGATTATCTCTGACGTTTATTGCCATAGCCATTTCATCCCCACTTTGTTTGTCTTCGTCCGTGTCAACTCTTGATTGTTTATACTTGATTACACTTTCGATTATCTCTGACGTTTATTGCCATAGCCATTTCATCCCCCCTTTTTTGTCTTTTTCCGTGTCAACTCTGGATTGTTTATACTTGATTACACTTTCGATTATCTCTGACGTTTATTGCCATAGCCATTTCATTCGCCCATTTTTGTCTTTCTCCGTGTCAACTCTGGATTGTTTATACTTGATTACACTTTCGATTATCTCTGATGTTTATTGCCATAGCCATTTCACACACCCCTTTTTTGTCTTTTTCCGTGTCAACTCTAGATTGTTTATTCTTGATTACACTTTCGATTATCTCTGACGTTTATTGCCATAGCCATTTCATCCCCCCTTTTTTGTCTTCGTTCGTGTCAACTCTGGATTGTTTATACTTGATTACACTTTCGATTATCTCTGACGTTTATTGCCATAGCCATTTCATCCCCCTTTTTTTGTCTTCGTCCGTGTCAACCCTTGATTGTTTATATTTGATTACACTTTCGATTATCTCTGACGTTTATTGCCATAGCCATTTCATCCCCACTTTGTTTGTCTTCGTCCGTGTCAACTCTTGATTGTTTATACTTGATTACACTTTCGATTATCTCTGACGTTTATTGCCATAGCCATTGCATCCCCCCTTTTTTGTCTTCGTCCATGTCAACTCTTGATTGTTTATACTTGATTACACTTTCGATTGTCTCTAACGTTTATTGCCATAGCCATTTCATCCCCCCTTTTTTGTCTTCGCTCGTGTCAACTCTAGATTGTTTATACTTGATTACACTTTCGATTATCTCTGACGTTTATTGCCATAGCCATTTCATCCCCCCTTTTTTGTCTTTTTCCGTGTCAACTCTGGATTGTTTATTCTTGATTACACTTTCGATTGTCTCTGACGTCTATGGCCATAGCCATTTCATCCCCCCTTCTTTTATAAAGCTAATTTTCATGTTCGACAGTTAATCGAATAAAAGAATAAATATCCCATAGAAAGAAACGTAAATGATATAGTACGTACTGTTTTATCTTTTGGTGGATCATAGTATTTTGTTATACATTCAAACGAGTTTCTGACTGCAATTTAAATGTGATTTATCAAACAACGATCTTGAACTACATTGACATATATCTGTCTATCTATTTATCTATCTATCTATCTATCTATCTATTTATATATATATATATATATATATATATATATATGTGTGTGTGTGTGTGTGTGTGTGTGTTGGTAAGATACTACGGGTAGAGTATTTAGAATAATGATCAATACAAATTGAAAATTCGTGTAAGTAAATCACGTGACCATTTACCGTCCTCTGCTACAGTTTTCCTGATTTGGTGATATTTCGTAAGACGACATTGTTGCCGTGTAATTGCAGGTAATTTATCTTGTTTTTTGTCAAATAGATGTTCCTGTCGTCATATTTTCTCATTTCGAGTAAGTACGTTGTCTAGAAATCTTTTTAAGCTGCATTAATTTTATCTTTACCAATATGACCCGGTAGAACTAGACGATATCGAGGTTAATACTATCACAGATTTGGTAAAAACTCATGCATGAGAACTCGTATTAGAGATTTGGATTTCTTGCTTACAAAGATTTTAAAAAAATAATGTGTATTTCCAATCTTTTGGATATGAACGTACATGATGAAGGTTTTTCCAGAAACGCCGAAGCGCACCATGCGAAATAAGCTTGATATATACAGAGATCCACGAATAATAACGTAACTTGTCAGACCTGAATTTCTGTGCTTGCCCCACAGACAAAACTTCGTGCGCACTAATTGCAATATTTACATTTAATTACAGTGATCCATTAATAATAACGTAACTTGTCAAAAATCCTGTTCACTACCTGAGAGGTACCAAATTTAAAGAATTTCAGTACTTGCGCCACATATCAATTCTGTTTTGATATCAGTTGTTCATACCACCAGGTACAAGTAAAGAGTAGAGTATGTCTACAGATAACCCGTCATCCAATGTTTTCTCTAGATCTTTACATTTTGTAGTATGTTTTGCAAATATTGAGTTGAAATCCACTTAACCGCAATGGTCTAGTACAAGAAAGACATATCTTTAAAATGCCAATTGCTCTGGGCATGTTTTTTTTTTTTTTTTTTTTTTTTTATAATTATTTTCTTGGCGTTAATCAACAATCAATCATTCACTAATCTGGCTCTCTACATTTGACTTATCTACAACTTACCATAGAGTACCTATCAACCCCTCATACAATGCTTTGTCTTGGTCTTTATATTTTGTAGTATGACTCTGCACATATAATCCACCCATGCTAATTGGTCTAGTTGCTACTCCATGTTACTAACCATGCATTAATATGAGAACACTTGTGATAGGCAAAGGATAGACAGCATATACAAAGACGCAATAACACAAATCCTTAATTAATACAGAGAGACAAACAACATGTCCACACAAAAAAGAAAGACTAAGAAAGATAAGCAATATCAAGTAGGGTAAGCAAACACAAACAATTAATGATAAGTAACACGGCCCTCACAAAAACAGGTTGAACTTAGGGCTCTGGAAGAAACAGCTATTAATTCATATTTCTTTTTGTAGAAAACGATAATCAAAACGTTTTACCGGGATAGCTGAAGTGTGCTTTGTTATTTCATCTTAATGTGTACGTCTCCATATCCTTATAATTTTATGGTGACAACCTGTATCCACCCTCTGTACTCTTTTTCTCTACAAGCAAGGTCTGTACATACTGTTGACATATATAAGTATCTTGATTTACACGTCACTATATGATGTAGTTTACATGTACCCATATAAAAAGTAGGTTATCTTTTTTTTTTAGCAACAATATATTTGTTATTCAAAATGCTTGTTACATTCTTACTTCAAAAGCCCAAGCTACTTATGAAGTATTTCATATTAATATTTTCTTATATAATTAAAATACTTTCAAATAATATAATATAACTGATGAGGATCAGACTTTAATTAAATATACCTATAAATACGCACCTACATCTACACACATACATCTATGGATATGCACACATATATCTATGCATATGCACACATACATATGCATGCATACATATATACAATGCATACATATTTATATTTCAATAGTTTCCCTTATTTTTGCTAACAATTTACTATTTTGGAGTTTTTGCACCTGGCTTATTCTCGTAATATATTCTCTCACAAATAAAGAACATATGTTTACTTGTTTAGTCTTTTGTTCAGATACATAGTATACTTTGTATATAGAAAATCCTAAAATTGCTAAAAAATAGTTGAAATCGAAATAATCTTTGTCAAATAACTTATACCCAAAAACAATACGTTTTAATGTGACAAATTTTTTATATTCGATTTTTCCAATATTTGTTGTATTTTCACCTAAAATTCTTTCAGATAGGGACAAGACATAAAGTAATGTAGATAGTCATCATCTTGACCACAGAAATTTCATTGGCTATTAATAGCAATTCTCCATTTCATTAATAGTTTCTTTGTAGGAATTATATATTGCAATAATTTCCATCTGACTCATGTTTGGTTTTTCATTTATAGACAAGTACATTAACCATGTATTTATACCTATTGGTTTCAAAAATTTTACATTAATATATTCATTATAAAAATATTTGTTGGACAGTTGTGACGGGTCTATACAATTTCCATTTACTATAAGCTTATCTTTTTGAAAATGTACAACACTTTTAATAGAGTTTTGAGCCTGTAATGTATGATACCATTCATAGGTACCGCTTTTTTTAGGCAGATAAATTCAGATATCCATTATTCTTATATTTTAATTTGTCTAAAATTAAATTCTGACATATTTCCCCGTTTTCATTTAAAATATCATTTATATAAATTAAATCACTATTTATCCAATTATCAAACATTAAACTTTTATTTTTAAACATTATACATTTATTTCCCCATATAAGCTGTTTTCTAATCTCTGCAAAATGTGATAGCGTTTTTGTTTGACCCCCACCCATTTTTATCCAGGTTTGCAATATTTCTTTATAAAAATCAGGAATATATCTTAAATAATCTTTAATTTTTTGTATTCGATATTCATTGAAAATATCAACCAATTCTTACCAAATTGTCTAAAGTATTTATATGGTATCAATTTCCAATTGTCCATTTCTCCACTAACAAATCTATTTACTCATGATGCTCTCAGTGATGCAAAGTAACTTCCTATGTCTATCCTATTTAAACCCCCCATTTCAAAATTACCAATCATAGTGTTTCTTTTAACTTTGTCTGGTTTTTCATCCCATATGAATTTGAAACATTTGCTTTCAATTTCTTTTCTATATTTGTCTGGCACGACACTTGCACTAGCAACAAAAGTAAACATAGGTATGACTAATGCTTTAATAATCATAATTTTCCCAAGAATAGTTAAATTTCGTTTTCCCCAAGATAAGAATAAAGTATTCATTTTATCTATTTTATTTTCCCAGTTTAATTTTTCACACTCTTCTTTATTGTTACCAAAATATGCACCCAATGTTTTGATAGGTTTTTCTGACCATTTAATGCCCTCTATTTTATCTTTACTGTACATAAGTTTTCCTACCCAAATTCCCCCAGTTTTATTTTTGTTCATTAATAATCAAGAAAAAGACCCGAAAGTTTCTATTTCATTAAATGCAAAATAAATTTCTTCTTTAGACGTACACAATAAGGTTGTGTCATCAGCGAGTTGCGATATCTTAATGCTATGAGTTTTTTCGTCTATTTTTATTTGAAATCCCTTAATATCTTTATTGTTTCTAAGTCTTGAAGCCATGATTTCCACTGACAAGACAAACAACAAAACTGATAAAGGACACCTTGACGAATTCATCTTGTGTTCTTAAACATTTCTGAGACCCACCCATTGTTCATTACACACGTCTGTATATCTGTATATAAAGTTGTTACCCAGTTAATGAAAGATTCATTGAATCCAAAATGCTTTAGAGTATTTAGCATGAAATTCCATTCCAAAGAATCAAAAGCCTTTGTAAAGTCAACGAAAATTATAGCCCTTTCTATTTTATATATGTCTGCATAGTCTATGATATCCTGTATTTTTCTAAGATTAAAACCAATAAATCTCTTTTTTACATACCCTGTTTGATCTACGTTAATTATTTTTGGTAAAACTTTTTTCAAACGTTGTGCTAAAACATGTGAAATCAGTTTAAGATCTACATTCAAAAGAGAAATCGGACGATAGTTATCAAGACATAAAGGATCCCCCTTTTTAAATAGTAACGATAAAATACTTGACCGTTGTGAATAAGACATTAAAACTTCATTGTAACTCTTATTATAGATATTCATAAGAACAATTTTTAATTTCCCCCAATATGCTCTGTAAAATTCTACAGTTAACCCATCTAAACCTGGAGATTTATTCAATTGCATGTTTCCTATAGCCTCAGAACATTCGGTATCAGTTACCTCCCCATCACAATCTAATTTTTCTTTGTCGTCTGTGATATCTAAAAAATCCCGATGTAATGATGAATCTTGTAGTTTTTTTTCTAAAGATCGTCTAGCTTCTCGTTTAAATTTTGATTTACTTTTACAATATATAATAGTTGCTTCTCTAATTTCTATTCTTAGAACGTCCCATTAAGGCCGACAATCTACGTTATTGTTTACCTTATCGTCAATATATTTATCAATCAGATTATTAATCAATAGTTGGTACTCTACTTCCTGTAGTATTGAATTATTGATTTTCCAATAACCCCTACCCTTTTCTGAAACCCCTGGTATAAAATTTATATATATACTTTGGTGATCAGTAGATTGTATGGTTACAGGTTTAATTTTACATGTTTCTACAAGAGAACAAAAATCTGTCCCAATAAATATCAAATCTGTACGACTGGTCTGTGTTTTATCCTTCCGTCGCCAAGTAAAATGTTGTTTATCTTGATTAAATGTTCTCCAAATATCTGTTATATTATTTGTTTTTAATAAACGTTTTTAAACTTGCTACTGGTTGTATAAATTTACCATTTTTACATTTACTTTTCCTATCAATTGGCATAAGAGTTTCGTAAAAATCACCCCCAACTATTGGTATTCCAGTCCCATGTTCCTTTAAGAATCTACTTACATTTTAAAAAAACACATTTTTCAATGTTCTGCAGTTAGGTGCATATATACTTACCATTGAAAACACGGTGTTTTCAAATTGTAGGTTATCTTGTGTTGTTCAAACAATAATATCTCGGGTGGATATTTCCATTTACTAGATTATTTTTTTATTTATTCAGTTAAATGTGTCCCTCAATCGATTATTGGGATTGGTACACCTGTATTTTTTCTAATATGGGTTAAGGTTAGGGTTAGGGTATGGTGTTTAACACCACTTTCAGCAGTATTCCAGTTTTATAGTGAATTGTTTTCAAATGAACATGTCTGAAAGTCATAGACTAATATTTATCCTGAACTGGTTCTATTTGAGCAGTTACAGGACATTTTCTGGATTAATTGTTGCTACATACGGAGTCAGGATAATTAGTCCGAATAGAGTGGCATGTTTATCTTTAAGGAATATGTATGCTGTTGCGTTAAGGAACTAGCTCGATAGAAATCAAACTCAGCGTGTTGGTCTGGGACAAAAGAGATATCACCATCGTCTCATGACAAAACTTTTTCATTCTCATCATGGTATAGAGCTGAAAAATTGTTCACCTTGGGCTAATCTACAATTACTCACTCCCATAGAACTAGCTTAACCCCAACTTTTCATTGAAGTGTCTGTACTATGCAAGGAAAGTGAGCGGTCTGGTCATGTATATATGTGATAGATGTATCGAGTGTGCCTCTTAATAAGCAATTTTCTATCAGATTTTGAAATGTACCTTGTGTTAAGCAACAATCACTCATTCCTAGAGAACTAGTTTAAACCCGCCACTCTTCATTGGTGTCTGTACCATACCAGAACAGTGAGTGGTCTGGAAATATATATTTGTGATAGGTGTATCGAGTGTACCTGTTACTATATTTTTATAGTGGATTTAAAGGACAAACACTTCAAAGTAAAGATTGAGCAACACAAACCTAAAACACCGTGAGTGAACCCGGGTTCTCGGGGAAGGTAATAATTTCCTGCTCCACTCAGGCATCCATCGTGTTACACTCGTTGTTCCTATTAATGAGTTCTTACTATAATTTTTCTATTGGATTTAGAACTGTACCGACAGTGGGGTGTTTGCATCATTTTATATCTCATCAATTAATATTGACATGCACAAACACATTTAACGAATAACATAACAATAAAGAGAGCTAAAATCATTTCATAGAAAGGTTTGAAGATACCAAAGAGGTAATCAGCTGCAGTAAATCGAAGAAAGACAGGCAACACAATGACCAAAGGAAAACTAGCAAATAAGGGTAATAACTAAATCACCGAACTCCGAACAATCTTACAAAGGGAAAGTCAAAAGTATATAGACAGACAAAATCAGTCAACAACCGGAAAAGTGTGAAAACCGTAATGACCCTGACTTGGTACAGTAATTTCTAAAGAAATGGTGGGTTGAATCAGATTTTAAAGCGCCAAACCTCCCGCTTTCATTACGGCTCAAAGTTTCCGGCTGTAACTATAACAGTATTGATCATCCCTGGGTGAATCATCCGCCAATATTAAGTGCTTCTGTACTGACATGGTTTATTAGATATATTTTTATCGAAATTTACAGTTCCTAAATCATGTAATTATAATTAAAATTAATGTTTTCCTCTCATAGTTATATGTTACCTTAGCCGGTTTTGTCTAACCTGTCTAGCCTGCGTAGACTCTTTGCTTTTTTGTTACTTCAAAAGACTTTCGAATTCAAAATACGCGTCGTTCTCTCTAAATGTGATAACGACGTTTTTATCATTATTATACTTATTGAGAAAACCACATTCCGTTTCGTATCCAACCAACCTAATGTTCAGACATAATGATTTAAACTTTAATCTTGAACTACATTAGTAACTATATATTATATAGGATTAAACTGCCTTAGTTCAGTTATTCAGTATAATTATAACACTACCTAAATCACGTGACCATTTAACTTCCTATTTCGTAGTTTTCCTGATTTGGCGATATTTCCTCACAAGACAGTATTGTCAGGTAATTTATGTTGTTATTATGTCAAGGATAAACATAATTGTCATATTTTTAACATTGAAATACATCAGTTGTTCAGAAATGTATTTAGACTGCAGTAATTAGATCTGTATGACCTTGTAGCTTAGTTCATAACACTCTAAACACAAACATTGTTGATCATTGTTATGTAACGAGCTAGGATAGTACAATTAATATTTAAGCAGTGCCTCTCTGTTGTTGTACTTACAACCGAATGTACGTAGAAATGGGACAATTTTCTCTACACCATTCTCGTAGATAAACATGTGTGTACCACCATCCCCTCAGTATACATTAGCAAGCACATTTGTGTTGTCCTCAACCATAGCAGTACGACATGGTATATATACAATCAATTGATATATCATGCTTCATTTTCTGAACTGAGAATTCAAAACAAATGAAGACCTAAGTAGAGTATACGTTAGTAATTATTAAGATTTTATTATATATATTAATTAAAATACAGTTATATTAATTCTATGATAATAAAAGAGTAATTCATTTTCAACCAATATGGTAATATCACAAAGTAGAAAAGGCAAAAATTACTTTCTGTGTGCGGTCAGTATGGTGCTCGAAAAAGAAAGTATATTATCTAAAAATGCCAAATCCGTAAATCGAAATAGGATGGACAACGCAATGACCAAAAGTAAAGGACAATGGAAAAAATAATGATATACAAAACACCTACCCCCCAAAAAAAAGATCGAGCAACAGAACTCCACTATCAACTGGAGGTGAACTCGGATGCTCCAGAACGGTAATCAGTTCCTGTTCTACTAGTGTTACTCTAGTTACTGAACCGGATATAGGTTGAATAAGTTAGTTATCTAGTATACAGTGTGACAATACACATACAATATGTGTCATTAGCATTGAGCACATGAAGGTCAATGGTGGCAATATGTATTATCTCATTTTGTGTTGATGGCAAGATTACATGATAATAGTTTTGTTAACTGTGCTAGTACCACCACATAACCCTCCAAATATAAATATCTAAAATTCAAATTGGAATATAGAACTGTTCGGTCGGTGTGGTATTTTTTCATTTCCTATTGTATCTTCGGTGTAAAATAAGACAGCACCAGATAATGAGGTGTAAATTGGAAAAGCAATCTAATTTTGATTAATTAAGTTTAATGGTTTACAGAAATAAAAGAAATTGATAAATGTTGATTTCTATTTTAATACCAGTAATATATTACAGGATATCAACATCATGTCAAGTTCTCCATCTTTCTGTGGTATATGTGACATCGGCCATATTTCTAAACCATCAGAAGTTTGGTGTCCACAATGTGAAGAAGGTCTTTGTACAGAATGCATAGAACATCATAGTTTAGTGAAACTTTCCCGAAATCATACCACGATACCAATAGAGGAGTATCAGAAATTGCCGTCGTATGTGTTGGAAATTAAAGAACATTGCGACGAACACCACGAAAAGTTCAATTTATACTGTAAAGAACATGAGCATCCGTGTTGCAGAATTTGCAATCTGGAGAATCATAAAGACTGTAAGAATGTAGCTATCATGGAAGAAATAATAAATAACGTGAAGACATCAAATATGTTCACAGACATTGAGTATTTGATTAAAGAAATGATTGAAATTATTAGTAAAATTAGACAAAATAGAGAGACCAACTCCAGTGGTGTTAAAGAACAGAAACGACTAATTGAGAATGAAATACAGGAACTGAGGACAACAATCAACACTCATCTTGACAAGATACAGGAAAATCTGATGACGGAATTGACTGAAGCAGAAAAACAAGTAACCGACGAAACACGTGAACTACTGGTATGTCTAGACGGGAAACAGAAAGAACTGACCAAACCCCAGACAAATGTAGTCAACATAGAAAAGTATGCATCAGACCTACAAACATTGTTAGCCGTGAAGCAAATAGAGAAAGACGTAGAAACACAAGACATGGGTTTACAGGCACTAGTTAACAGTGATAGTCTAAATCAAACAAAACTAGCATACAAATTAGACACCGGTCTGAAGACAATAGTCACCAGCATTCAAAAGTTTGGAAAAGTAGTTGTTGAATCAAAACCTTGTGAGTTGACCTTTGCCAGAAAAAAAGAAAAACAAGCCCAGATGATGGTAGCTGACCTATTATCACCTATGTCGGTTGAAAATATACAGCTGAATTTGAAACAAAAGATGAATACAAAGGGGACGTGCATCACAGGATGTTCTTTACTTCCAAATGGTAGATTGATATTGTCATGTAGCAGTACTAGCACTGTCAGCTTTATCAACACAGAAGGAGTAGAATTTTTCCAGATAGGTAGAGATAAAACAGGATTATATGCGAAGTATACAGTTTATATTAAAGATAATAATAGCATTAATGTGTCATCTGGAAGCGCAATTAATAGATTTATAGTTATAATAGACATAGAAAGTCAGAAAGTCATGACAACTATCTCCACGGATTATGGCATTTATGGCATTGCTGCTACAGGTAAAAAAATATATTATTGTGCATGGAATAACCGACTAAAGATTATCTGAGTGATAAATCTTTAAGTAATGTCATCAACAGTAATATTACAGGAGTTTATTACGTAGCTACATCTGAAGACAAACTTTATTACACAAACTCTAACACACATACCGTGACATGTTGTGATTTACATGGTACAACACAATGGGAATTGAAAGATGATCGTGTTCTACAGCGTCCGCTTGGTGTCTCTGTAGACAATGATGGGAACGTATATACCGTAGGTTTTCATTCTAACAACGTCGTGGTTATCTCTCCTGATGGACAACGTCATAGACAACTATTGTCTTCCACGGATGGTCCGAAAAGCCCGCGCGTACTTGATTATGACAAAACTACCAATAGGTTACTAGTTGTAAATAACAGCAGTGCTGCTTTTTGTTTGATGTTACAACGGGTCGGATGTAATTCTAACAATGTTGTGGTTATCTCCCCTGATGAGCAACGTCATAGACAACTATTGTATTTCAAGGATGGTCTTGTACTAACATGTGTTCTCGATTATGACAATATGTTATTGTTTGTCAATAACAGCATAACTGCTTTTCTGTTTGATGATACCGGGTGACAGTAGTAGAATAGCAGAAAAATAGACACCAGATTATATAATGATTTTTATTTTAAAGAAATAAATGTGACTTATTAATATCATCTATACAACTTCAAATCAAGTTCATGTTATTAATCATATGGGTTTTAACTCCACTTTCAACTTTATGTCAGTTATATCGTGTCGGTCGTTTGATTGGTGGAGGAAACCGGACCACACGGGGAAAACCACCGATCTGCGTCAAGCCACTTACAAACTTTATCACATAATGTGGGATCGAAATAACAACTTGTAGTGATAGGTGCTGATTACAAAAGTAGTTGTAAATCTACCTAATATACGATCACGACCACGACGGTCCCTCATTAATTATAATAAACAGCAAATATTTCATTATAGATTACCAAAGTCAACAACCGAACCGAAAAAGGTCTGTATATTGAGGAAAGTCTTACCTTAACCTCTCACGTCAGGCACGCTTCTTTGCTCGAGATGTGTTAAGCTAAAGAGGGAATATGAAAGCAAGCAAACATGAATACGATAACCGTTCTTAAGATCCAGAGGTACAATATAAAGAAGCAACAATATCAGAAAATATCACACTCTTGGACCATTTTCTAGATCTCATCGACAAATCATGGAAACATACAAAATCGATACTTCTAACATGCATATACATGACAACTTACAGTCCAGTTCTTGATTACAGACGTTTCAATAAAATGTTGCGAGACTGAATTAATTTCATGGACCTAAGCCTCCCCTCTTAGTGAAATGTTAATTTTATAAAGGATTAACCTTGTTGAAATAATTACTAAGCGTTAGAGAATCCAAAGGTGCAGTCAAGAATGGACCATCTAGAAAAGCAATCAACACAGAAAAGCAAGACACGGGACGAAGACAAACAACACAAACAAACAAAAACACAGACAACTAGGAACTTCTGTTTGGCATACAAAGAGTTTGAAGATACCAAAGGAGCAATCAGAATTCGTATATCGACGAAGAACAGACAACACAATGGCCAAATAAAAGTACAAAAGGACAAACAAAAGACACCTGCCATTTTACTCATATATTCAGTTAACTCTGGTAAGAGTCTTGGCAGTGATAGAGGGAAAAAAACATACGTAGAAATTACAATTTGAGATATAGATATTTCTTAGCGGTCAACCAGTTTGTGATGTCGACCATATAATTTTGTAGAGGCGATTTTAACCTAATAATATCTAGAAAGGTTTCTTGCTACTGGAGTAATTAAATATGATCAACCTAGTTGGTATACTTTACGGGATTTATTAGTCATTTTCAGACCGTTTTCAGCTTGATCATGCTTACCGATCTTACTGGACGAACACATGCCTCCACTTCTTCATAAATTTGAAGCGAAAATTTTTAAAATATTAATGAAATCCGACGAATTGGAGATGGACAAATAAACGATATTGAGGTTTATATTCTCACAGATTGGGTAAACAATATATACCATATTCAAGAGAAGAGTTTGAAGATACCAAAGGGGCAATCATCATCCGTATATCGAAAAAGAACAGACAAACACAATGGTCAAAAGGAAAAGTATAAAAGCACAAACAACGATCTACAAAACATGAACATAAAACTAAAGATCGAGTAGCAGGAACTCCACAAATAACTGGGAGTGAACTCAAATGCTCTGGAAGAGTAAGCAGTTCCTTCCCCTCTAGTGTCACCCGTCGTGTTAATCTAGTTACAAACCCGGTGATAAGTTATAAATGAAGAAATGATCAGGAAATATTTACGACAAGTGGTCATTTGTGACACAGATATTCCATAGCGGACAACCAAATCATGGTGGCGACTGTACCACTTTCGAAGTGATGTCCTCAACTTAACCAAGAGGAATCCTTGGTTCAGTAGCTTCCTTGTTAGCAGCAACCCTCTATCACGGAAATCCTGATAGGAACCACAAACTCTGGAATATCGTATCAACTGATAGGCATATACTCTAAAGACAGGTACTGCTGGAATGTTGCTACATACAAAAACTCGTATTGGAGATTTCGATCGTTTGTTTATAAAGACTTTTATTTTGTGTGGATTTCCAATCTTTTGGGTATGGACGTTCCAGTTGAAGGTTATTCGAGAAACACAGAAGTGCGCCGTGCGAACGATATTTAAAATAGCTTCATGTGTTTCCTTGTTTTTGTACTTCTTTATGTTTTATTAACATTTTTACCATGACTTTTGGTTGAAAGGACATTGCTGATTTCCCAAAGTTTGAAGACCAAAAAGATAACCAGAAGCCGTAAATCGAAGATTTGATGATGATGATTTTTGGTGTTTAACGCCACTTTCAGCCACTTTCAGCAATATTTCAGCTATATCATTGTGCCCAGTTTTAGTGGTGGAATACCCGGAGAGAACCACCGACCATGGCCAAGCAACTAGTAAGCTTTATCACTTGCGGCTGCGAGTCGAGTACACCCATTTTGTAATTTACAAAGCCGGGCACGAACCCACGCCGTATTGGTGATAGGCTAATATGAGTTGTTAGGTAATCTAACTACCTAGCTCATTGAACCACACGGGCCCTCCGTATTTCGAAGAATAGACGGTACAATGGCAAAAACACAAAGAACAAAAGGACAAGTAATGATCTATAAAACATTCCAAGCTAAAGATTGAGCAACACTAACCCCACAATAACGGTTGGTGAACCCAGGTGCTCTGGAAGGAAAAGCAATTCCTGCTCCACTGAGGCATCCGTTGTGCTACATTCCTTCTCCCTCTATATGAGTTGTCGGCAATTGGTACGAGATGACAGCCATGATATATTTTCAGGTAAAGTTGTTTCATTTTGTGACTAAATGTGCACAAATATGAGAACACCTGTTTTATGCAAAAGTTAAGCAAAGAAAAAAGCACGATATCGCAAATATTCGATTAATACAGAGAGATAAACAACATAGCAAAACATGAGACTAAATAAAAATCAGAGAATACCAAAGGGGCAATCAAGCATGGACAATCCAGAGAAACTGGCAACATAAAATACACAAGACGAAGAAAAACAAAACAAAAACACAACGCAATATGTGTTGCACACTGCTATATGTAAACAAACACACATAACGTAAATAAGACATGCACCCTCCTACAAACAACTGTAGATAAAGACGAAATAGAAAATCTAAGACAGAGCTATAGAAAAACAATTATCAACGTAACCAAACACAAACAACTAAAGATAAGTAATACGGACCTCACACATACAGGTTGAACTTAGGGCTCGAGAGTGACAAGCTGTTAATTCCTGTCTTTCTTTGTCGACACCGGTAATCAAAACGCCGTTTCCACTTGCATAGCTCACCTGTTCTTTATTATTTCATCTTAGCGTGTGAGTTTCCATATCTGTATAATTTTATTTACACTATATGATGTAGTTCACATGTACCCCATATAAAAAGTAGTGTATCTTGTGTTGTTTAAACAACACTATCTCGGAAATATCTATCTGTTTATTTACTAGATCTATATTTTAACGTTATTTGTTTAAATATCCCCCCAGTTGATTATTGGGATTGTTGGGTAAGAATGTTTTTTCTAAATGGGGTTATGGTTAGGGTTATGGTGTTTAGCGCCACTTTCAACAGTACATTTGTATTTCAGTTATGTAGTGAATTGTTTTCAAATAAACAGACCTGAAAGTCATATGCTTATATTTATCCTGCACTTGTTCTATGTGAACAGTTAAAGTCCATTGACAGGATAAATGTTTGATATATTCGGCCACTGATGGTACCAATGGTACATGTTTAAATTATTACTTCTCTGCTAAGCACATATCATTAATGGCTAAACATAAAGACTTGTTGGTTCAGAGTTTGGATAATTTGTCCGAGTAGAGTGACATGTTTATGTTTCATGTGTATGCTGTTGTTTTAATGAGCTAGCGCGATAGAATTTCAACTCAACGTGTCGGTCTAGAACAAAACAGATATCATCATCGTCTCATCAAAGAAGAACTTGTTCATTCTCACTATGATATAACTGATAAATTGTTCACCTTGTGCTAATCTACAATCACTCACTCCCATAGGCATAAAACTAGCTCACCTCGGCAGTTTTCATTGAAGTGTCTGTACCATGACAGGAACGTGAGCGTTCTGGTCAGGTATATATGTGATAGGTGTATCGAGTGTGCCTCGTATTTACTATATTATTTTATTGGATTTTGAACTGTACCTTGTATTAAACTACAATCACTCACTACCATAGAACTAGCTTAACCCCGATACTTTTCATTGAAGTGTCTGTACCATACCAGGAAAGTGAGCAGGCGGGTCATGTATATGTGTGACAGGTGTATCGAGTAAGCCTTTTGCTATTATTTTTCTATTGGATTCTGAAATGTACCTTGTGCTAAATTACAATCACTCATTCCTACAGAACTAGTTGAAACCCTCCAATTGTCATTGATATGTCTGTATCATGCCAGAAAAGTGAACGGTCTGGTCATGTATATATGTGATAGATTTATCGAGTCTGCCTCTTACTAGAATTGTTCTATTGGATTTAAAGGACAAACAATGATCTATGCAAAACACTTCAAACTAAAGATTGAGCAACATGAACCTAAAAAACCGTGGTTAAGCCCAGATGCTCGGGGAAGGTAATCATTTCCAGCTCCACTGAGGCATCCGTCGTGTTACACTCGTTCTTCCTATTAATGAGTGTTTCTTACTATAATATTTCTATAGGATTTTGAACTCTACCGACAGTGGGGTATTGGTATTTGTTAATGTATATATGTGATTGGTGTATTGAGTGTGCCTCTTACTATTATTGTCCTATACTATTTTGAACTGTACCGACAGTGGAGTATTTCTATCATTTCATCATATCAATTAATCATGTGTGATAAACTTCTGTAGCTAATCATAGTGACATGTAAAAGCACTTTTAATTACAGATAACATAACACTAAAGAGAGTTAAAGTAATGATTAGAAAAGTCTGAAGATACTAAAGAGGTCATCAGAGGTCATCAGAGGTCATAAGATGTAGTAAATAGAAGGACAGAAAACACAATGGCCAAAAGAAAACGCACGAAAATTATCGTCCCTGGGTGGATCATACGAAGTGTATTAAGTGCCTCTGTACTGACATGATTTATTGAAATGTACAATTCCTTAGTCATTTAATTATCATTGAAGTTACAGTTCTCCTCTCTTAAGCATTGGTCACCTTAGTAGATTTTGTCTGGCCTGTGTTGTCCCTTAGCTTTTCTTGCCTGCTCACCATAATAGATTTTGTCTAGCCTGTGTAGACCCTAAGGTTTTCTTGCTTTGTCACCTTTGTAGATTTTGTTTAGCCTGTGTAGACCCTTAGCTTTTCTTGCTTCAAAAGAATTTTACTCTATGTGGTTTCGAGCCGATGAAGGTTATTAAAATAAACACGTCGTGTGCACTAAATCTAATATATACATTTTTATTATCATCATACATTATTAAAATAACAATATTCTATTGGTGTCAAGTCTACTTTATTGTCAGACTTAATAATTTAAATGTTGATCTTTAACCACATGTTTATCAATATATTATGTATGGGGTGAACTGGTACAGTTTTATTATTCAGCATAATGATATCACTACATACAATCACGAGACCATTTAGCTTCTCCTTCTTTCACGATTTACCGATATTTCGTCAGAAGACATTAGTTTCAGATATTTTATGTTGTTATTATGTCAAACAGACATTATGATTGCCTTATTTTCAGAATCTGCAAATCGAAGAAAGAGAGGCAATACAATGACCAAAAAAAAAACGGACAAAAAAGTCCCGTCCCTGGGTGAATCTTCCGCACAGCATTACGTGCTTCGGCAATGACATGATTTATTAGATATATTGTTTGATCGAATTTATAGTTACTACATCATGTAATTATTATTAGCACTAAAGTTGTCCTCCCTTAGGCATTGATGTCACCTTAACCGACGTTAAGCTCATGCAATAATCATCAAAACTAAAGTTTTCTTCTCTTGGTCACCTTAGCCGATTTTAGTTAGCTTGTTAAGGCCCTATTGGTTTCCTTGCTTTCAATATAGTTTTAATTAATTGGCTTCGAGCGTACCTGATGAAATTTATTTTAAAAAAACAGGTCGTGGGCATTAAAAGTGATAACTGCGTTTTTTTTTCATCGTACCTGCTGGGAGAACTACATTCTTTACGTATCCAGCCTACCTATTTTTCAGAACAAATAAGTTAACCGTTAACCTTGCACTACATTTGTATTTATATATTATATAGGATTCAAATGCCTCATTTAGGTTATTCAGTATAATCATAAGTTAACACTACACAAAATCACGTGACCATTTCACTTACTCTTCTACACATTTCCTGATCTGGTGATATTTCGTCAGAAGACATTATTTTCACGTGTGCTTAGGTAATGTATGTTGTTATTATGTCAAACATATGTTATAATTGTCATATGTTCTCATTTAAATAAGTCAGTTGTTTAGAAATCTATTTAAACTGCAGTAAATCTATTCTTAATTAATATGATCACGTAGCTTCAGTGCACAATACATACTTCACAAACATTGGTTATTATAAACTGGATATTCAACCGTACAATTAATAGTCAAGTGGTTCATCTGTGTTGTATTTACACCCGAACATATATAGAAAGGGGTCAATTATCTCTCGTACGTATGTGTTAACCCCTCCTCCCCCAACCGCACCCCACAAAAAAAATCAAAATTATATATTAGCAAGCACAAAAAGGGGTGACAAAGTATAATTATTGTTAATGTTTGTATCTAATAATGCCTAAGGCCATGACAAAATCTTCTTGGTGCTTGATTATCTCACGCACTAAAACCAGGAATGGATATTGAATTCGGAATTTTGAATGTGCATATTTTTATTCGTCATGTCATACAAATAAGGGTAATAACAAAATTATCGAACTCCAACAATCTAACAAAGGGAAAGTAAAAACTCATAAGTATATAAACAGACAAAATCAGTCAACAACCGGAAAACTGTGAAAACCGTAATGACCCTGACTTGGTACAGGCATTTCTAAAGAAATGGTGGGTTGAATCAGATTTTAAAGCACCAAATCTCCCCCTTTCATTACGGCTCAAAGTTTCCGGCTGTCACTATAACAGTATTTATAACAATACTTGAACAAAACAGGTGAAACAGTAGTCAAATCAGCGCCAAGCTTAGTGAAGTAAATGTCAAAAACACTTTTACGTCACAAATTGATAAACAAATATTTTTGACATTTTTGTTGAAACCTTATCTTTATGCATTTTCACTATATGAAAATCCATCGTTTATAATCTTTTCTGCAGAGACGGAATATATTTCGACAAGATCTTGGTATCGGAATATAAACTTTTAAAGAGATCGAATAAGGCGAATCTATGCATAGCCCTGGTCCAGTAGCCTGTTTCTCAGATGAAGATGGCGTTTCAGGAAATCAGAATAATTGCTACTGGCCCTTGCATAGCAAATCAATTGCGAGATGTAAACACCATATGCAGGAGAAGTTGGTATATTGCTGCACATATTTGGAAAATTTATGATCTTAAAATCGTTTATCATAAATTTTAGTACTGATTTGACCACTGTCGTCAAATTCGAGGTATAAGTCTAAAAATGAT
The DNA here is from genome assembly GCA_963680875.1 of Bathymodiolus brooksi. NCBI lineage: Eukaryota > Metazoa > Mollusca > Bivalvia > Mytilida > Modiolidae > Bathymodiolus > Bathymodiolus brooksi. The sequence goes on from OY804586.1 coordinate 29,100,763, forward strand.
GCGGACGAAGCTGTATCTGTGATCTCTTTAACTTCCAGCTCTGGAGGATATATCAATGGAAGAAATTCTGCAAATCTAGAATTATTGATAGATAAAACGTCATCAATATACCTGTATGTGAAATGAAAGGCTCTAGCCTCATGAACCTTCTTATCTTTTACAAGCTTTTGAAGAAACTCCGACTCATATGAGTATAAAAATAAATCGGCTAGAAGAGGGGCACAATTTGTACCCATTGGTATGCCGACGACCTGCTGAAACAGTATCCCTCCAAAGGAGACAAATATGTTATCGATGAGGAACTCCAGCATACTGATAACTTATTCCTCGGAGTAGCATGTTTTACCTTTTTGAATTTTGTTTGAAAAATATGTGGAATTGTAGCCTAGCACAACAAATTTTGAGCCATAGTTTCTATGACTGAAAGCTTTGTGAATTGTTTCTTTTAAGCGGGTTTTTAATTTGTCATGCGTAAGGGTGGTATATAGAGTTGACAAATCAAAAGCTTTGATGGAGGATACCTGAGAGAAAGATCTTGATTTAAGGTTATCCAAAAGATCTTTAGAGTTTTTCAAAATCCACATGTGATTTATGCCACTACGCGAGTAAACAGTTTCACAATATTTCTGTTGTGCCTCTTTTACTGCAGACATAATCTTTGTCAGGTGAATAGACAATTTTTTCGTCGAACAAGTTGATGATCCCGCTATGTACCTTTCTTTGTATGGTGTCTTATGGAGTTTAGGTATCCAAGATATAGGTCGACTATTAACACAATATTTGAGTTTGTGAATCCGTACTTGTACTAGAGACCTAATTGTTCTAACCCAGTCTGACAAGGACTCTAACTCAGGATCTTGGTCTACTTCTCTCTTTATCCACCTTCTGGCATAATCTTCAACAGCATCCATAATTATCTTGAAATTATGTTTCCAATTGATGTGTTGAGGTTCTCTGAATTTAGGACCATGAGAAACCACCTTTCGGAGACTCTCATGTTGAATGATATTCAGATCACCAGTGATTACATGTCCAGATGGGTTGTATTGAAAAGGAGAGTGGGAGCAGTCACAAGTCAGAGGGTTCTTAAGGTACTCTTCTATGTTAATATCTTGCAATGCTTCTTTGAAGTTGAATATTTTACAGGCCAATGCTGTTAGTGTAGCTATAGGAGACAATGGGAACAGAATGGTTTTTGAAATATGGTGGAATTTCTTTTACGACCTCTTTTCTATTAAGAATGTTGCTGATGTTAATAGCATCGATTCCTTTGTTAGCAAACGGAATATGGAGGAATTTTCTGTTGTTATCATGACGAGGTTCAGATCGAACTGGTTTGAAAAGACGAAAGGACGCCACGTCACATATAATACTAGACAATCTGTACTTAGGAGAAAAAGGATCTACGCCTTCTTTGTTAAGTGCAAAATCCCTAAGATCTTTGAGGTAGTTTACAGGTAGTGAAAATAAGATTGTACAAATGTGATGAATTCCAAGAGGTTTCTGTATATTAGAAAGTAAATCATTAAAAGTATCTTGTAACGTTCTTGGTTTAGAGGCCTTTTTAACATTTGGGTGTTGAATTCTTTTATGACCATGGCTACGTTTAGTTCTTGGAATAGTATTAAAAAGGCTCATCACGTTGATTTCGCTGCATCCAGGACTTGACAAATTTCCCACTCCTTTGATGTTATCATTGCAACCGTAAGGCATTGCAGTACCTAACTCTTTAATTCAAAGCAACTCTCTATCGGTACGGTAAGGTGTACTAAGTATTGGACTGTTTGTATGATGGTAAATCTTCTCGATGATTCGAACTTTCATCGTCAAATAGCGGTCATGACCCGGTTGATTGAAATGATTATACAAAATCCTGTATTTGGGATCTCTTGCATCATATCGATGTTGGTTCATTCTACTTCGCAATGTTTGACGAGTTTCACCAACATACAACAGTCCACAGAGTGTACATTCTATGCCGTAAATGACATTTTTAGTAGAACAGTCCAGAGGGTCAAACGATTTGGTGTAGTAAGTTTTTCCAGTAAAATTACTTGTAAATTCAGAAGAAGTTATTAGCATGTTGCATGTTTTACAAGTATTATTTTGGTCAATTTTTATTTTGCAAGTAGTAATGCATGGAGAAGAGTCACAAGTACCTAGAGATTTAAGACAGTCCGAAATATTAATAAAACAAGATTTTAAAATTTGATACGAATCTGAAGTTTTGAAATAACAATTACCCTCTGGCTGAACGTAAGACAAATCGGGGGTATCCCGTAGGATTTTCCGTGGAACGCATATATCATTTGCTACCCTGTTCCGTGTAGTAGCAAATGAGGACCTTGTTAACCCGGGTGACGTCCTAGCCGGTATGTTGTCCTTAATTTCGTTATTCATAAATGCTTAAGTAAAGCTACCAAGTTGCAATGATGTTCTTGATCAAATTTAAATTTGGTGTTTCTTGCAAACATTTCAGTAGATAAATGTTAGAGAAAACCGAAGTGGCAATCAAGAATGTTAATCATGATATTTATGCAAATTTCCCCCATAAATATCAATAAAGTATGATACTTAAGCAGCCAAAGGACACAATTTGCGTCTTTCTATGAAATGAGTGACCTAATGACAGTATCTTTGAGTATTTATTAGATGTTAGTAATGTTAAAATTATTGATGTAATTTATATAAGTACTGTTGCATTCCTTCTATGAAAAGAAAAGAGTTAGTGTTACTGCAATTATGCTATAATGTCACATTTTAGAAAAGGGCATAGACACTTCCTATGTGAGGTCAGTATGGTGATTGAAATATAAAGTATAATGCCTTTGTCATGCTGATTTTTCTTTATTTGCAATAGAAGGCATACTGCCCTAAATAAACCGAAGGGGTAATCAAAAAGGGCAATTCAAAGAAACTGGCCGCATAGGGTACACAAGACGAAGAAAAACACAGCACAATGTGTGCCATGCTGACTTTATCTAGGTAAAACACAAAAATCATTCTAAGAAGAGATTGAAGATACCACAAGGGGTAATCAGAATCCGTCAATCGAAGGATAGTCAACACAATGGCCAAAAGAAAAAGGACAAAGAGACACGCAATGATCTATAAAACACTACAAAAAAAACCTAAAGATCGAGCAACACGAACTCCACTAGAACCTGGGGTTACGGCAGGTGCTCCAGAACGGTATGCAGTTCCTGCTCCACTAGTGATACCCGTCGTGTTTCTCTATTTACAAAGCTGGATTTAGTATTAAATTAGTTATTTTATATACAGTGTGGCATTTGTCATTAAAATTTTGATTAATGGTGGCGATAGGTGTTTCACTCAAAATACAACTCTCTAAATATCTAATTGGAATATAGCACTGTTCTGACGGTGTGGTATTGTTCTTAATTTCATTGCAATTATATCATCGGTTTAAAGTAAGACAGCACCAGTAAAGAATGTGATATTTGGAAAATCAATCTAAATTTACTGAACTAATTTAAATTATCATTAGAAATCACAATGACTAAAGACAATTAATATATGTTAATTTCTATTTTAATACCAGTTATTTATTACAGAATATCAACATCATGTCAAGTTCTTCATCTTTCTGTGGTATATGTGATATCCGTCATATTTCTAAACCATCAGAAGTTTGGTGTCCACAATGCGAAGAAGGTCTTTGTACAGAATGCATAGAACATCACAGTTTAGCGAAACCGTGTCGAAATCATACCACGATACCTATAGAAGAACACCGGATGTTGTCGCCGTACGTGTTGGAAATTAAAGAACATTGGACGAACATCACGAAAAGTTAAATTTATACTGTAAAGAACATGAGCGTCCGTGTTGCAGAATTTGCATCGTGGAAAATCATGGCGACTGTAAGAATGTAGCTATCATGGAAACAATAATAAAGAACGTGAAGACATCAAATATGTTCACTGAGATTGAGCATTTGATTAAAGAAATGATTGAAACTATTAGTAAAATTAGATTAAATAGAGATGCCAATTTCAGTGTTGCGAAAGACCAGAAACGAATAATTGAGAATGAAATACAGGAACTGAGGACAAAAATCAACACTCATCTTGACAGGTTACAAGAACAGATGATGAAGGAATTGAGTGAAGCAGAAAAACAAGTAACCGACGAAACACGTGAACTGCTGACATCTCTAGACGAGAAGCAGAAAGAACTGACCAAACACCAGACAAATATTGTCAACATTAAAACGTATGCATCAGACCTACAAACATATTTGGCCTTGAGGAAAATAGAGAAAGAAGTAGAAACACACGACAGGTGTTTACAGTCACTAGTTAACAGCGATAGTCTAAATCAAACAAAACTAGCATACAAAATAGACACCAGTCTGACGACTATAGTCACCAGCATTCAAAAGTTTGGAGAAGTAGTTGTTGAATCAAAACCTTGTGAGTTGACCTTTGCTAGAAAAAAAGATAAACAAGCCCAGATGATGGTAGCTGACATATCACCACCTATTTCAGTTGACAATATACATCTGAATCTAAACCAAAAGATAAGCATCAAGGGAATATGTATCACAGGATGTTCTTTATTTCCAGATAATAGGATCGCATTTTCCTGTTGCAATACTAACACTGTGAGATTCATAAATAAGGAAGGAGCTGAATTTTTCCAGATAAAACAGGAAACTTATGACACAGTTTATATTAAGGATAACAATAACGTTGCTGTGTCATCTGGAAGTGGAAGTAATAGTTGTATATCTATAATAGATATAGAAAGTAAGAAAGTCATGACAACTATTCCCATGGATACGGTTATTTATGGTATGGCGGTTAGAGGTAGAGCAATATATTACTGTACAGGGAATAAAGGACTAAGGATGTTAAATCTGAGTGATAAATCTGTAAGTGATATCATTAGCAGTGATATGTCAGGAGTTTATTACGTAGCTACATTAGGAGACAAACTCTACTACATAAACTCTAACACACATACCGTGACATGTTGTGATCTACATGGTACAAAACAATGAGAATTCAAAGATACCCGTGTTCTACAGTTTCCACTTGGTATCTCTGTAGACAATGATGGGAATGTGTATGTCGTCGGTTATACTTCAAACAACGTCGTGGTTATCTCCCCTGATGGACAATGTCATAGACAACTAATATCTTCCAAGGATGGTCTGACAAACCCACGTGTACTTGAGTATGGCAAATCTACCAATAGGTTATTAGTTGTAAATAATAACACTACTGCTTTTCTCTTTGATGTTACAAGGGGACAGTAGAAGAAAAGTTTTTATTTTAAATAAATAAATGTTTCTTATTAACATTATCTATTCAACTTTGCATCAAGTTCATGTAATTTATTATAGTATTGGTTATGGTGTGTAATGCCACTTTCAACAATATTTCAGCTAAATAGTGTGATTTACATGGTACAACTCTGTGGAAAATCAATGGTAAACGTGTTCTTCAGTGTCCACGTGGTGTCTCTGTAGACAGTAATGGGAACGTATATGTCGCTGTCTTTTATTCTAACAACATCGTGGTTATCTCCCCTGATGGACAACGTCATAGACAACTATTGTCTTACAAGGGTGGTCTGAGAAATCCGCATATTCTTGATTGTGACATATCTACTAATAGGTTATTAGTTGTAAATGAAAGTGGTATTGCTTTTCTGTTTGATGTTACATGGTGACAGTAGTAGAATAGTAAAAAAACAGAGACACCAATTTATAGAATGATTTTTATTTTAAATAAATAAATTAATATTATCTATTCACTTTATATCAAGTTCATGTCATTAATAATAATATGGTTTATGGATTATGCTGTTTAAGGCCACTATCAACGCTATCAGTTATATCGTGGCGGTAAACTTTTTGGTGGAGAACGCTGGAGTAGCCGGGATTCGAATTAACAACTTTAGTGGTGATAGGTGCTGATTGCACAAGTAGTTGTAAATCTAACTACCATGCGATCACGACTGTCCTTCCTTAATTATAATAGATATCAAATAGTTCAATATAAATTTAATACACCACATGTGCATCTCTGTATATAATTTGTTCATGGGTTCTAGACACTAGATGCACATTTTTTGTATTTAATTTATTCATGGGTTCTACACATCAGATGTACATTAACTTGTTCAATGATTTCTTGACCCACAAGCAGATTGGAAGCTACACAATAATTACCAATCATTGACGAGCTAACAATGCAAATGTCAACAACAAAAACTACACTCAAACCAATAAGCATATATACTTGTACATGAGTGCTTCGTTTGGTTTAGTGATGGTTATCGTCACTTCCAGCAATTGTGCGGCTATATTTAGTAACGACCACCATCTTTAAAAGATCATATTACCTTTCGGTATGTTAATGGATAATTCCCTTCACTTCCAGCAATTCGTTAGCTATTTTCAGTAAAGGCCACCATCTTAAATAGCTCATGTTAGCTTTCGTTTTGGTAAATGGATGTTTATCGTTGCTACAAACAATTGTTCAGCTTTTACTTAGTAACGGTCGACACATGTATCATGTACAACTGTGCTTTACGGCCTCACCGCCAGTCGCTTCGTAATAAAAGAGTTAACTGTTTTTAGATAATATCTATTGTTTTCATCCTAGAATTTAACACGATGGAGAATGTTTTATTAAATGTCCAATTACCAATATCTACAACCAAACCAACCAAAAAAGGTGTATTTTGAGGAAGAGTGTGATCGAGGGTCAACGACCTTAACCTTTCGCTCAATCACGCGCGTTTGCTCGAGGTGTGCTAACCTAAAGAGGGAATATGAATGTCAGCAAACATGAATAAAAGAGGCAGGCGTACAAAATAAAAAGCAAATCTTCACACAGTTGTAACATGTTCAAGTCTTCATCGGCAAACCATTGAAACAGATGCAAATCGATATCCATACAAGGCACGACAGCTTACTTGACCGGTCTTGGTTACAGGTGTTTCAATAAAGTGTTGAGAGGTTAGATTAATTCCATAGGCCTAAGTCTCTCCTCTTAGTGATATTTCATTTTTTAAAAGATTTAACATACATTGAAATAGCTGGTCTAGCAGTCATGGTTGATATTAAATTATAAACAGGCTTAGCCTTGTAGAAATCATTAATAAACTTTAGAGGATCATTCAGAGAAACAAGCAACATACGATATACAAGACACAGAACGAAGACAAACAAAACAAAAACACAACACAAAACACTAACAAAAGATGAGCAACACGGACCCCACCAAAAACCGGGGATGAAACCAGCTGCTCGCGAAGGGCACGCTGTCCCTGCTTCTTTTAAGACACTCACCATGCTGCTCATATATACAGTAAAGTCCAATAAAAGTCTTGACAGTGAGAGAGGAAAGAAAACATACGCAAAAAGTGATAGATCCATTGCCATTTGAGATATGGATATTTCGTAACGGTCAACCAGTTTATAATGACGAGCGTATATTTTTTGTAGCGACGACTTTAACCGAGGAGCAACATGACACGTTTGTTCTTACTAGAGTAATTATTTATCACCAACCCATCCCTACAAGTTGCTTTGACTTACAGTTGTTGATTGTCATTTTCAGATCGCTTACAGCTATATCATGACTACCCATCTTACTGCAAGGACAAAGCCCTAACCCCCTCCATACGTTTGAAGGAAATATCTTAACAATATTAATGAAATCGGACCAATAACATTCTATGAAAAGGAAACAAATAGACGATATCGAGGTTCATACTTTCACAGATTAGGTAAACATGTTCAGGTGATTAATGAGCTCGTAGCAAAGATTTGGATGTCCTTTGAATATGAACTTAGCTGATGACGGTTATTCCAGAAACGCAGAAACGACTCGTGCACACTAAATTTGATATATATGTCTTATTTACAGAGATCCATTAATAATAACATAACTTGTTAAAAAAAACTCTGCTTGCCACCTGAGAGGCTACCGGGTTTGTAACTAGATTAACACGACGGGTGCCACTATTGGAGCAGGAACTCGGTTTTAGTGGGGTTCGTGTTACTCGATCTTCAGTTTTATATGTATGTTTTGTAGATCGTTGTTTGTCCTTTCGTACTTTTTCTTTTGTCCATTGTATTGTCTGTTCTTCTTCGATATACGGATTATGATTGCCCCTTTGGTATCTTCAAGCTCTTCTTGATAACAAATCGAACCAATTTCAGCTCCTGCCCCACATGTCAATTCTGTTTTGATAGCAGTTATTCGTATCGACATAGGAACAAGTAGAGTGTGGAGTTTGTTCACAAATAACTCCTGATTCAGTTTTTTCTCTAGATCTTTACATTTTGTAGTATAGTTACATACATAATTAGCGAAAATTCCACTAAGTGTATTGGTCTAGTACTAGTTAAATTCGTTCTTCCTCTATATGAGTTGTCGGCGACTGACAGACAAAAATAAGTATTAGGTAAAGTGTTACTATTTGTGACTAAACGTGTACATAATATGAGAACACACGTTTTATGCAAAACATTGGTTATTCCAAAACACGTGTTATGCGCACTAAATGTGATGTCTGCGTTTGTATTCATACTTGATGGGAGAACTAGAGGCTCAACCTGTGTCCCTCACCTTTCATTCTGCTTTGAGGAAACTTCTATAGATGCTTCCTGCCAAATTCTGACTCATTTGTCTACTCAGTTTTAGAGGAGAAGATTTTTTTAGAAATCAACCAACCAGAAACAGGAATTGCGTATGACAGCCATGTTTGTTACCGGATCAGGACGAAATTAGCAATCATTATATAAGACCTTCCATGGATGCTGCCTGCTAAGTTTCAGTTGATTTGGTAGAGGGGTTTTAGAGGAGAAGATTAAAATATGAAAAAGTAACGGAGGAGGGACGCCGCCAAGTTATGGCAAAAGTTCACATTGCATTTGGAAAGGTGAGCTAAAAATTACATTTGTTTCACAGTAGCTACTATAGTAACATAACATAGAAAAAATAAAACATTTAATTAAACAAGAATTGCCTGTGGCGACCATGTTTGTTAACGATTCTGAACTAAATTAACAATCTGTATACCGGACCTTCCCAGAATTCTTCCTACGAAGTTTCAGTTCACTTGGTTAAGCGGTTTCAGAGGGGAATATTTTTAGAAATCAACCAATAAGAAACAACAATTGCCGATGTCGGCCATGTTTGTTGACGGATTGGAACGAAATGAGCAATCTTTATAGCGAACCACCCATGGATAATTTCTACCAAGTTTCGGTTCACTTGGTTAAGCGGTTTCAGAGGAAAAGATTTTTAATATTGACCAATCAGAAAAAAGAATTACCTATGGCGCCATGTTTGTTTACTGATCGGGCCAAAATGAGCAATCGCTATAGAGAATCCATAGATTCTAACTTCCAAATTTCGGCTCATTTGGCCGAGCGGTTTCCGAGGAGAAGATTAAGATGTGAAAAGTTAACGGACGACAGACGACGGACGCCAAGTGATGGCAAGGTGAGCTAAAAACAGGGTGAACTTAGGGCTCTGGAAGCGAAAGTTGTTAATTTTTGTCTCTCTTTATAGAAAACGATAATCAAAACCCCGTTACACCTGGATAGATCACATGCGCTTTATTATTTCATCGCAACGTATGCGTCTCCATATCATTATGATTTTATGGTGATAATAATTTGAATGTACGGCCCTCTGTACTCTTATTATCTGCAAGTAGTGTAGGTACATATTGTTTACTCTTATCAGTTCTTTGATTTACATGTCACTATATAACGTAGTTTACATATACCCCATATAAAAAGTAGGGTATCTTGTGTTATTAAAACATTACTATCTCTAATATCTGTGTATTTACTAGATCTATATTTTTATTTAATCTAGTTTAATGTGTCCCCCATTCGATTACTGGGATTGTTGAGTACACCTGTGTTTTTTTTTAATTTAGGCTAGGGTTAGGGTTATGGCGTTTAATGCCACTTTCAACAGTATTCCAGTTACATAGTGAATTGTTTTCAAATGAATAGACCTGGAAATCATATACTTATATTTATCCTGCACTGGATCTACTTGAGCAGTTAAAATGCATTGTCTGGATTAATTTGTGTTACATACGGAATCAGGATAATTAGTCCGAGTAGAGTGGCATGTTTATCTTTTATGGATATGTATGATGTTTCCTTAATGAGCTAGCGCGGTAGAAATATGGCTCAAAATATGACGATATATTACAAATGTCAAAGTCGATAGATGTTTGTCCTAAGTATTTTTTCCGGAAATTTCTTTTATGTCAACAATAAAAGCTTTTGTTTTCATTAGCATTCATTTTCTATATCATATCTAACAATAATTGTCGATTATTAACAATAAACATTGTTTCTTCTATCTTTTTTTATTTTCGGGAATCCAAGCCGCCATTTTGCTTACATTACGAAAAAAGTGTTCCGTTGAACATCGTCTCTCGAAAAATAAACTGACAAAAAATCCCGCCTCCATAAGCGCTTATACCCAATCAGAATATAGGATTTCTAATTATGTAAATCATATTAGAATTATATAGGATTAAATTGCCACATTTTGGTTATTCAGTATAATTATAAGTTAACACTACATAAAACCACGTGACCATTTCACTTCCTCTTCGACACATTTGTTCGTAAGAAGACATTATTTTCACGTATTCTTAGGTAATGTATGTTGTATTATGTCAAACATATATTATAATTGTCATATTTTCTCAATTAAATAAGTCAGTTGTTTAGCGGCAGTAAATATATTTTTAATTCATATGACCCCGTATCTTCACTATACAATACGTATATATACACACTTAACAAACATTGATAATTAATATAAAACTGGATATTCATTCAACCGTATAATTAATATTCAAGTGGTTCCTCTGTATTGTTGTATTTACACGCGAACATATATAGATAGGGGTCAATTATCTCTTGTAAATAAGTAAGTGTCCACCCCACCCCCCCCCCCCCCCCACCCCACAAAAATCAAACAAAAAAGACAAGCAAACAAAAAAACAAAAATTGCATATAAGCAAGCACAAAAAGGGGTGACAAAATATAAATATTGTAAATATTTGTATCTAATATGATTAAGGCCATGACAAAATATTCTCACACACTAAAACCAGGAGTAGACTGGAGTTTGGATCTGGAGTTTGGAATGTGTACATTTCCATGCGTCTTTACATAAAATAGGGTGTACTTGATAACATTTTACATTTAGTGTTTTCCCTCAAATTTTTCAGTAAATAAAGTTTAGAGAAAACCGAATGGGCAATCAAAATGTAAAGCATGCTATTTATACAATTTCCCCCATATCTATATATACAATCAAATGACAAATTATGATTCATTTTATGAACGGTGAGATCAAAACAAATGAAGAACTAAGAACGGTATTTGTTAGTATAGTTTAGATGTTGCTAAGGTTAATATTGTTTATGTTCATATAAGTATTGCTGTTTTACTTCTATGGTACTAACAGAGTTGGTTTTACCGACATATTACCACAATTCCACAATTAGACAACCACATATACACTTCCTATGTGAGGTCAGCATGATGTTTGAAATAGAAGGCATAACACCTGTGTCATGCTGAATTTATCTAGGGAAAACACCCAAAAGAATTGAAAATACCAAAGGAGTAATCAGAATCCATAATATATATACAATACTTGTGCACTGTCGAAGCATATGGGTAATATGTGTATGAGGCTTAGAAACGCGGGAAAAGGCGAGGCTTTGCCGAGCCTTTTCCCGCGTTTCGTGCCGAATACACATATTTACTTATATGCTTCGACAGTGCACATGTATTGTATTTATCCTGCAATTCTAAATCGTAAATAAACGTTTACTGGACGATGATAAAAGTATTTGAAATAATTTTGTGTATGTATTTGAAAACAATATCCCCCGATGTGCCCCGTTTTGCATTTGTATGTTCTATTTATAACTGACCAATATCAAAAAATGTTCTATTTATAACTGACCAATATCAAAAAAAATATTAGGCAGGCTATATTGGTCGGTAAATGCTGTCTTTGCAGGATAATTTATTCTATTTAGCATTTTAAGTGACTGATGTAGTTTTAGAAATGATTTTTATTTCAGGTATTTGACATTTTAAATATCTCGTTTTAATATAAAATTTTCAATGTTTTACTGACTTATAATATTAATAAATGTATTATATCTATGTTTTTTATGCTTTAGGCATTAAGCCTAATGCCTGGACATATATTTCAGGCATTAAGCTTAAATCCTAGGATTTAAGCTTAATGCCTAACACAATTTAGGCATTAAGCTTAATGCCCAGGCAATAGCTTATTGCTAGGATTTAAGCTTAATGCCTGATTTCACTTATTGCCGCTAACATACATATATATATGTCTGAAAATTAAACTAAACAGTGTTAGAATTAGATTTTAGAGCTCTCAATTTTTTGTTCTTCCCTCGACGGGATTTGACCCCACACCATTGATACACTGCAGCACCATTCGCTTAGCCTTACGTCCAGCGCCCTCGACCACATCCACTCCCTCTATATATAAACGTAGGGAGTGGATGTGGTCGAGTGGTCTAGGGCGCTGGACGTAAGGCTAAGCGAATGGTGCTGCAGTGTATCAATGGTGTGGGTTCAAATCCCGTCGAGGGAAGAACAAAAATTTGACAGCTCTAAAATCTAATTCTAACACTGTTTGGTTAATTTTCAGACATATATATATATATATATATATATATATATGCATATATATATGTGGATTTTAAATAAAGCATGTGCCTTTGTGTTCTGATTTTAACATTATACTATGATTTATATCAATATGATTTAACATCTTGGCTACATTGAAGCTTAACACACAACTAATTATTCCTCAAATATTTTTTTGCTTTTCAAATTTTATGTAAATACAGTTGAGGGCTGTTCCATTTAAAAAATACATAGTACGAAGAGATGGGACGTGGACAGACCAGCCATAATAGCTTTTTTGTTTTCTTTTGTCTTTAGGTCACCTGATCCAAGTGGTCGTATGAGGTATTGTCAGCACTTTGTATCCAACATCTGTACACTTTTCACATTTTTGCCATCACTTGGCATCCGTCGTCCATTAACTTTTTACATTTTAATCTTCTCCTCTGAAAGCCCTCAGCCAAATGAACTGAAACTTGGTAGGAAGCATCTATAGAAGATCCTCTCTAAAGATTGCACATTTGGTCCTGATCCAGTAACAAATATGGCCACCACAGACAAGTCTTGTTTCTGATTGTCCGATTTAAAAAAATCTTCTCCTCTGAAACCGTTTGGTAGGAAGCATATATGGACGGTCCTCTATAAAGATTGCTCAGTTGTCCCGATCGGTTAAAACACATGGCCGCCTGACACTAAAAATATATATTAAAAGATTTAAATGGAGAATAAAAAACTCTTATTTAACTGCCTTCTTGTCTTTAATCAGATGATAAAAGACCTTTAATCAATGACATACAGACTTTGTTTTGATTTCAATTATGTTTATTAATTAAGTGTCAGCTTTACATTGTATTGCACTAGGTTATACATTTGTCTCCATTGACAGTTTTATAACCTGTAATTAAGGAGATTATCCAAACAAAAAAATAAATCCATACATGTAATTAATTTGAAGTTTCAATCTATAAAATTAGCTGGACAAATTATTCACAATTATTTTTTTTTCAGAGGAAACATCATTAGGGTTTTGGGGATCTAATGAAAATAACTAATAAAGTCTATCCAATACTATCATCCATGACTAAGAGATTCCTTGCAATACCTGCCTCTTCAGCACCAGTTGAAAGACTTTTTAGTATTGCTTGAAAAATCTTTAGCCCTGACAGATGTCGCACGAGTGATAATACATTTGTACATTCCACAAACTGATAATGATTAAATGCAATTCCAATTTCTAACATTAAGAATGGTTTAAATGATGCTTTTTTAAAGTTCTTAGTTTTCCACTATAAAAATGTTGAGCAGCATAATTGTGTTTAACCTTCTTTAGTTATTTTATTTTATTTTGTAGAATGTAATTGACAGTAATCGAAAAGTAATGTAATTACCTTTGATAAAGTAATCGACTGTAATCGATTACATTAAAAAATCAGAGTAATCAATTTTTAATCGATTACACCAAAATTCTACATGCAATCGATTACTTTTGACAGTAATCATGCCCATCCCTGGTATAATCACTTTATTCTACAATACTTTATCAACAAAATGATGTACAACATGACTGCCTTTGCTGAACCTCATCAGTGTAATAGCACCTACGTCTTGTCCAGACATCAGGGAAATCCACAGTGAAATTGAAATATCGGATCCGCAGTGAATGCATAATTACAAAAAAATATTTCAATAAATCTGTTATTATTATCCAAGAACAATTGATGAATTCTAAAATTTATACAATCAAAATTATATGGAAAAGTTCTTCTATTTAATTATAATCTGCTAATTCATGTTTCAATGCTGTTACTACATGTACATTTATATTTAGATTTGTAAATATCCAATCCATTTGGAAGTCCTCGGAATTCTACATCCACTTTGCAGATTATACCTGAAAAATTAATGGTAAATTTTCCACGATGTAAAGCTTTATATTTTTAGACTATCACATCAACCAATCAAAATGCTTACATTTTGTACCTTGCATTCACTGCGGATCCAATATTTCAATTCCACGGTGGATTACCCTGATGTCTGGATAAATTTAAAACTGTCCATTTATTATTTATAATTGTGAAATTTGACAATTTAGAGTGAATAAGTTAACTTGTAATTAATATATTCTTCTGTGTATTAAGGACACATATGTACATGTACAAATGTATATATAGGCACATAAGAAGGCATATTCATACATATGCATACATATACACATGTAGTGATGTACAAATGTACACATAAATATAGATATATATCTGTTTAAACATCTTAAGCAATAAAATAAAAAAGATTCAAAGCAAATAATACAAAATCAAATTGAAAAATGTTAATATTAATAGTCAAGTCTTTTGGTTCCACAAATAAAGGTGTGGACAGAGTTCATAATAAGTACATTATCATCAAAAGAAAGGGTAGGTGATCTCTCTAAGAGTACATCAATGCTTAGGAAGTCGGCTAAATCTCTCAGTTGAGTAAACAGCAAAATTCTTTGGCAAATGAAAAGTGGACAGACAAAAGTAGTGAAAGTTGTCTTCAACATCATCCCCACAAGGACACTCTGAACCATCTGACAGGTGTGACAAGAACTTGTATTGATTCAAGTTACTTGCCAAATTTCTAAGTTGACAATGGAATATGTTGTATTTTCTTGTACCAAGACAAAATAGGGGGGAAGGACAGATATATTAGATCTTATTTGCTTTTTGAACATTAGTCTACTGTGTTGATTTTGCGTGTCTACATCAAGTAAATTCCAACTGTCAATTACATTTGGGGAAAAACTACATTTGTATGAAGTGGTATTACAGAATGGAGGTTCAAAAACTCGGTTAAATCTCAAATTATAACTAGATTGGTGGTTAGCTTGTAGAAGAATTTCATTTAAAAGATGTAAAGGTGTTTCATCATGGAAAATTGTGTGTAATAAAATTAGCTTATTTGTCCTTCAGCGTTCTTCCAGTGGCACCCATCCCAATTCGGTGCACAATTGTGCATGTGATGTTCCCTTCCTTAAGCCAGTAATTATGCGAGCTGCCTCTAGTTGTACACTTTCCAGTAGGTACATGTGTTTAAATAGCCATAATTTCATCAATCTAACAGATATCTTGTTCAAATAAATTGCTTTTCACTTCAGAAATGCAATAGATAACATCTGATTTCAATAAATTGTGCTCATCATTCAACACAAAATTCAGTTACCACCCCTATAATTAGGTGATTATACACTTAATGCCATCCTGTCGTCCGTTGAGGCAAAACATAGCGAAATTGTCGCGGTGGTAGTTGCAATGAAAATTGAAACTTAAGTACCTTGATACAATATGCGAGCGTCAGCGAGCTCTTTATGGTATAAAATGTGTACTTACGATTTTTTGACAAACATGGCTGCACATACCGACGGATAAAAAAATATTCTGCACATTGTAAACACGTTCCATGTAACACACTAACACACTCAACTAATGAAGATCTTCTTAACATAAAGCGCAAATGTGATCCTAAGTTTTGTACCCTCTCTCGTACGTCCCATACCACTGAAACCCGGAACCCGTGTGTAATAAAAGTCATTTTGTTAGCTTGTTTTACTTATATTGATATTTTTAATTTATTAAATCTCTTCTGACATACTGACAAGAATTTTTGTTAACTTTTGAGATTTCGTAAGGAACGACAGTTCGATTGAATGAGACTAGATTCGGCCCTAAAAAAAAGTCGTCCCCGATATATCTCAGCCCACAAAATCACGACACTTGTTGATGCACTGGATGAGCGTGAAATTGCCAGTTAATTTTCAGATTCGCGAGTATTCATGGCCGTGCCTGTTTCATATTATAAGGTAGCACCGCGTTATCGGTTTTCGTGCTATTATCGATTTTCAGATATATAGCTATTAACATTGTTAACCCTTCATTCATATGACGATTGGAATTTTCAAAGAATGGCTAGTTAAATATTTCTTTGTACATAGGATTGTTTTTAAAGCCATTCTTGTATTTCAATATACTCTCGATTATCTGGCAAATGTTGTTGTCAGTAGTAAAATGGCGTCATCTGTTTTCGTGTGAAGTAAAAACAAGGCCGATATACGGGATGGAAACGAATATAAAATCCGGAAATGGCTGGTTTTAAAATTTCATGGTTCTGGCCATCTACCAAATCATACTACATCTAAATAAAATAACAGAATGTTTGAAAATGACCACTTTCAAATTGTGTTTACTTTTGATGTTTTTTTTAGTGCTGAAACCACAATGCACTGCAAAGTGACATGTATTTTATATAAGAAACAGGCACATTTCAGTCAGCTCTTTTGTTTACAAGTACGATCAGTGACCCCATGACAGTTACATGACAGGAAGAGCCGGTGTCTGAGAGGCAGACGACATAGTTAAATTTTATATAGCCCTTCTGGATTTTTTTCCAGCTACTTTATAAATGAAGTAAATTTTTAGCATTATACAAAAAGTATGGTTCAGTAGGTAGGTTCACTGTTTTTGGTACTTACGTCTTTAAAAGCAAACTTTAGCATCTTTTACAGATGTCAGCTGTAGTCTTGTTTATGTTCCATAAATAGAAATCGGAAGACACGTCAAAAATAATGCGTGTGCTATGGAAATCAAAATAAAATGGATAAAACGAAAACAGATGACGCACGAAAACACATACCGTGACGATATAATTTTTTTACAGAAACAAGTGCCCTGTCCTGTGTATTTAAACTAAGTAGAGAATAATTTTAGCTCACTTAAGAAATTCTAAAACAGTTTTTTCGACCCTGAACTGAGGCAACCGACGCGAAACCGATAAGGACTCTTCTTTGTGGGTGGACGTAGATCGTATTCATTACAATATGAAACAAGTGCATGTGCCCTAGTGAGTAGTGTAAGCAATCCGCTGATATTTCAAAGTCGGGAATTAATACTGTGATTTACGACAGACTTACATTTATATTCTTTACACATTGAAATCATGGCTCAGAGCTTATAAATCATCAAATCTTACATCATGAACCAACATCTTGGCCTTCTAAACAAGTTTTCGATGATATTAATATTTCTGTGTGAAAGCGCGAATTCTGATTATTTCCCTTTAATTAAAAATACATGTGATATCTCGTGTACGGATCTGTTGAAGTTTCCGGATCCGTAACTAATAAAAATTATCAAAAACATATTTACAACATATTTACAGAATCTAAATAAATGAGGCTTTATAATTTAAGCAGAATCGTTCAAAAAAGTCAAAATTAAATTTTCAACAATTAAAAAATCTGAATTTCAGAAGATTAATAATAGGTTAATGAAAAACTTTGACTATAAACCAAGGATTAACAAAGAATTTTTTTTTAAAGGTATCAAAATTTTAATGTCAAATTAAAACTTAAGTAACGAAAATAGTAAAAATAATTAAAATAAAGAAACTATATTGAACTCACCTGAAGCAAGTTGAATCAAATGTAAATAAGATTTATAGTCTTTATTCTTTAAAAGCGCAGGTAAAAGTGAGGGGAATATATCAATTTGGAACTTGTTTCTGTTTCGTCCAATCAAGCTTTAGAACTCATTAGATACTATAGTGACGGCGAATGAATTTGTAGCTCACTGTGTAGAAATCTACTTTTCACAGGTACAAAAAATTAAGTAAAACGTCATCATTATCTTAACTTAGCCTGACATGTGTTGTTTACACAACTACTCAAATTGTAACACTGTAATGTTCCGTTTGTCGTAATCACCACTCCGCTCCTTTTCTCATTATGACTTATCACCTGATATGTAGCCATAGTAACACGGCGGACCTGTATAAGCAAGCAGTGTTTCAGTAGATATATTCATGACGGAAACAATCTTGCAAAGAAAATAGAAAAATGTAGTTGTTGACGGATGTTTTGTTTGGCGCAAGGAAAAGAGAATATAATGAATTTGAACGGAAACTATTGTCTTACCACAACAAGCAAGCGACCACTCATAACAAAACGCATGGTCATGTATGTGTGTGTGTGTGTGTGTGTGTGTGTGTGTGTGTGTGTGTGTGTGTGTGTGTGTGTGTGTGTGTGTGTGTGTGTGTGTGTGTGTGTGTGTGTGTGTGTGTGTGTGTGTGTGTGTGTGTGTGTGTGTGTGTGTGTGTGTGTGTGTGTGTGTGTGTGTGTGTGTGTGTGTGTGTGTGTGTGTGTGTGTGTGTGTGTGTGTGTGTGTGTGTGTGTGTGTGTGTGTGTGTGTGTGTGTGTGTGCGTGTGTGTGTGTGTGTGTGTGTGTGTGTGATTGTTCGTTTTGTTGTTACAAGTGAAAATGTTGACCATCACTGCTTAATCGTTCTGTTAATAATGGAACTTGAATATCTTCTAACATGAGACATTACACAATTAATGACTTTTCTATATATTACATAGTATTTGATTTTTCAGTATAATGATAACATTACAAAAATCACGTGACCATTTAACTTCTACTGCTACAGTTTTCCTGAGTTGTTGATATTTCGTTAGGAGACATTATTTTCAGGTATTTTATGTTGTATTATGTCAAACATATATTATAATTGTCATATTTTCTCATTTAAATAAGTCAGTTGTTTAGAAATCTATTTATACTGCTGGATATCTATTTTTAATTAATATGACCCCGTAGCTTCAGTACAGAACACACACTTCACAAACAACTGGATATGCAACCATACAATTAATATTGAAGCGGTTCCCCTGTGCTGTTGTATTTACACCCGAACATATATAGAAATGGGTCAATTATATCTCCCTACTCTCGTATGTGCTTAATCCCTCTAAAAAAATATATATATGTAAGCAAGCACACAAAAGGGGTGACAAAACATAATTATTGTAAATGTTTGCATATAATACTCCTAAGACCATGACCAATTCTTCTTGGTGCTTGATTATCTCGAGTGAACTAGGGTGTGGATCCGGAATTATAAATGTGTATATGTTCCTTTGTCCTGCCATATACTATTTGAGCAGTCAAAGTGCATTGTCAGAATTATATTTTGCTACATACATAAGGATAATTAGTAGAGTGGCATGTTTATCTTTCATGGATATACATGTATGATATTGCTCTAAGGAACTAGCGCGATAGAAATCAAACTCAGCGTGTTGATCTGGGACAAAACAGATATCATCATCGTTTCATCAAAAAAACTTGTTCATTCTCATCATGGTAAACTACAATTACTCACTCCAATAGAACTAGCTTAACCCCAAATTGTCATTGAAGTGTTTGTAACATGCCAGGATAATGAGCGGTCTGGTCATGTATATATCGAGTGTGCCTCTTACTTTAATTTTTCTATTTTATTTTGAAATGTACCTTGTGCTAATCTACAATCACTCATTCCTAGAGAACTAGTTGAAACCCACCACTTTTCATTGATATGTCTTTATCATGCCAGAAAAAGTGAGCGGTCTGGTGATGTATATATGTGATTGGTGTATCAAGTCTGCCTCTTACTAGAATTTTTCTATTGGATTTAAAGGACAAACATTGATTTATGCAAAACACTTCAAACTAAAGATTGAGCAACACGAGCCTAAAAAACCGTAGCTGAACCCGCATATCCAGAAATTGATGGTACTGTCCTCATAAATATTCATCATATTTAAATTAGATTTTGATCACGTGACTGCGGTTTCAAGCTTGATGGATCGTTAATTAGATTTGTCAAAAAATAGCATATAGTACGGAAATTCAATGTGTCCGTCAATGATTCGAAAATTAAAAGTTATTGTTTATTTCCGCAAAGTTTTTCTTCTGTCAAAATTCAAATATTATTGTTTTGTAGCGATTTTAGACATGTATTTGATATCGCGATCATGCAAAAATGATCATATTATATTTAATGTGGGAACCCCGAGTTTAGAAGCGAGAAATATAAGGTTAGTCAATATAATTATATATATTATTGAGGAATTTAAAATAATTTCACAAAATATGTCGCCAAATGTCATTCATTGCTAAATTTTGTGTCACACGCCACCAGTTTCATGTATTTCAGACATTTTTACATAGACTCTTAAGGCCAAATAAGGGTTCGTCGCCTCGGATTTTCATTTAGTCCAGGAACC
The DNA here is from genome assembly GCA_963680875.1 of Bathymodiolus brooksi. Classification (NCBI taxonomy): domain Eukaryota; kingdom Metazoa; phylum Mollusca; class Bivalvia; order Mytilida; family Modiolidae; genus Bathymodiolus; species Bathymodiolus brooksi. Next base: position 29,121,543 of record OY804586.1, read on the forward strand.
TCGAATATTTAATTGTTTTCATTAATTTTTATTTCATTTAATTCAGCTTGATTCAATGTATCATTTTCAAGTTCAGAAAATGACACACATGCAATTATGAATGATATCGTCTATATAGATCATATGAACATTGCAAACGTCCCGGCGTCGCCATCTTAGATATGCAAATGAGCAAAGTACCCATCATTTCTGGCTATGGAGTGCTCGGGGAATGTAATCATTTCCTGCTCCACTCGGGTATCCGTCGCGTTACACTCGTTCTTCCTATTAATGAATGCCTCTTACTGTAATTTTTCTATTAAATTTTGAAAGTTATCGACAGTGCGCTATTTTTATCATTTTTTCACATCATTTAATCATGTGTAGCTAATCATAGAGACTTGCAAAACACATTTGACTACGCATAACATAAAAATAAAGCGAGTGTAAATCATTGCAGACAAGTTTGAAGATACCAAAGGGGTAATAGGATGCAGTAAATCGAAGAAAGACAGACAACACAATGATCAAAAGAAAACTGACAAAAAATCCCGTCCCTGAAGGGAATCAGTCACCCAGTATTATTAAGTGCTTCTGACCTGACATGATTTATTAGATATATTTCTTATTGACATTTATAGTTCCTAAATCATGCAATTATTATTAAAGCTAACGTTTTCGTCTCTTGGACATTGGTCACCATAGCGGATTGTATGATAAGACCCTTTTATATTATTTGGCTTCGAGAGTACCTGATGAAGGTTTTTCCAAATAACGCGTCGTGTCTATAAAATTTGACATCTGCGTTTTTATTATAATAATACTTAATGGGAAATTTACATTATTTTCGTACCCAGCCTACCTAGTTTTCAGAGTTAATAACTTAAAGGTTAATCTTGAGATGCATTTGTATCTATTTATTATATATGATAAAGCTGCCACATTTTGGTTATTCAGTATAATTATAAGTTAACACTACCTAAAATCACGTAACCATTTCACTTCCTCTTCAACACATTTCCTGATTTGGTGATATTTCGTCAGAAGACATTATTTTCACGTATTTTTAGGTAATGTATGTTGTATTATGTAAAACATATATCATAATTGTCATATTTTCTCATTGAAATAAGTCAGTTGTTTAGAAATATATTTAAACTGCCGTAAATCTATTTATATTAATATGACCCGTAGCTTCAGTACACAACACACACTTCACAAACATTGGTTATTATAAAACTGGATATTCAACCGTACAGTTAATATTGAACCGGTTCCTCTCTGTTGTTGCATATATACACCCGAACAGATATAGAAATGGGTTAATTATCTCTATCACACTCTCGTAGAAGAGTATGTGTGCACAACCCCCACCCCACCCCCCATATGTCTGTACCATACCAGAAAAGTGAGCGGTCTGGAAATGTATATTTGTGATAGGTGTATCGAGTGTACCTGTTGCTATATTTTTATATTGAATTTAAAGGACAAACACTTCAAAGTAAAGATTGAGCAACACAATCCTAAAACACCGTGGGTGAACCCGGGTTCTCGGGGAAGGTAATCATTTCCTGCTCCACTGAGGCATCCATCGTGCTACACTCGTTCTTCCTATTAATGAGTTATTACTATAATTTTTCTATTGGATTTTGAACTGTACCGACAGTATCATTTTATATCACATCAATTAATAGTGACATGTAAAAACACATTTAACGAATAACATACAAGTAAAGAGAGCTAAAATCATTTTATAGAAAAAGTTTGAAGATACCAAAAAGGTAATCAGATGCAGTAAATCGAAGAAAGACAGGCAACACAATGACCAAAGGAAAACTAGCAAAATGCATCATCCCTGGGTGAATGATCCGCCAATATTAAGTGTTTCTGTACTGACATGGTTTATTAGATATATTTTTATCGAAATTTACAGTTCCTAAGTCATGTAATTATAATTAAAATTAGTGTTTTCCTCTCATAGTTATAGGCTACCTTAACCGATTTTGTCTAGCCTGTCTAGCCTGTGTAGCCTCTTTGCATCTTTGTTACTTTAAAGGACTTTCGGATTCCAAATACGCGTCGTTCCCACTAAATGTGATAACGACGTTTTTATCATTATTATACTTAATGAGATAACCACATTCCTTTTCGTATCCAACCTACCTAATGTTCAGACATAATGATTTAAACTTTAATCTTGAATTACATTTGTATCTATATATTATATAGGATTAAATTGCCTCAGTTTAGTTATTCAGTATAATTATAACACTACCTAAATCATGTGACCATTTAACTTCCTCTTTCGCAGTTTTCCTGATTTGGCGATATTTCGTCACAAGACAGTATTGTCAGATAATGTATGTTGTTATTAAGTCAAAGATAAACATAATTGTCATATTTTTAACATTTACATAAATCAGTTTTCCAGAAATGTATTTAAACTGCAGTAATTATATCTTAATGACCTAGTTCATAGCATAGTTCATAAAACTCTCAACACAAACATTGTTATTTAACGAGCTGGGATAGTACAATCAATATTGAAGCAGTTCCTCTGTGTTGTTGTATTTACAACCGAACGTACATAGAACTGGGTCAATTTATTCTACACCATTCTCGCAGATACACTTGTGTGTACCCCCTCCCCTATACATTAGCAAGCACACACAAGGGTGTCTTCATTGCTTTTACATTCGTGTTTTTCTCATTTTCTGAACTGAGAATTCAAAACAAACGAAGAACTAAGTATGATATATTTTAGTATTTATTCAGAATTTATCATAAATTACAGTTATATTCATTCTATGATAATAAAAGAGTAATTTATTCTTAACCAATATGGTAATACCAGAAAGTAGAAAAGGCAAACATACTCTCTGTGTGAGGTCAGTATGGTGCTCGAAAAAGAAAGCATATTGTCTATATCATGCTGCATTTATCTAGGGATAACACAAAATTTATTCAAAGAAGAGTATGAAAATACCATATTCGTAAATCAGAGTAGGATGGACAACACGATCACCAAAAGTAAACGACAATGGAACAAATAATGATATACAAAACACTACCCTCAAAAGAAGATTGAGCAACACGAACTCCACTAGCAACTGGGGGTGAACTCGGATGCTCCAGAAGGTGATCAGTTCCTGTTCTACTAGTGTTACCCGTCGTGTTACTCTAGTTACTAAGACGAATATAGGTTTAATAAGTTAGTTATCTGGTATACAGTGTGACAATACACATGCAATAATTGCCATTAGCATTGGGCACATTTAGGTTAGTGGTGGCAACATTTATTATCTCACTTTGTGTTGATGGCAAGATTAATATTTTTGTTAACTGCACTAGTGCCACCATACAACCCTCCAAATATAATTATCTAAATTTCAAATTGCAATATAGAACTGTTCGGTACGTGTGATATTTTTTTCATTTCCGATTGTATTTTCGGTGTGAATTAAGACAGCACCAGATCATAGTGTTAATTGGAGAGTCAAACTGATATTTATTAATTAATTGAAGTGGTGGATAGATATCAAAAGTGACAATAAATAAATGTTAATTTCCATTTTAATACTACCAATATATTACAGGATATCAACATCATGTCAAGTTCCCCATCTTCCTGTGGTATATGTGATATCCGCCATATTTCTAAGCCATCAGAAGTTTGGTGTCCAGATTGCAAAGAACATCATAGTTTAGCTAAGCCTTCCCGAAATCATACCACGATACCTATAGAGGAGTATCAGAAACTACCGTCGTATGTGTTGGAAATTAAAGAACATTGCGACGAACACCACGAAAAGTTCAATTTATACTGTAAAGAACATGATCGTCCGTGTTGCAGAATTTGCATCGTGAAAAATTATATTGATTGTAAAAATGTAACTATCATTGAAGAAATAATAAAGAACGTGAAAACATCAAGTATGTTCACTGAGATCGAGCATTTGATTAAAGAAATGATTGAAAATATTGGTATAATTAGAAAAAATAGAGGGACCAACTCCAGTGATGTTAAAGACCAGAAACGAATAATTGAGAATGAAATACATGTACTGAGGACAAAAATCAACAATCAACAATTGACAGGTTACAAGAACATCTGATGAAGAAATTGACTGAAGCAGAAACACATGTAACCGAAGAAACATGTGAACTACTGGTATCTTTAGACGAGAAACAGAAAGAACTGATCGAATATCAGACAAATATAGTCAACATAAAAAAGTATGCATCAGACATACAAACATACTTAGCCGTAAAGCAAATAGAGAAAGACGTAGAAACACAAGACAAAAGGATACGGGCAATGATTAACAGCGACCGTCTAAATCAAACCAAACTATCATACAAGATAGACAGCGGTCTGGGGAATATAACCACCAACATTCAAACGTTTGGCAAAGTAGTTGTTGAATCAAAGCCTTGTGAGATGAACTTGGTTAGGAAAAAAGATAAACAAGCCCAGATGATGGTAGCCGACCTATCACCACCCATATCAGTTGACAATATACAGTTGAAATTGAAACAAAAGATAAACATCAAGGGGAAGACCATCAGAGGATGTTCTTTTCTTTCAGATGGTAGAATGGTATTTTCCTGTTCCCGTACTAATACTGTCAGCTTTATCAACAAAGAAGGAGTAGAATTATTCCAGATAGGAAAATATAAAACAGGATCCAATACTTATAATACAGTTTTTATTAAAGATAACAATAGCGTTGCTGTATCATCTGGAGGGGGAGTTAATAGATGCATAGCTATAATAGACAGAGAAAGTCAGAAAGTCATGACAACTATTTCCATGGACACGTACATTTATGGAATGGTGGTTAGAGGTAGAACAATATATTATTGTGCAGGGAGTAAAGGCCTAAAGATGTTAAATCTCAATGATAAATCTAAAAGTAATGTCATCAACAGTAATATGACAGGAGTTAATTACGTAGCTACATCTGGAGACAAACTTTACTATGCAAGCAATAACACACATACCGTGACATGTTGTGATTTACATGGTACAACACAATGGGAATTCAAAGATGGTCGTGTCCTATTGAATCCACATGGTATCACTGTAGACAATGATGGGAACGTATATGCCGTAGGTTTTTATTCTAACAACGTCGTGGTTTTCTCCCCTGATGGACAACGTCATAGACAACTATTGTCTTCCAAGGATGGTCTGATATATCCGCGTTTACTTGATTATGACATATCTACCAATAGGTTATTAGTTGTGAATGAAAGTAAATCTGGTTTTCTGTTTGATGTTACAACGGGTCGGTTGTAATTCTAACAATGTTGTGGTTATCTCCCCTGATGGACAACGTCATAGAAAACTATTGTATTTCAAGGATGCTCTAGTTCTACCATGTGTTCTCGACTATGACAATATGTTATTAGTTTTCAATAACAGCATAACTGCCTTTCTGTTTGATGATACAAGGTGACAGTAGTAGAATAGCAGAAAAATAGACACCAGATTATAGAATGATTTTTATTTTAAAGAAATAAATGTGACTTATTAATATCATCTATACAACTTCATATCAAGTTCATGTTATTAATCATATGGGTTTTAACTCAACTTTCAACTATATTTCAGCTATTTCGCGTCGGTCGTTTGATTGTTGGAGGAAACCGGACCACACGGGAAAAACCACCGATCTGCATCAAGCCACTTACAAACTTTATCACATAATGTGGTATCGAACTATCAACTTGTAATGATAGGTGCTGATTACAAAAGTAGTTGTAAATCTACCTAATATACGATCACGACCACGACGGTCCCTCATTAATTATAATAAACAGCAAATATTTCAATATAGATTACCAAAGTCTACAACCAAACCGAAAAAAGTCTGTATATTGAGGAAAGTCTTACCTTAACCTCTCACGTCAGGCACGCGTCTCTGCTCGAGATGTCTTACGCTAAAGAGGGAATATGAAAGCAAGCAAGCATGAATACGACAAACGTTTTAAAGATCCAGAGGTACAATATACAGAAGCAACAATATCAGAAAATATCACACTGTTGGACCATTTTCTAGATCTCATCGACAAATCATGGAAACATACAAAATCGATACTTCTAACATGCATATACATGACAGCTTACTGTCCAGTTCTTGATTACAGGCGTTTCAATAAAATGCTGCGAGATTAAATTAATGTCATGGACCCAAGCCTCCCCTCTTAGTGAAATGTTTATGTTATAAAGGATTAACCTTGTTGAAATAATTACTAAACGTTAGATAATGCGAAGGTGCAGTCAAGAATGGATCATCCAGAAAAGCAAGACCCGGGAATAACACAAACATTAAAAGAGTTTGAAGATACCAAAGGAGCAATCAGAATTCGCATATCGACAAAAAACAGACAACACAATGACCAAAAAATGCACAAAAGGACAAACAAAAGACGCACGCCATTTTATTTATATATTCAGTCAAGTCCGGTAAGAGTCTTGGCAGTGATAGAGGAAAACAACATACGTAGAAATTACAATTCCATGGTAATTTGAGATATAGATATTTCATAGCGGTCAACCAGTTTGTGATGACGATCATATAATTTTATAGTGGCGATTTTAACCTAAGAAAATCTAGAAAGGTTTCTTGTTACTGGAGTAATTAAATATGATCAACCTAGACTCACAAGTTGGTGTACTTTACGGGTTGTATTTGTCATTTTCAGAACGTTTTCAGCTTGATCATACCTACCGATCTTACTGGACGAACACATGCCTCCACTTCTTCATCAATTTGAAACGAAAATCTTTAAAATATTAATGAAATCCAACGAATTGGAAATGGACAAATAGACGATATTCTCACAGATTGGGTAAAAAATCTATTTATCATTCAAGAGAGGCGTTTGAAGATACCAAAGGGGCAATCAGCATCGTATATCGAAAAAGAACAGACAACACAATGGCCAAAAGAAAAAAGTATAAAAGCACAAACAACGATCTACAAATCATGAACATAAAACTAAAGATCGAGTAGCACGAACTCCACAAAGAACTGGGAGTGAACTCAGATGCTCTGGAAAGGTAAGCAGTTCCTTCCCCTAGTGTCAACCATCGTGTTAATCTAGTTACACACCCGGTGATAAGTTATAAATGAAGAAAGGATCGGGAAGTATTTACGACAAGTGGTCATTTGTGACACAGATATTCCATAGCGGACAACCAAGTCATGGTGGCGACCGTAACACTTTCGAGATGATGTTCTCAACTTAACCAAGAGGAACCCTTGGTACAGTAGCTTCCTTGTTAGGAACAACCCTATATCACGGAAATCCTGATAGGAACCACAAACTCTGGAATATCGTATCAACTGAGAGGCACATACTCTAAAGACAGGTGCTGCTGGAATATTGCTACATAAAACAAAACTCGTATTGGAGATTTCGATCGTTTGTTTATAAAGATTTTTATTTTGTAAGGATTTCCAATCTTTTGTGTATGAACGTTCCAGATGAAGGTTATTCGAGAAACGCAGAAGCGCGCCGTGCGAACGATATAAACAAAGATCCACGAGTAATAACGTAACTTGTCAAAAACGTTGTTCACTACCTGAGATGCTATTATGCTAACAAGTCGTACGAATTTCAGTACCTGCTCCATATAGTATTTCTGTTTTGATATCAGTTTTTCGTACCACCATAAGTAGAAGCAAAGAATAGAGTATGTCTACAGGTAACTCTTCATAACAATGTTTTGTCTTAATATTTACATTTTGTTGTATGGTTATACACATAAAATCCAACTATGCTTATTGGTCTAGTTGGATATGAGAACACGTGTTGTATGCAAAGGATAGAGAGCAGATACAAAGGCGTTATACAACAATTCTTTAATTAATACAGAGAGACAAGCAACACTGCAAAAAATGAGATATACTAAGAAAAAGCGAAAGATAAACAATTATGAACTACTAAAGATAAGTAACATAAACCTCTTAAAAACATGATCGACTTAGGGCTCTGGAAGAGAAAGCGGCTGATTCAAGTTTATCTTTGTAGAATACGATAATCAAAGCGCCGTTTCATCTGGATCGTTAACATGTGCTTTATTATTTCATCCTAACGTGTGCATCTCCGCATTATAATTATATGGTGACAGCAAATAACATGTACCGACCGTATGTACTCTTATTATATACAGAGTGGGTCGGTACATACTGTTGACATTTATTAGTATTTTATCTTACACGTCACTACATGATATAGTTTACATGTACCCCATATAAAAAGTAGGTTATTCTGTGTTGTTTAAATAATGCTATCTATGAGAAATTTATCTGTTTATTTACTAGATTTATATTTTAATGTTACTTGTTTAAATGTGTCCCCTATCGATTATTGGGATTGTTGAGTACATCTGTGTTTTTCTAATTTGTGCTGGGGTTAGGGTTATGGTCTTTAATGCCACTTTCAGCAGTATTGCAGTTATATATTGCATTGTTTTCAAATAAACAGACCTGAAAGTCATATACTTATATTTATCCTGCACTGGTTCTAATTGAGCAATTGAAAATCATTGTCTGGATTAATTTGTGTTACATACGGTCACTGACCAATATATATCTTTTTGTGGTACCACTGTCACATGTTTAAATTGTTGCTTCTCTGCTAAGCACACATATTATGTAGGTGTAAACACAGAGACATATTAGTTCGGAGTTAGGATCGTTTGTCCAAGTAGAGTGGCATGTTTATCTTTCATGTGTAGTCATGGTGTTGCTTTAGTGAGCTAGCGTGATAGAAATCCAACTCACCGTTTCGGTCTATGACAAAACAGATACCATCATCGTCTCATAGAAAAACTTGTTCATTCTCACCATGATATAACTGATAAATTGTTCACCTTGTGCTAAGCTACGATCACTCGCTCACATAGGCTTAGACATACCTTAACCTCGGCACTTTTTATTGAAGTGTCTGTATCATTCCAGGAAAGTGAGCGGTATGGTCATGTATATATATGATAGGTTTATCGAGTGTACCTCTTACTATATGTTTTCTATTTGATTTTGAACTGTACCTTGTGCTAAGCTACAATTACTCACTGCCATAGAACTAGCTTAACCTCAACACTTTCATTGAAATGTCTGTACCATACCAGGAAAGTGAGCAGTATGGTCAGGTATATATGTGATAGGTGTATAGAGTGTGCCTCTTACTGTAATTATTTGTATTTGATTGTGAACTGTACCTTGTGTTAATCTATAACCACTCATTCCTAGATTCCTAGATAACAATGATCGATGCAAAACACTTCAACTTAAAGATTGAGAAACACGAATCTAAAGAAAACCGTGGGTGAACCCGGCTGCTCGGAGAAGGTAAGCATTTCTTGCTCTACTGAGGCATCTGTCGTGCTACAGTCGTTCTTTCTATTAATGAGTTCCTCTTACTATTATTGTTCCATTGGATTTTGAATTGTACCGACAGTGGGGTATTTTTATCATTTTATCACATAAATTAATAATCTGTAATAAATGTCTGTAGCAGAAACATTTAAAAACACACTTAACTACGTAGACCATAAACATAACGAGAGGTAAAATCATTTTAGAAAAGTTTGAAGATACCAAATTGAAGAAAGACAGGCAACACAATGATCAACAACAAACGAACAAACATTCCCATCCCTGGGTGAATCTTCCGTCCAATATTAAGTGCTTCGGTACTGACATGATTCATTAGCTATATATTTGTTATTGAAATTTAAGTTCCCAAATAATGTAATTATGATTAAGTCTAACGTTTTCCTCTCTTAGGCATTGTTCATCTAACCGATGTTGGCTAGCCAGTTAATGCAACATTGTGGTTTTCTTGCTTCCAAATGATTTTATCTTTTTAGGCCTCGAGCGTACCTGATGAAGGTTATTCCAAAACAAGCGTCGTACGTACTAAATGTGTTATCTTCGTTTTTATTCATCGTCATCATATTTGATGGGAGAACTACATTCTTTTCGTATCAAGCCTACCATAATTTTCATATTTAATAATTTAAGTGTTAAACTTTAACTACATTTGTATCTATATATTACATAGGATTTGATTATTCAGTATAATGATAACACTACAAAAATCGCGTGACCATTTAACTTCCCCTGCTAAAGTTTTCCTGATTTGGTGATATTTCGTCAAAAGATATTATTTTCAGGTATTTTATGTTGTATTATGTCAAACATATATTATAATTGTCATATTTTCTCATTTAAATACGTCTGTTGTTTAGAAATCTATTTTTTTTTAATATGACCCCTTAGCTTCAGTACAGAACACACACTTCACAAACACTGGTTATTATAAAACTGGATATTCAACCGTACAGTTAATATTGAACCGGTTCCCCTGTGCTGTTGTATTTACACCAGAACATATATAGAAATGGGTCAATTATATCTAACCCTCTCTCGTATGTGCTTAATCCCCCCAAATATACATTAGCAACCACACAAAGGGGGTGACAAAACATAATTATTGTAAATGTTTGCATATAATACCCGTAAAACCATGACCAGTTCTTCTTGGTGCTTGATTATCTCGAGTGGACTAGGGTGTGAATCCGGAATTATAAATGTGTATATGTTCCTTTGTCCTGCCATATACTATTTGAGCAGTCAAAGTGCATTGTCAGAATTATATTTTGCTACATAAGGAGTCAGGATAATTAGTCCAAGTAGAGTGGCATGTTTATCTTTCACGGATATACAAGTATGATGTTGCTCTAAGGAACTAGCGCGATAGAAATCAAACTCAGCGTGTTGATCTGGGACAAAACAGATATCATCATCGTCTCATAAAAACACTTGTTCATTCTCATCATGCTAAGCTACAATTAGAACTAGCTTAACCCCAAATTGTCATTGAAGTGTTTCTACCATGCTAGGACAATGAGCGGTTTGGTCATGTATATCTGCGATAGGTATATTTTAATTTTTCTATCTTATTTTGAAATGTACCTTGTGCTAATCGACAATCACTCATTCCTAGAGAACTAGTTGAAACCCGCCACTCTTCATTGATATGTCTGTATCATGCCAGGAAAGTGAGCGGTCTGGTCATGTATATATGTGATAGGTTTATCGAGTCTGCCTCTTACTTTAATTTTTCTATCTTATTTTGAAATGTACCTTGTGCTAATCGACAATCACTCATTCCTAGAGAACTAGTTGAAACCCGCCACTCTTCATTGATATGTCTGTATCATGCCAGAAAAGTGAGCGGTCTGGTCATGTATATATGTGATAGGTTTATCGAGTCTGCCTCTTACTATTATTTTTCAATTGGATTTAAAGGACAAACTATGATCTATGCAAACTAAAGATTGAGCAACACGAGCCTAACAAACCGTAGCTGAACCCGAGTGCTCGGGGAATGTAATCATTTCCTGCTCCACTCGGGCATCCGTCGCGTTACACTCGTTCTTCCTATTAATGAGTGCCTCTTACTGTAATGTTTCTATTAAATGTTGAGTGGTATCGACAGTGCGGTATTTTTATAATTTTTTCACATCAATTAATCATGTGTAGCTAATCATAGAGACATGCAAAGCATATTTGACTACGCATAACATCAAAATAAAGCGAGTGTAAATCATTTCAGACAAGTTTGAAGATACCAAAGGGGTAATAGGATGCAGTAAATCGAAGAAAGACAGACAACACAATGATCAAAAGAAACCTGACAAAACATCCCGTCCATGAAGGGAATCAGTCACCCAGTATTAAGTGTTTCTGACCTGACATGATTTATTAGATATATTTCTTATTCACATTTATAGTTCCTAAATCATGCAATTATTATTAAAGCTAACGTTTTCCTCTCTTAGAAATTGGTCACCATAGCGGATTCTAGCTAGCCTGATGAAGGTTTTTCGAAATAACGCGTCGTGTCTATAAAATTTGACATCTGCGTTTTTATTATAATAATACTTAATGGGAGAACTACAATCTGTTTGTACCCAGCCTACCTAGTTTTCAGACTTAATAATTTAAAGGTTAATTTTGAAATGCGTTTGTATCTATTTATTATATATGATTAAGCTGCCACATTTTGGTTATTCAGTATAATTATAAGTTAACACTACATAACATCACGTGACCATTTCACTTCCTCTTCAACACATTTCCTGATTTGGTGATATTTCGTCAGAAGACATTATTTTCATGTATTTTTAGGTAATGTATGTTGTATTATGTTAAACATTTATAATAATTGTCATATTTTCTCATTGAAATAAGTCAGATGTTGAGAAATCTATTTAAACTGCAGTAAATCTATTTATATTAATATGACTTCGTAGCTTCAGTACACAACACACACTTCACAAACATTGGTTATTATAAAACTGGATATTCAACCGTACAGTTAATATTCAACCGGTTCCTCTCTGTTGTTGTATATACACCCGACCAGATATAGAAATGGGTCAATTATCTCCATCCCACTCTCGTAGAAAAGTATGTGTGTACACCCCCCCCCTCCCCCCCCCCCCAACAAAAAATATTATATATAAGTAAGCACGAAAAAGGGGTGACAATATATAATAGTTGTAAATGGTTGTATTTAATCTGTAATATGCCTAAGGCCATGAACAAATCTTCTTGGTGCTTGATTATCTCACACACTAAAATATGGGGTGGACTAGGGTGTGGATCCGGAATTATAAATGTGTATATGTTCCTTTGTCCTGCCATATACAAAGGGTTACTTGCTTGCTTTTACATTTGTGTATTCCTCAATGAGGCAGGACATTTATACAATTAAATGACAAATTATGCTTCATTTTATCAACAGGGATGTCAAAACAAATGGAGAATTAAGGATATTATCTTTTAGTATGTGTTAAATGTTATCAATGTTAAAATTATTTATGTTGATTCAAATACTGTTATATTTCTTCTATGATAATAATAGAGTTATTTTGTCTGAAGCAACGTAATGATTTCACAAAGCAGACCAGGGCATACACACTTCCTATGTGAGATCAACATGCTGCTTGGAAGCGAAGGCATAGTGTCTGTGCCATGCTGAATTTATCTAGGGAAAAATATTCTAAGAAAGGTTTGAAGATACCAAAGGGGTAATCATAATCCGTATATCGTAGAAGAACAGACAACAGAATGGTCAAAACAAAAAGGAACAAAGGAACAATCCCTCATTCCTAGAGAACTAGTTTAAACCCGCCACTCTTCATTGATATGTCTGTATCATACCAGAAAAGTGAGCGGTCTGGAAATGTATATTTGTGATAGGTGTATCGAGTGTACCTGCTACTATATTTTTATATTGGATTTAAAGGACAAACACCAGAGTAAAGATTGAGCAAAACAAACCTGTTCTACTGAGGCATCCATCGTGCTACACTCGTTCTTCCTATTAATGAGTTCTTACTATGATTTTTCTATTGGATTTTGAACTGTACCGACAGTATCATTTTATATCACATCAATTAATAGTGACATGTAAAAACACATATAACGAATAACATACAAGTAAAGAGAGCTAAAATCATTTAATAGAAAAGTTTGAAGATACCAAAAAGGTAATCAGATGCAGTAAATCGAAGAAAGACAGGCAACACAATGATCAAAGGAAAACTAGCAAAATGTATCATCCCTGGGTGAATGATCCGCCAATATTAAGTGTTTCTGTACTGATATGGTTTATTAGACATATTTGTTTATCGAAATTTACTGTTGCTAAATCATTAAAAAATGTTTTCCTCTCATAGTTATAGGTTACCTTAGCCGATTTTGTCTAGCCTGTCTAACCTGTGTAGACTCTTTGCATTTTTGTTACTTTAAAGAACTTCGGATTTCAAATACGCGACGTTCCCACTAAATGTGATAACTACGTTTTTATCATTATTATTCTTAATGAGATAACCACATTCCTTTTCTTATCCAACCTACCTAATGTTCAGACATGATTAAAACTTTAATCTTGAACTACGTTTGTATCTATATATTATATAGGATTAAACAGCCTCAGTTTAGTTATTCAGTATATGTATAACACTACCTAAATCACCTGACCATTTAACTTCCTCTTTCGCAGTTTTCATGATATGGCGATATTTCGTCACAAGACAGTATTGTCAGATAATTTATGTTGTTATTATGCCAAGGATAAACAAAATTGTCATATTTTTAACATTTAAATAAATCAGTTGTTCAGAAATGTATTTAGACTGCAGTAATTATTTCTGTATGACCTTGTAGCTTAGTTCATAACACTCTCAACACAAACATTGTTGATCATTGTTATGTAACGAGCTGGGACAGTACACTTAATATTTAAGCAGTTCCTCTGTGTTGTTGTATCTACAACCGAACTTACATAGAAATGGGTCAGTTTTCTCTACACCATTCTCGTAGATAAACATGTATGTATACATTAGCAAGCACACAAAGGGGCGTCTTGTTTCCTTTTACATTTGTGTTGTCCTCAACCATAGCAGTACGACAGGGTATATATACAATCAAATTATATATCATGTTTCATTTTCTGAACTGAGAATTCAAAACAAATGAAGAACTAAGTAGAGTATATTTTAGTATTTATGAAGATTTTATTATATATATTAATTAAAATACAGTTATATTAATTCTATGAAAATAAAAGAGTAATTGCTTCTTAACCAATATGTCAAATTATCACAAAGTAGAAAAGACAAAAATTACTTTCTGTGTGAGGTCAATATTGTGCTCAAAAAAAGAAAACATATTGTCTATATCATACTGAATTTATCTAGGTAAAACAGAAAATGTATTCAAAGAAGAGTCTAAAAATACCAAATCCATAAATCGAAGTAGGATGAACAACGCAATGACCAAAAGTAAAAGACAATGGAACAAATAATGATAATCAAAACACTACCCCCCAAACAAAAGATCGAGCAACGCGAACTCTACTAGCAACTGGAGGTGAATTCGGATGCTCCAGAAGGGTAATCAGTTCCTGCTCTACTAGTGTTACCCGTCGTGTTACTCTAGTTATCTAGTATACAGTACAATATTTGTCATTAGCATTGAGCACCTGAAGGTCAATTGTGACAATATGTGTTTTCTCACTTAATATAGAACTGATCTCTTGGTGTGGTAGGATGGACAAAGTAATAACCAAAAGTAAAGGACAAGGGAACAAATAATGATATACAAAACACTAACCCAAACAAAAGATCGAGCAACGCGAACTCTACTAGCAACTGGGGGTGAATTCGGATGCTCCAGAAGGGTAATCAGTTCCTGCCCTACTAGTGTTACCCGTCGTGTTACTCTAGTTATCTAGTATACAGTACAATATTTGTCATTAGCATTGAGCACCTGAAGGTCAATGGTGACAATATGTGTTTTCTTACTTTGTGTTGATGGCATAATTACATAATAATATTTTTGCAAACTACACTATAACCCACAAATATAAATATCCAATTTCGAATTGTAATATAGAACTGTTCTCTTGGTGTGGTATTTTTTTCATTTTTGAATGTATCTTCGGTGTATAATACGACAGCACCAGAAAATGACAATAAATAAATGTTAATTTCCACTTTAATATCTGCTATGCATTTCAGGATATCAACATCATGTCAAGTTCTCCATCTTTCTGTGGTATATGTGATATCCGTCATATTTCTAAACCATCAGAAGTTTGGTGTCCAGATTGCGAAGAAGGAATTTGCACAGAATGCATAGAACATCATAGCTTAGCGAAACCTTCCCGAAATCATACGACGATACCAATAGAGGAGTATCAGAAATTGCCGTCGTATGTGTTGGAAATTAAAGAACATTGCGACGAACACCACGAAAGGTTCAATTTATACGGTAAAGAACATGAGCGTTCGTGTTGCAGAATTTGCAATCTGGAAAATCATAAAGACTGTAAGAATGTAGCTATCATGGAAGAAATAATAAAGAACGTGAAGACATCAAGAAAATATTAGTAAAATTAGACAAAATAGAGAAACAAACTCCAGTTCTGTTAAAGAACAAAAATGAATAATTGCGAATGAAATACAGGAACTGAGGACAAAAATCAATACTCATCTTGACAAGTTACAAGAGGATCTGATGAAGCAATTGACTGAAGCAGAAAAACAAGTAACCGATGAAACACGTGAACTACTTGTATCTTTAGACGAGAAACAGAAAGAACTCACCGAATACCAGACAAATGTAGTGAACATAAGAAAGTATGCATCAGACCTACAAACATTTTTAGCACTAAAGCAAATAGAGAAAGACGTAGAAACACAAGACACCTGTTTACATTCACTAGTTAACAGCGACAGTCTAAATCAAGCCAAACTATCATACAAGATAGACAGCGGTCTGAAAACTATAACCACCAACATTCAAACGTTTGGCGAAGTAGTTCTTGAATCAAAGCCTTGTGAGATGAACTTGGTAAGAAAAAAAGATAAGCAAGCCCAGATGATGGTAGCCGACCTACCACCGCCCATGTCAGTTGACAATATACAGTTGAAATTGAAACAAAAGATCAACATCAAAGGGCAGACCATCACAGGATGTTGTTTTTCTTCAGATGGTAGAATGGTATTTTCCTGTTACAACGCTAATACTGTCAGCTTTATCAACAAAGAAGGAGTAGAATTATTCCAGATAGGTAAAGATAAAACAGGATGCTGTACTTTTAATACAGTTTTTATTAAAGATAACAATAGCCTCGCTGTATCATCTGGAGGTCGAGATAATAGATGCATAACTATAATAGACAGAGAAAGTCAGAAAGTCATGACAACTATTCCCATGGACACGTACATTTATGGCATGGCGGTTAGAGGTAGAACAATATATTACTCTGCAGGGAGTAAAGGCATAAAGATGTTCAATCTCAATGATAAATCTATAAGTAATGTCATCAACAGTGATATGACTTGCGTTCATTACGTAGCTACATCTGGATATAAACTTTACTACACAAACTGTGACGCACATTTCGTGACATGTTGTGATTTGCATGGTACAACACAATGGAAATTCAAAAATGAAAGCGTTCTTAGGGGTCCACTTGGTGTCTCTGTAGACAATGATGGGAACGTGTTTGTCGTCGGTTATTATTCTGACAATGTCGTGGTTATCTCCCCTGATGGACAACGTCATAGACAACTATTGTCTTACAAGGATGGTCTGCGAAGTCCGCGTGTACTTGATTATGACAAATATACCAATGGGTTATTAGTTGTAAATAACCGCAGTACTGCCTTCCTGTTTGATGCTACATGGTGACAGTAGTAGAATAGTAGAAAAATAGACACCAATTTATACAATGATTTTTATTTTAAAGATATAAACGTGACTTATTAATATTATCTATACCACTTTATATCCAGTTCATGTTATTAATTATAATATGGGTTATGACTTTAACTCCACTTTCAATAATATTTCAGCTCATCGTGGCGGTCGGTTTGATTGGTGGAGGAAACCGGACCACACGGGGAAAACCACCGACCTGCCGGAAGTGATTGACGAGTTTTATCGCATAATATTGTGTCGAGTACTCACCGCCATGAGCGGGATTCGAAATCACAAGTTCAGTGGAGATAGGCACTGAATACACAAGTAATTGTGAATTTAACTACCATACGATCACGACTCTCCTTCCTTAATTATAATAGACATCAACTATTTCAATATACTAAGTAAATTTAATACATCTCATGTGCAATTCTGTATTTAGTTTGTTCATGGGTTCTAAGCACTAGATGTACATTTATGTAGTTAACTTGTTCAATGGTTCTAAGCACAAGATGTACAATTCTCTATTTAACTTGTTCGGGGGTTCTAGACACCAGATGTACATTTCTGTATTTCACTTGTTCAGTGGTTCTAGACACCAGATGTACATTTCTGTATTTAATTTGTTCAGTGGTTCTAAACCCTAGTTGTACATTTCTGTGCTTAACTTGTTCACTGGTTCTAAACACTAGATGTACATTTCTGTATTTAACTTGTTCAAGGGTTCTAGACACCAGATGAACATTATCTTGTTCAATGATTTCTTGACCCACAAACAGCTTGGAAGCTACAAAATAATTACCAATCATTGAAGAGTTAAAATTCTAAAATGTCAACAACATAAAATACACTCAAAGCCAAATGAAGCTTATATGAGTGGGTTTTTTTTTGCTTTGTTTGTGGATGTTTACCGTCACTTCCAGCAAATGTTTTACTATTTTTAGTAAAAACAGCCATCTTCAATAATTCATATGATCTTTTGGTTTGGTGTAGGGATGCTTACCATCACCTGCAGCAATTATTTTACTATTTTTAGTAACAGCGTCATCTTCAATAATTCATATGAAGTTTGGTGTCCAGATTGCGAAGAAGGAATTTGCACAGAATGCATAGAACATCATTGCTTAGCGAAACCTTCCCGAAATCATACGACGATACCAATAGAGGAGTATCAGAAATTGCCGTCGTATGTGTTGGAAATTAAAGAACATTGCGACGAACACCACGAAAGGTTCAATTTATACGGTAAAGAACATGAGCGTTCGTGTTGCAGAATTTGCAATCTGGAAAATCATAAAGACTGTAAGAATGTAGCTATCATGGAAGAAATAATAAAGAACGTGAAGACATCAAGAAAATATTAATAAAATTAGACAAAATAGAGAAACAAACTCCAGTTCTGTTAAAGAACAAAAACGAATAATTGCGAATGAAATAGAGGAACTGAGGACAAAAATCAATACTCATCTTGACAAGTTACAAGAGGATCTGATGAAGCAATTGACTGAAGCAGAAAAACAAGTAACCGATGAAACACGTGAACTACTTGTATCTTTAGACGAGAAACAGAAAGAACTCACCGAATACCAGACAAATGTAGTGAACATAAGAAAGTATGCATCAGACCTACAAACATTTTTAGCACTAAAGCAAATAGAGAAAGACGTAGAAACACAAGACACATGTTTACATTCACTAGTTAACAGCGACAGTCTAAATCAAGCCAAACTATCATACAAGATAGACAGCGGTCTGAAAACTATAACCACCAACATTCAAACGTTTGGCGAAGTAGCTCTTGAATCAAAGCCTTGTGAGATGAACTTGGTAAGAAAAAAAGATAAGTAAGCCCAGATGATGGTAGCCGACCTACCACCGCCCATGTCAGTTGACAATATACAGTTGAAATTGAAACAAAAGATCAACATCAAAGGGCAGACCATCACAGGATGTTGTTTTTCTTCAGATGGTAGAATGGTATTTTCCTGTTACAACGCTAATACTGTCAGCTTTATCAACAAAGAAGGAGTAGAATTATTCCAGATAGGTAAAGATAAAACAGGATGCTGTACTTTTAATACAGTTTTTATTAAAGATAACAATAGCGTTGCTGTATCATCTGGAGGTCGAGATAATAGATGCATAACTATAATAGACAGAGAAAGTCAGAAAGTCATGACAACTATTCCCATGGACAAGTACATTTATGGCATGGCGGTTAGAGGTAGAACAATATATTACTCTGCAGGGAGTAAAGGCATAAAGATGTTCAATCTCAATGATAAATCTATAAGTAATGTCATCAACAGTGATATGACCTGCGTTCATTACGTAGCTACATCTGGATATAAACTTTACTACACAAACTGTGACGCACATTTCGTGACATGTTGTGATTTGCATGGTACAACACAATGGAAATTCAAAAATGAAAGCGTTCTTAGGGGTCCACTTGGTGTCTCTGTAGACAATGATGGGAACGTGTTTGTCGTCGGTTATTATTCTGACAATGTCGTGGTTATCTCCCCTGATGGACAACGTCATAGACAACTATTGTCTTACAAGGATGGTCTGCGAAGTCCACGTGTACTTGATTATGACAAATATACCAATAGGTTATTAGTTGTAAATAACCGCAGTACTGCCTTCCTGTTTGATGCTACATGGTGACAGTAGTAGAATAGTAGAAAAATAGACACCAATTTATACAATGATTTTTATTTTAAAGAAATAAACGTGACTTATTAATATTATCTATACCACTTTATATCCAGTTCATGTTATTAATTATAATATGGGTTATGACTTTAACTCCACTTTCAATAATATTTCAGCTCATCGTGGCGGTCGGTTTGATTGGTGGAGGAAACCGGACCACACGGGGAAAACCACCCACCTGCCGGAAGTGATTGACGAGTTTTATCGCATAATATTGTGTCGAGTACTCACCGCCATGAGCGGGATTCGAAATCACAAGTTCAGTGGAGATAGGCACTGAATACACAAGTAATTGTGAATTTAACTACCATACGATCACGACTCTCCTTCCTTAATTATAATAGACATCAAATATTTCAATATACTAAGTAAATTTAATACATCTCATGTGCAATTCTGTATTTAGTTTGTTCATGGGTTCTAAGCACTAGATGTACATTTATGTAGTTAACTTGTTCAATGGTTCTAAGCACAAGATGT
Source organism: Bathymodiolus brooksi (assembly GCA_963680875.1). Lineage (NCBI taxonomy): Eukaryota > Metazoa > Mollusca > Bivalvia > Mytilida > Modiolidae > Bathymodiolus > Bathymodiolus brooksi. The sequence continues at coordinate 29,142,023 of OY804586.1, forward strand.
ACATTTCTGTATTTAATTTGTTCAGTGGTTCTAAACCCTAGTTGTACATTTCTGTGCTTAACTTGTTCACTGGTTCTAAACACTAGATGTACATTTCTGTATTTAACTTGTTCAAGGGTTCTAGACACCAGATGAACATTTCTGTATTTCACTTGTTCAGTGGTTCTAGACACCAGATGTACATTTCTGTATTTAACTTGTTCAGTGGTTCTAAACCCTAGTTGTACATTTCTGTGCTTAACTTGTTCACTGGTTCTAAACACTAGATGTACATTTCTGTATTTAACTTGTTCAAGGGTTCTAGACACCAGATGAACATTATCTTGTTCAATGATTTCTTGACCCACAAACAGCTTGGAAGCTACAAAATAATTACCAATCATTGAAGAGTTAAAATTCTAAAATGTCAACAACATAAAATACACTCAAAGCCAAATGAAGCTTATATGAGTGGGGTTTTTTTTGCTTTGTTTGTGGATGTTTACCGTCACTTCCAGCAAATGTTTTACTATTTTTAGTAAAAACAGCCATCTTCAATAATTCATATGATCTTTTGGTTGGTGTAGGGATGCTTACCATCACCTGCAGCAATTATTTTACTATTTTTAGTAACAGCGTCATCTTCAATAATTCATATGAAGTTTGGTGTCCAGATTGCGAAGAAGGAATTTGCACAGAATGCATAGAACATCATAGCTTAGCGAAACCTTCCCGAAATCATACGACGATACCAATACAGGAGTATCAGAAATTGCCGTCGTATGTGTTGGAAATTAAAGAACATTGCGACGAACACCACGAAAGGTTCAATTTATACGGTAAAGAACATGAGCGTTCGTGTTGCAGAATTTGCAATCTGGAAAATCATAAAGACTGTAAGAATGTAGCTATCATGGAAGAAATAATAAAGAACGTGAAGACATCAAGAAAATATTAATAAAATTAGACAAAATAGAGAAACAAACTCCAGTTCTGTTAAAGAACAAAAACGAATAATTGCGAATGAAATACAGGAACTGAGGACAAAAATCAATACTCATCTTGACAAGTTACAAGAGGATCTGATGAAGCAATTGACTGAAGCAGAAAAACAAGTAACCGATGAAACACGTGAACTACTTGTATCTTTAGACGAGAAACAGAAAGAACTCACCGAATACCAGACAAATGTAGTGAACATAAGAAAGTATGCATCAGACCTACAAACATTTTTAGCACTAAAGCAAATAGAGAAAGACGTAGAAACACAAGACACATGTTTACATTCACTAGTTAACAGCGACAGTCTAAATCAAGCCAAACTATCATACAAGATAGACAGCGGTCTGAAAACTATAACCACCAACATTCAAACGTTTGGCGAAGTAGTTCTTGAATCAAAGCCTTGTGAGATGAACTTGGTAAGAAAAAAAGATAAGCAAGCCCAGATGATGGTAGCCGACCTACCACCGCCCATGTCAGTTGACAATATACAGTTGAAATTGAAACAAAAGATCAACATCAAAGGGCAGACCATCACAGGATGTTGTTTTTCTTCAGATGGTAGAATGGTATTTTCCTGTTACAACGCTAATACTGTCAGCTTTATCAACAAAGAAGGAGTAGAATTATTCCAGATAGGTAAAGATAAAACAGGATGCTGTACTTTTAATACAGTTTTTATTAAAGATAACAATAGCGTTGCTGTATCATCTGGAGGTCGAGATAATAGATGCATAACTATAATAGACAGAGAAAGTCAGAAAGTCATGACAACTATTCCCATGGACACGTACATTTATGGCATGGCGGTTAGAGGTAGAACAATATATTACTCTGCAGGGAGTAAAGGCATAAAGATGTTCAATCTCAATGATAAATCTATAAGTAATGTCATCAACAGTGATATGACTTGCGTTCATTACGTAGCTACATCTGGATATAAACTTTACTACACAAACTGTGACGCACATTTCGTGACATGTTGTGATTTGCATGGTACAACACAATGGAAATTCAAAAATGAAAGCGTTCTTAGGGGTCCACTTGGTGTCTCTGTAGACAATGATGGGAACGTGTTTGTCGTCGGTTATTATTCTGACAATGTCGTGGTTATCTCCCCTGATGGACAACGTCATAGACAACTATTGTCTTACAAGGATGGTCTGCGAAGTCCGCGTGTACTTGATTATGACAAATATACCAATAGGTTATTAGTTGTAAATAACCGCAGTACTGCCTTCCTGTTTGATGCTACATGGTGACAGTAGTAGAATAGTAGAAAAATAGACACCAATTTATACAATGATTTTTATTTTAAAGAAATAAACGTGACTTATTAATATTATCTATACCACTTTATATCCAGTTCATGTTATTAATTATAATATGGGTTATGACTTTAACTCCACTTTCAATAATATTTCAGCTCATCGTGGCGGTCGGTTTGATTGGTGGAGGAAACCGGACCACACGGGGAAAACCACCGACCTGCCGGAAGTGATTGACGAGTTTTATCGCATAATATTGTGTCGAGTACTCACCGCCATGAGCGGGATTCGAAATCACAAGTTCAGTGGAGATAGGCACTGAATACACAAGTAATTGTGAATTTAACTACCATACGATCACGACTCTCCTTCCTTAATTATAATAGACATCAAATATTTCAATATACTAAGTAAATTTAATACATCTCATGTGCAATTCTGTATTTAGTTTGTTCATGGGTTCTAAGCACTAGATGTACATTTATGTAGTTAACTTGTTCAATGGTTCTAAGCACAAGATGTACAATTCTCTATTTAACTTGTTCGGGGGTTCTAGACACCAGATGTACATTTCTGTATTTCACTTGTTCAGTGGTTCTAGACACCAGATGTACATTTCTGTATTTAATTTGTTCAGTGGTTCTAAACCCTAGTTGTACATTTCTGTGCTTAACTTGTTCACTGGTTCTAAACACTAGATGTACATTTCTGTATTTAACTTGTTCAAGGGTTCTAGACACCAGATGAACATTATCTTGTTCAATGATTTCTTGACCCACAAACAGCTTGGAAGCTACAAAATAATTACCAATCATTGAAGAGTTAAAATTCTAAAATGTCAACAACATAAAATACACTCAAAGCCAAATGAAGCTTATATGAGTGGGGTTTTCTTTGCTTTGTTTGTGGATGTTTACCGTCACTTCCAGCAAATGTTTTACTATTTTTAGTAAAAACAGCCATCTTCAATAATTCATATGATCTTTTGGTTTGGTGTAGGGATGCTTACCATCACCTGCAGCAATTATTTTACTATTTTTAGTAACAGCGTCATCTTCAATAATTCATATGAAGTTTGGTGTCCAGATTGCGAAGAAGGAATTTGCACAGAATGCATAGAACATCATAGCTTAGCGAAACCTTCCCGAAATCATACGACGATACCAATAGAGGAGTATCAGAAATTGCCGTCGTATGTGTTGGAAATTAAAGAACATTGCGACGAACACCACGAAAGGTTCAATTTATACGGTAAAGAACATGAGCGTTCGTGTTGCAGAATTTGCAATCTGGAAAATCATAAAGACTGTAAGAATGTAGCTATCATGGAAGAAATAATAAAGAACGTGAAGACATCAAGAAAATATTAATAAAATTAGACAAAATAGAGAAACAAACTCCAGTTCTGTTAAAGAACAAAAACGAATAATTGCGAATGAAATAGAGGAACTGAGGACAAAAATCAATACTCATCTTGACAAGTTACAAGAGGATCTGATGAAGCAATTGACTGAAGCAGAAAAACAAGTAACCGATGAAACACGTGAACTACTTGTATCTTTAGACGAGAAACAGAAAGAACTCACCGAATACCAGACAAATGTAGTGAACATAAGAAAGTATGCATCAGACCTACAAACATTTTTAGCACTAAAGCAAATAGAGAAAGACGTAGAAACACAAGACACATGTTTACATTCACTAGTTAACAGCGACAGTCTAAATCAAGCCAAACTATCATACAAGATAGACAGCGGTCTGAAAACTATAACCACCAACATTCAAACGTTTGGCGAAGTAGTTCTTGAATCAAAGCCTTGTGAGATGAACTTGGTAAGAAAAAAAGATAAGCAAGCCCAGATGATGGTAGCCGACCTACCACCGCCCATGTCAGTTGACAATATACAGTTGAAATTGAAACAAAAGATCAACATCAAAGGGCAGACCATCACAGGATGTTGTTTTTCTTCAGATGGTAGAATGGTATTTTCCTGTTACAACGCTAATACTGTCAGCTTTATCAACAAAGAAGGAGTAGAATTATTCCAGATAGGTAAAGATAAAACAGGATGCTGTACTTTTAATACAGTTTTTATTAAAGATAACAATAGCGTTGCTGTATCATCTGGAGGTCGAGATAATAGATGCATAACTATAATAGACAGAGAAAGTCAGAAAGTCATGACAACTATTCCCATGGACACGTACATTTATGGCATGGCGGTTAGAGGTAGAACAATATATTACTCTGCAGGGAGTAAAGGCATAAAGATGTTCAATCTCAATGATAAATCTATAAGTAATGTCATCAACAGTGATATGACTTGCGTTCATTACGTAGCTACATCTGGATATAAACTTTACTACACAAACTGTGACGCACATTTCGTGACATGTTGTGATTTGCATGGTACAACACAATGGAAATTCAAAAATGAAAGCGTTCTTAGGGGTCCACTTGGTGTCTCTGTAGACAATGATGGGAACGTGTTTGTCGTCGGTTATTATTCTGACAATGTCGTGGTTATCTCCCCTGATGGACAACGTCATAGACAACTATTGTCTTACAAGGATGGTCTGCGAAGTCCACGTGTACTTGATTATGACAAATATACCAATAGGTTATTAGTTGTAAATAACCGCAGTACTGCCTTCCTGTTTGATGCTACATGGTGACAGTAGTAGAATAGTAGAAAAATAGACACCAATTTATACAATGATTTTTATTTTAAAGAAATAAACGTGACTTATTAATATTATCTATACCACTTTATATCCAGTTCATGTTATTAATTATAATATGGGTTATGACTTTAACTCCACTTTCAATAATATTTCAGCTCATCGTGGCGGTCGGTTTGATTGGTGGAGGAAACCGGACCACACGGGGAAAACCACCCACCTGCCGGAAGTGATTGACGAGTTTTATCGCATAATATTGTGTCGAGTACTCACCGCCATGAGCGGGATTCGAAATCACAAGTTCAGTGGAGATAGGCACTGAATACACAAGTAATTGTGAATTTAACTACCATACGATCACGACTCTCCTTCCTTAATTATAATAGACATCAAATATTTCAATATACTAAGTAAATTTAATACATCTCATGTGCAATTCTGTATTTAGTTTGTTCATGGGTTCTAAGCACTAGATGTACATTTATGTAGTTAACTTGTTCAATGGTTCTAAGCACAAGATGTACATTTCTGTATTTAATTTGTTCAGTGGTTCTAAACCCTAGTTGTACATTTCTGTGCTTAACTTGTTCACTGGTTCTAAACACTAGATGTACATTTCTGTATTTAACTTGTTCAAGGGTTCTAGACACCAGATGAACATTTCTGTATTTCACTTGTTCAGTGGTTCTAGACACCAGATGTACATTTCTGTATTTAACTTGTTCAGTGGTTCTAAACCCTAGTTGTACATTTCTGTGCTTAACTTGTTCACTGGTTCTAAACACTAGATGTACATTTCTGTATTTAACTTGTTCAAGGGTTCTAGACACCAGATGAACATTATCTTGTTCAATGATTTCTTGACCCACAAACAGCTTGGAAGCTACAAAATAATTACCAATCATTGAAGAGTTAAAATTCTAAAATGTCAACAACATAAAATACACTCAAAGCCAAATGAAGCTTATATGAGTGGGGTTTTTTTTGCTTTGTTTGTGGATGTTTACCGTCACTTCCAGCAAATGTTTTACTATTTTTAGTAAAAACAGCCATCTTCAATAATTCATATGATCTTTTGGTTTGGTGTAGGGATGCTTACCATCACCTGCAGCAATTATTTTACTATTTTTAGTAACAGCGTCATCTTCAATAATTCATATGAAGTTTGGTGTCCAGATTGCGAAGAAGGAATTTGCACAGAATGCATAGAACATCATAGCTTAGCGAAACCTTCCCGAAATCATACGACGATACCAATACAGGAGTATCAGAAATTGCCGTCGTATGTGTTGGAAATTAAAGAACATTGCGACGAACACCACGAAAGGTTCAATTTATACGGTAAAGAACATGAGCGTTCGTGTTGCAGAATTTGCAATCTGGAAAATCATAAAGACTGTAAGAATGTAGCTATCATGGAAGAAATAATAAAGAACGTGAAGACATCAAGAAAATATTAATAAAATTAGACAAAATAGAGAAACAAACTCCAGTTCTGTTAAAGAACAAAAACGAATAATTGCGAATGAAATACAGGAACTGAGGACAAAAATCAATACTCATCTTGACAAGTTACAAGAGGATCTGATGAAGCAATTGACTGAAGCAGAAAAACAAGTAACCGATGAAACACGTGAACTACTTGTATCTTTAGACGAGAAACAGAAAGAACTCACCGAATACCAGACAAATGTAGTGAACATAAGAAAGTATGCATCAGACCTACAAACATTTTTAGCACTAAAGCAAATAGAGAAAGACGTAGAAACACAAGACACATGTTTACATTCACTAGTTAACAGCGACAGTCTAAATCAAGCCAAACTATCATACAAGATAGACAGCGGTCTGAAAACTATAACCACCAACATTCAAACGTTTGGCGAAGTAGCTCTTGAATCAAAGCCTTGTGAGATGAACTTGGTAAGAAAAAAAGATAAGCAAGCCCAGATGATGGTAGCCGACCTACCACCGCCCATGTCAGTTGACAATATACAGTTGAAATTGAAACAAAAGATCAACATCAAAGGGCAGACCATCACAGGATGTTGTTTTTCTTCAGATGGTAGAATGGTATTTTCCTGTTACAACGCTAATACTGTCAGCTTTATCAACAAAGAAGGAGTAGAATTATTCCAGATAGGTAAAGATAAAACAGGATGCTGTACTTTTAATACAGTTTTTATTAAAGATAACAATAGCGTTGCTGTATCATCTGGAGGTCGAGATAATAGATGCATAACTATAATAGACAGAGAAAGTCAGAAAGTCATGACAACTATTCCCATGGACACGTACATTTATGGCATGGCGGTTAGAGGTAGAACAATATATTACTCTGCAGGGAGTAAAGGCATAAAGATGTTCAATCTCAATGATAAATCTATAAGTAATGTCATCAACAGTGATATGACTTGCGTTCATTACGTAGCTACATCTGGATATAAACTTTACTACACAAACTGTGACGCACATTTCGTGACATGTTGTGATTTGCATGGTACAACACAATGGAAATTCAAAAATGAAAGCGTTCTTAGGGGTCCACTTGGTGTCTCTGTAGACAATGATGGGAACGTGTTTGTCGTCGGTTATTATTCTGACAATGTCGTGGTTATCTCCCCTGATGGACAACGTCATAGACAACTATTGTCTTACAAGGATGGTCTGCGAAGTCCGCGTGTACTTGATTATGACAAATATACCAATAGGTTATTAGTTGTAAATAACCGCAGTACTGCCTTCCTGTTTGATGCTACATGGTGACAGTAGTAGAATAGTAGAAAAATAGACACCAATTTATACAATGATTTTTATTTTAAAGAAATAAACGTGACTTATTAATATTATCTATACCACTTTATATCCAGTTCATGTTATTAATTATAATATGGGTTATGACTTTAACTCCACTTTCAATAATATTTCAGCTCATCGTGGCGGTCGGTTTGATTGGTGGAGGAAACCGGACCACACGGGGAAAACCACCGACCTGCCGGAAGTGATTGACGAGTTTTATCGCATAATATTGTGTCGAGTACTCACCGCCATGAGCGGGATTCGAAATCACAAGTTCAGTGGAGATAGGCACTGAATACACAAGTAATTGTGAATTTAACTACCATACGATCACGACTCTCCTTCCTTAATTATAATAGACATCAAATATTTCAATATACTAAGTAAATTTAATACATCTCATGTGCAATTCTGTATTTAGTTTGTTCATGGGTTCTAAGCACTAGATGTACATTTATGTAGTTAACTTGTTCAATGGTTCTAAGCACAAGATGTACAATTCTCTATTTAACTTGTTCGGGGGTTCTAGACACCAGATGTACATTTCTGTATTTCACTTGTTCAGTGGTTCTAGACACCAGATGTACATTTCTGTATTTAATTTGTTCAGTGGTTCTAAACCCTAGTTGTACATTTCTGTGCTTAACTTGTTCACTGGTTCTAAACACTAGATGTACATTTCTGTATTTAACTTGTTCAAGGGTTCTAGACACCAGATGAACATTATCTTGTTCAATGATTTCTTGACCCACAAACAGCTTGGAAGCTACAAAATAATTACCAATCATTGAAGAGTTAAAATTCTAAAATGTCAACAACATAAAATACACTCAAAGCCAAATGAAGCTTATATGAGTGGGGTTTTCTTTGCTTTGTTTGTGGATGTTTACCGTCACTTCCAGCAAATGTTTTACTATTTTTAGTAAAAACAGCCATCTTCAATAATTCATATGATCTTTTGGTTTGGTGTAGGGATGCTTACCATCACCTGCAGCAATTATTTTACTATTTTTAGTAACAGCGTCATCTTCAATAATTCATATGAAGTTTGGTGTCCAGATTGCGAAGAAGGAATTTGCACAGAATGCATAGAACATCATAGCTTAGCGAAACCTTCCCGAAATCATACGACGATACCAATAGAGGAGTATCAGAAATTGCCGTCGTATGTGTTGGAAATTAAAGAACATTGCGACGAACACCACGAAAGGTTCAATTTATACGGTAAAGAACATGAGCGTTCGTGTTGCAGAATTTGCAATCTGGAAAATCATAAAGACTGTAAGAATGTAGCTATCATGGAAGAAATAATAAAGAACGTGAAGACATCAAGAAAATATTAATAAAATTAGACAAAATAGAGAAACAAACTCCAGTTCTGTTAAAGAACAAAAACGAATAATTGCGAATGAAATAGAGGAACTGAGGACAAAAATCAATACTCATCTTGACAAGTTACAAGAGGATCTGATGAAGCAATTGACTGAAGCAGAAAAACAAGTAACCGATGAAACACGTGAACTACTTGTATCTTTAGACGAGAAACAGAAAGAACTCACCGAATACCAGACAAATGTAGTGAACATAAGAAAGTATGCATCAGACCTACAAACATTTTTAGCACTAAAGCAAATAGAGAAAGACGTAGAAACACAAGACACATGTTTACATTCACTAGTTAACAGCGACAGTCTAAATCAAGCCAAACTATCATACAAGATAGACAGCGGTCTGAAAACTATAACCACCAACATTCAAACGTTTGGCGAAGTAGTTCTTGAATCAAAGCCTTGTGAGATGAACTTGGTAAGAAAAAAAGATAAGCAAGCCCAGATGATGGTAGCCGACCTACCACCGCCCATGTCAGTTGACAATATACAGTTGAAATTGAAACAAAAGATCAACATCAAAGGGCAGACCATCACAGGATGTTGTTTTTCTTCAGATGGTAGAATGGTATTTTCCTGTTACAACGCTAATACTGTCAGCTTTATCAACAAAGAAGGAGTAGAATTATTCCAGATAGGTAAAGATAAAACAGGATGCTGTACTTTTAATACAGTTTTTATTAAAGATAACAATAGCGTTGCTGTATCATCTGGAGGTCGAGATAATAGATGCATAACTATAATAGACAGAGAAAGTCAGAAAGTCATGACAACTATTCCCATGGACACGTACATTTATGGCATGGCGGTTAGAGGTAGAACAATATATTACTCTGCAGGGAGTAAAGGCATAAAGATGTTCAATCTCAATGATAAATCTATAAGTAATGTCATCAACAGTGATATGACTTGCGTTCATTACGTAGCTACATCTGGATATAAACTTTACTACACAAACTGTGACGCACATTTCGTGACATGTTGTGATTTGCATGGTACAACACAATGGAAATTCAAAAATGAAAGCGTTCTTAGGGGTCCACTTGGTGTCTCTGTAGACAATGATGGGAACGTGTTTGTCGTCGGTTATTATTCTGACAATGTCGTGGTTATCTCCCCTGATGGACAACGTCATAGACAACTATTGTCTTACAAGGATGGTCTGCGAAGTCCGCGTGTACTTGATTATGACAAATATACCAATAGGTTATTAGTTGTAAATAACCGCAGTACTGCCTTCCTGTTTGATGCTACATGGTGACAGTAGTAGAATAGTAGAAAAATAGACACCAATTTATACAATGATTTTTATTTTAAAGAAATAAACGTGACTTATTAATATTATCTATACCACTTTATATCCAGTTCATGTTATTAATTATAATATGGGTTATGACTTTAACTCCACTTTCAATAATATTTCAGCTCATCGTGGCGGTCGGTTTGATTGGTGGAGGAAACCGGACAACACGGGGAAAACCACCGACCTGCCGGAAGTGATTGACGAGTTTTATCGCATAATATTGTGTCGAGTACTCACCGCCATGAGCGGGATTCGAAATCACAAGTTCAGTGGAGATAGGCACTGAATACACAAGTAATTGTGAATTTAACTACCATACGATCACGACTCTCCTTCCTTAATTATAATAGACATCAAATATTTCAATATACTAAGTAAATTTAATACATCTCATGTGCAATTCTGTATTTAGTTTGTTCATGGGTTCTAAGCACTAGATGTACATTCATGTAGTTAACTTGCTCAATGGTTCTAAGCACAAGATGTACAATTCTCTATTTAACTTGTTCGGGGGTTCTAGACACCAGATGTACATTTCTGTATTTCACTTGTTCAGTGGTTCTAGACACCAGATGTACATTTCTGTATTTAATTTGTTCAGTGGTTCTAAACCCTAGTTGTACATTTCTGTGCTTAACTTGTTCACTGGTTCTAAACACTAGATGTACATTTCTGTATTTAACTTGTTCAAGGGTTCTAGACACCAGATGCACATTATCTTGTTCAATGATTTCTTGACCCACAAACAGCTTGGAAGCTACAAAATAATTACCAATCATTGAAGAGTTAAAATTCTAAAATGTCAACAACATAAAATACACTCAAAGCCAAATGAAGCTTATATGAGTGGGGTTTTTTTTGCTTTGTTTGTGGATGTTTACCGTCACTTCCAGCAAATGTTTTACTATTTTTAGTAAAAACAGCCATCTTCAATAATTCATATGATCTTTTGGTTTGGTGTAGGGATGCTTACCATCACCTGCAGCAATTATTTTACTATTTTTAGTAACAGCCGTCATCTTCAATAATTCATATGATCTTTCGGTTTGGTGTAGGGATGCTTCCCGTCACTTCCAATCAGTTGTTCAACTATTTTTAACAACGACCGTCATCTTCCATAGCACATATTACTTTTCGGTTTTGTTTATGAGTACTTACCGTCACTTCCGGCAAGGTGTTCAGCTATTTTGATAATCTATGTTGTCTAACGCCACTTTCAACAATATTTCAGCTATATCAAGGCGGTCAGTTTTATTAGTGGAGGAAGCAGGAGTACCTGGAAAAAGTCTGCCGCATATCACTGACGAACTATCACATAATGCTGTCCACTCGCCATGAGCAGGATTTGAACTCACATATAGAAGGTCAGCAACAAATGCTACTCCCAATCAAATGAAGCTTATATATTATTCATGAGTGTTTTGATCGGTTTATTGATGCTTACAGTCACATCCAACAATTGTTCAACTATTTTTCAGCAAAGATCGTCACTTCCAGCTGAACAGCTTGTTCAGCTATTTTAGAAAAGGCCGTCATCTTCAATAGCACATATTACTTTTTGCCATCTTCAATATTTCATATAACCTTTCTGTTTGGTTTATCGATGGTTACCATCACTACCAGTGATTGTTCGGGTATTTTTAGTAACCGATGCAATCTTTAGTAGCTCATATTACCTTTCAATTTTGTTAATGGATGTTTACTGTCACTTCCAGCAACTGTTCAGCTAGAACACAACTAGCAAACTTATCGGGATGATCAAAGAGTTAAGACATAAAAAAGAAATACCGACCGTGTGTGAAATTCTTAACATTTCTGGTGGGAAAACTGTCATTTTGTGGCGGCTGATCTTAATCCCTTACCATCAAGTCGACCTTGTCTAATGAAGGTTATACCTAAATAGGAATGTTAATGTAAATAAACACAGTGGCGAAAACCTGCTTATGCCCTCTCTCCTCCTCTTCACTAGGCATCATGCAGTCAGGTTAGACCAGGGACTATAAAAGACTGGCCAATGTTGACTTTGACATCTGTCTTGCGTTCGAATTTTGATTATTATACCTGTGATATTACAAGTGATATACCTTTTTTTTTCTTAAATATGGAAAATTTACGGTTTTCTTGCTGAATTGTTTTGAAGCCACAATTTCACATATAATGCCTCTCATAGTCAACGAATTGAATTTTGCCACCGTTTACAATAGCTAAAAGCGGGAGATCCCATGAACACATTGCTACATATTTTTGACACTAATATTGTGCATTCAATTCCTCCTACTATCAAGGTTATTTCACCGTCAACGAATTGAGCTTTGTCCTCGGATATATATACTTCAGTTGGAATCAAGGGATTCCGTGACCTATGTACACATTCTGATATATTTTTGACCCTATCATTGTTCCATTAATTCTTTTCACGTACAACGAGTGTTGTCCCCTGCTTTCTTTCAGAATCCCAACCATGATAACATTTTAAGCTTCCTCTTTACTCCGTCAGATTATATTACTTACACAGATTTTCTGTGGTGACATGGACAATCCATCTCTTTTTGATAAAAGGATTAATTTTGTAGATAATATTTAGAGTTCTCATCCTAGACCTTAGCACGATGGAGAATGTTTATTCAAATGACAAATGACCAAAATCTACAATCAAACAAAAAAAATGTATATTGAGAAGGAGTGTGATCAAGTCAACGACCTTAACCTTCCATTCAGCCACGTGCATTTTGTCGACGTGTGCTGTCCTAAAGAAGGAATATGAATGTAAGATAACATGAAGACGACAGCCTTTCTAAAAAGTCAGGTGTACAAAATAAAAAGCAACATGAACAGAAATCATCACTGTTGGAACATTTTCAAGTCCTCATAGACAAATCAGGGAAATAGATGCAAATCTATATTCGTAACACGCATATACATGACAAATTACTGTCCAGTTCTTGGTTTCTGGCGTTTCAATAAAACGTTGCGAGGTTATATTAGTGTCAAGGGCTGCAGCCTCCCCTCTTTCATAGAAATATTTAACATATATTAAATTAGCAACTTTAGCATTCATGATATTTATATAGATAACATATAGCATGGGGATACTAGTTGAACGTTTGACCTTGTTGAAATCATTCAGATACGTTTCTAGTTACTGGAGTAATTAAATATCACCAACACAGACCCACAGGTTTGCTTGATATACAGGTGGTAATTGTCATTTCAGTACATTTTCAGTTATATCATGACTACCAATCTTACCCTTCAATAAGGTTGAAGCAAAAAACATTAAAATAGTAAAGAAATACAACGAATAATATTCTAGTGAATGAAAAAAACTAGACGATATCGAGGTTAACTCTCTCACAGATTAGGCAAAGAAATGTAAACCATTCATGAGAACTCGCATTAGAGATTTAGATTTTTTGCTCTCAAAGGTTTTAAGTTGTGTGAATTTCCAAACTTTTGGATATGAACGTACATAATGAAGGTTATTCCAAAAACGCCGAAGCGGACCACGCGAACTAAGTTTGATATATACAGAGATCCACGAGTAATAACGTAACTTATCAAAAACTAATTTCTATGCTTGCGCCACAAACAAACCTTCGTGCGCACTAATGTTAATATTTATAGTGATCCATGAATAATAACGTGACTTGTCAAAGCCATGTTCATTACCTGAGAGGCCATCTTGCTACCAAATTTAGCGAATTTCAGTACCTGCTCCACATGCCAATTCTGTTTTGAAATCAGCTGTTCCTATAACCGTACAAGTAAAAATTAGACTATGTTCACAGATAACCCTTCACACAATGTTTTGTCTTAATCTTTACATTTTGTTGTATTGCTATGAACATAAATTCCAACTTATTGGTCTAGTGGATACTCTTTGTGACTAATGTGCAAAGATATAAGAACACATGTTTTATGCAAAGGATATAAAGCAGATACAAAGACGCGATAACACAAATCTTTAATTAATGAGCTTATATCCAACTAAGCCTATAGTTCTAGTACTAGACATGCATCTCTCTAAAATGACAATTTGAGCAAGATTTATTTGAGAAATGATTCACTTGGCGTTAAACAACAATCAATCATTCACTAATCTAGCACTCTACCTTTGACTTATATACAACTTACCATACAGTACTTATCAACAAAAATTAAAAGTAGATGTGCATACGAGGTTTTAAACTAGAATCATGTGTGACTAATGTACTTTCGTTTTATGGAGACACATACTTTCTTTTGCTAAAAATAGCTTGAAGTGTTCCCTTGTGTTTGTACTTCTTTGTGTATTCTTTACATGTTCAATGTGACATTTGATTTACACCAATCCATAACCAGTAAGCACGATGATGATTACGCAAAGTTTGAAGATACCAAAGGGTAATCAGAAGCAGTAAATAAGAAGACATACAATACAATAGCCACAAGAAAAAGGACAGAAAGTACAAACAATGATCTACACTACACAGGTGCTATTGAAACGTAATCAATGCCTGCTCCACTAAGGCAACCATCGTGCTACATTCGTTCTTCCTCTATATGAGTTGTTGCCGATTGCTCAGAGATGATGGACATAGTATCTTTTGGGTAAAGTTGTTACTCTTTATGACTAAATGTGCACAAATATGAGAACACATGTTTTATGCGAATATTCGATTAATACAGAGAGATAAACAACATAGCAAAATTTGAGAAAGACTAAATAAACATCAGAGAATACCGAAGGGGCAATCAAAATGGAAAACCCCAAGAAAATGACAACATAGAATACAAAAATACAAAGAAAACAAAACAAAGCACAACACGATATGTGTTGGACACCACTATGCGTAAGCAAACACAAATACCGTAAATAAGACATGAGCCCTCCTACAAACAACTGTAGATTAAGATGACCTGAACATCTAAGAATTATCAACGTAAAATAAAAATCAAGCAACTGGATAGTTCACCTGTGCTTTATTATTTCATCGTAACATGTGATTATCCGTATCCTTATAATTTTATAGTGACAGCAGATTACATGTACCGACCCTCTGTATCCTTATTATCTACAAACAGGGTCGGTACACACTGTTTAGTTTCATAAGTATTTTCATTTACACGTCACTACACGATGTAGTTTACATGTACCCCATATAGAAACTAGGTGATCTTGTGTTGATAAAACTATACTATCTCGGGTGGATATGTCTATATATTTACTAGATTTTTATTTTTAATTTTTCATTCAAATGTTGGGATTGTTGGGTACCCATGTTTATTTTTTAGCTGTATCTTGTTCTAAATTACAATCACTCACTCCCATGGAGCTACCTTAACTCCGACCCTTTTCATTGAAATTTCGGTACAATGCCAGGAAAGTTAATGGTCTAGTCATGTATATGAGTGATAGGTGTATCGAGTATGCCTCTTACTATATGTTTTATCTATTGGATTTAAACGACAAACAATGATTTATACAAAACACTTCAAACTAAAGATTGAGCAACACGAACCGAACAAAGACCCATGTTCTCGGGGAAGGTAATCTGTTCCTGCTCCACTGAGGCATCCGTCGTGCTACACTCGTTCTTCTTATTAATGAGTGCCTCTTACTATAGGATTTTGAACTGTACTGACAATGGAGTATTTGTAAAGTGAGCGATCTGGTCGTGTATATATGAGATAGGTGTATCGAGTGTGCTCTTACTATAATCTTTCTATCGTATTTTGAACTGTACCGACTGTGGGGTATTTTTTTAATCATTTTATCACATCAATTAATCATGTGCAATAAACGTCTGTAACTTATCATAGAAACATGTAAAATCACATTTGACTACGAATAACTTAAAAATAAAGAGATTTAAAATCATTTTAGAAAAGTTTGAGGATACTAAAGAGGTCATCAGAGGTAATCAGATGTAGTCAGTTGAAGAAGGACAGACAACAGAATAAAGAAAAAGGATAAGAAGTCCTGTCCCTGGGTGAATCATCCACCGCAATATTAAGTGCTCCGTCACTGGCATGATTTATTAGATATATGTCTTAGGTATCGGTGACCTCAGTTGATTTTGGCTAGCCAGTGTAGACCCTTAACCTTTCTTACTTCAAAGGGCCTTTCTCTTTCATAAAATATGGCTTCGAGCCGATGAAGGTTGTTGAAAAAAATACGTTGTACGCACTAGATTTAATATATATGTTTTTATTATCATCATACATTATTAAGATAACCACATTCTCTTGGTGTCAAGCCTACCTTATTTTCAGACTTAGAAATTTAAATGTTGATCTGAACTACATTTTTATCTATATATTATGTAGGATTAAACTGCCATAGTTTGATTTTTAAGCATAGTGATAACACTACAAACATCATGTGACCATTTACATTACCCTTCTGCAATATTCCTGAATTGATGATATTTCGTCCGAAGACATTATTATCAGGTATTTTATGTTGTTGTTTTTATCAACAAGATAGTATTATTGTCATATATTCTCATTTAAATAAGTCAGTTGTTCAGAAATCCATTTAAACTGCAGTAATTTTATCTTTATTAATATGAACCGTAGCGGAGGCGAAATGTTTAGAGTGCTCGACTCGAGTGTGGTAGGTCGTAGGATCGAGCTCCGATCGGGTCAACCCAAAGACTATGACATTGGCATGCGTTGCTTCACCGCTAAGCACGCACCATTAAGGAGAAAGAGCAAAAACTGGTTGGCTCGGGATTAAAATAAAGTGTTCGAGTGCACCGATATGTCTGCCCGCAGACTGTTGTTTCAGTGAGCTAGCACTATAAAAAATCAACTCAACGTGTTGTTCTAGAACAAAGCGGACCACATAATTATTATTGAAATTTAACTTGTATTCGCTATGATATGGCTGAAAATTGCTAAATTTGGTATGTACAAAAACTAATTTATATTCAAGTGGTTGCTATGTGATGTGTATTTACACCCAAACAGATATAGAAAGGGGTCACTTATCTCTACCCCACCCTCGTGGATCAGTATATATCGCCCCAACGCCCCACCTCCAAATAAAATTGCCAGCACAAATGAAGAGTGACAACATAGCATTCAAACCGTGTGAATGCTTGTATCTAATATGCCGAACTTCATGACAAAATCGTTTTTGGTGTTAGATTATCTCACACGCTTAAAAAGATTAATTGTACTGAAATGACGTTATAATTTCATATATTAGAGAATGACATAAGCATTTCCTATGTGAAGTTATCATAGTCATTGACATATAATGTATAGTGTCTGTACCATGCTGAATTTATCAAGGGAAAACATCAAATTTATTCTAAGAGGAGTTTGAAGATACCAAAAATTCAGAATAGCAAAGAAAGACAAACAACAAAAAGAAGTATAAGTAGTTCCTGCTCCACTAGTAAACCGATCGCGTTACTCTAGTTACTAAGCCGGTGATAGGATTAATAGATTAGCTATATAGCATACAGTGGGGAATTACACACATAATATTTGTCATTACCATTGGGTACAGTAGATCAATGATGGCAATATGTGGTTTCTCACTTTGTGTTGATGGCATGATTACATAATAATATTTGTGTTAACTGCACAAGTGCCACCATATCTCGTTCCAAATATAATTATCCGCCACATTTCTAAACCATCACTGAGGTCGAGTATTTGATTAACGAAATGATTGAAACTATTAGTAAAATTAGACAAAATAGATATACCAACTCTAGTGCTGTTAAAGACCAGAAACAAATAATTGAGAATGAAATACAGGAACTGAAGACAAAAATCAACACTGATATTGACAAGTTACAAGAGGATCTAATGAAGGAATTGACTGAAGCAGAAAAACATGTATGCGACGAAAAACGTGAACTTCTGGTATCTTTAGACAAGAAACAGAAAGAACTGACCGAATATCAGACAATGCAGTCATCATTAAAAAGTATGCATCAGATCTACAAACACTTTTAGCCCTGAAGCGAATAGAGAAAGACGTAGAAACACATGACACGTGTTTACATGCACTAATTAACAGCGAACAACTAAATCAAACCAAACTATCATACAAGATAGACAACCGTCTGAAGACTATAGCCACCTGCATTAAAAAGCTTATATAAAAAAAGATTTAGGTGTTCGCTGTTAATTAGTGACTGTAAACACGTGTCATGTGTTTCTACGTCTTTCTCTATTCGCTTCAGGGCTAAACATGTTTGTAGATCTGATGCATACTTTTTTATGTTGACTGCATTTGTCTGGTATTCGGTCAGTTCTTTCTGTTTCTTGTCTAAAGATACCAGAAGTTCACGTGTTTCGTCGCTTACATGTTTTTCTGCTTCAGTCAAACCGTGTGAATGCTTGTATCTAACATGCCGAACTTCATGACAAAATCGTTTTGGTGCTAGATTATCTCACACACTTAAAAAGATTAATTGTACTGAAATGACGTTATAATTTCATATATATAAGACTATAGCCACCTGCATTGAAAAGCGTGGCGAAGTAGTTGTTGAATCACAGCCTTGTGAGATGAACTTCGTCAGAAAAAAAGATAAACAAGCCCAGATGATGGTAGCAAACCTATCACAGCATATGTCAGTTCAAAATATACAACTGAATCTGAAACAAAAGATACACACCAAGGGAAGATGTATCACAGGATGTTCTTTGCTTCCTGGTGGTAGAATGGTTATTTCCTGTAGCAGTACTAACACTGTGAGCTTTATCAACACAGGAGGAGTAGAGTTATTCCATATAAGTAAAGAAAAAACAGGACTCGGTACTCATAATACAGTTTATATTAAAGATAACAATAGCATTGCTGTATCATCTGGCGATGGAAATAATAAATGTATAGCAATAATAGACATAGAAAGTCAGAAAGTCATGACAACTATCTCCATGGATACGAACATTTATGGCATGGCTGTTAGAGGTAGAACAATATATTACTGTACAAAGGAAAAAGGAATAAAGATGTTAAATCTGAGTGATAAATCTGTAAGTGATATCATTAACAGTAATATGTCAGGCCTTTATTTCGTAGCTACATCTGAAGACAAACCTTTACTACACAAACGCTAACACACATACCGTGACATGTTGTGATTTGCATGGTACAACACAGTGGGAATTCAAAGATACCCGTGTTCTAAAGGGTCCAGTTGGTATCTCTGTAGACAATGATGGGAATGTGTACGTCGTATGTTATTCTTCTAACAACGGCGTGGTTATCTCCTCTCATGGACAACGTCATAGACAACTATTGTTTGCCCATACTGGTCTGGAAAAACCACGCGTGCCTGATTATGACAAATCTACAAATAGGTTATTAGTTGTAAATCAAAGCAGTACTGCTTTTCTGTTTGATGTTACAAGAGGACAGTAGTAGAATAGTAGAAAAACAAACATCAATTTATAGAATGATTTTTATTTAAAAGAAATAAATGTGACTTATTAATATCATCTATACAAATTTATATCAAGTTCATGTTAATAATTATCATAAGGGTTGTTGATTTAACTCCACTTTCAACAACGGTTCAGTTATATTGTGTCGGTCAGTTTGGTTGGTGGGGGAAACCGGGCCACACGGGGAAAACCACCGACATGCCGGAAGTCACTGACGAACTTTATCACATAGTCTTGTATCGAACTGTTTGCATAGGCAGTTGTAAATCATACTACATTGCGCTCACGACCACGACCACGACCGTCCCTCATTAATTATAGTAAACAGCAAATATTTCAATATACATTACCAAAGTCTACAAAGTCTTTATATTGAGGAGGACAGTCTTACCTCAACATCTGACCTGAGGCATGCGTCTTTGTATTGAGGAGGACAGTCTTACCTTAACCTCTCACCTCAGGTATGTGTCTTTATATTGAGAACAGTCTTACCTTAACCTCTCATCTCATGTATGCGTCTTTATATTGAGGAGGGCAGTCTTACCTTAACCTCTCATCTCAGGCATGCGTCTTTATATTGAGGAGTACAGTCTTACCTTAACCTCTGATCTATGGCATGCATCTTTATATTGAGGACAGTCTTACATTACACCCTCACCTCAGGCATGCGTCTTTATATTGAGGACAGTCTTACCTTAACCTCTCACCTCAGGCATGCATCTTTATATTGAGGACAGTTTAACCTTAATCTCTCATATCAGGCATGCGTCTTTGTATTGAGGAGGACAGTCTTACCTTAACCTCTCACCTCAGGCATGCATCTTTATATTGAGGAGGACAATCTTACCTTAACCTCTCATCTCAGGCATGCGTCTTTATATTGAGGAGGACAGTCTTACCTTAACCTCTCATCTCAGGCATGCATCTATATATTGAGGAGGACAATCTTACCTTAACCTCTCATCTCAGGCATGCATCTATATATTGAGGAGGACAGTTTTACCTTAATCTCTCATCTCTGGCATGCCTCTTTATATTGAGGAGGACAGTCTTACCTTAACCTCTCATCTCAGGCATGCGTCTTTATATTGAGGACAGTCTTACCTTAACCTCTCACCTCAGGCATGCGTCTTTATATTGAGGAGGACAGTCTTACATTACCCTCTCACCTCAGGCATGCGTCTTTATATTGAGGACAGTCTTACCTTAACCTCTCACCTCAGACATGCGTCTTTATATTGAGGAGGACAGTCTTACATTACCCTCTCACCTCAGACATGCATCTTTATATTGAGGACAGTCTTACCTTAACCTCTCACCTCAGGCATGCATCTTTATATTGAGGACAGTCTAACTTTAACCTCTCATATCAGGCATGAATTTTTATATTGAGGACAGTCTTACATTACCCTCTCACCTCAGGCATGCATCTTTATATTGAGGACAGTCTTACTTTAACCTCTCACCTCAGGCATGCATCTTTATATTAAGGACAGTCTTACATTACCCTCTCACCTCAGGCATGCGTCTTTATATTGAGGACAGTCTTACCTTACCCTCTCACCTCAGGCATGCGTCTTTATATTGAGGACAGTTTAACCTTAATCTCTCATATCAGGCATGTGCCTTTGTATTGAGGAGGACAGTCTTACCTTAACCTCTCACCTCAGGCATGCTTCTTTATATTGAGGAGGACAATCTTACCTTAAACTCTCATCTCAGGCATGCGTCTTTATATTGAGGAGGACAGTCTTACATTACCCTCTCACCTCAGGCATGCGTCTTTATATTGAGGACAGTCTTACATTAACCTCTCACCTCAGGCATGCATCTTTATATTGAGGACAGTCTTACATTACAGTCTCACCTCAGGCATGCATCTTTATATTGAGGACAGTCTTACTTTAGCCTCTCACCTCAGGCATGCGTCTTTATATTGAGGACAGTCTTACCTTAATCTCTCATCTCAGGCATGCGTCTTTATATTGAGGACAGTCTTACCTTAACCTCTCATCTCAGGCATGCATCTTTGCCAGAGATGTGCTAAGCTACAGAGGGAATATGAAACCAAGCAAACATGAGGTCGACAACATTTTTATTGATCCAGGCATAAAATATCAAAAAGAAACAAAAACAGAAATTATCACACTGTTGGACTATTTTCTAGCCCTGATCGACAAATCATTGAAACATACAAAATCGATAATTCTAACATGCATATACATGACAGCCGACTTTCCAGTTCTTTGTTAGATGCGTTTCAATAAAATGTTGCGAGGTTATATTAATTTCATGGACCAAATCCTCCCCTCTTAGTGAAATGTTAATTTTAAAAATTATTAACCTTGTTGAACTAATTACTAAACAATAGAGAATCCGAAGGGGTAGTCAAGATTGGACCATCCAGAAAAACAATCAACATAGGGTACACTATACACAGGACGAAGGCAACCAATTAAAAAAACACTCAACATTTTTGTTATTTCTGCTTGGCATAAGACACCCACCATTTTACTCATATCTTCAGTCAAGTCCGGTAAAAATCTATACAGGAAAGAAAACATACGTAAAAAAGTAACAACTCCATTGTCATTTGAGATATGGATATTTAACCTAGGAAAAACTAGAAACGTTTCTTG
Organism: Bathymodiolus brooksi; assembly: GCA_963680875.1. Lineage (NCBI taxonomy): Eukaryota > Metazoa > Mollusca > Bivalvia > Mytilida > Modiolidae > Bathymodiolus > Bathymodiolus brooksi. The sequence continues at coordinate 29,164,479 of OY804586.1, forward strand.
TTACTGGAGTAATCAAATATTATCAACCTAAAACCACAAGTTGGTGTGCGTGACTGGTGTTAATTGTCATTCTCGGAACGTTGTCAGCTATATCATTCCTACCGATCTTACTGAACGAACAAAAGCTTCCACCTCTTCATAAGTTTGAAGCGAAAATCTTTAAAATATTAACTAAATTCGACGAATAACATTCTTGGAAATGGACAAATTGACGATATCGAGATTCATGTTCTCACAGATTGGGAAATAATATCTATATTTCATTCATGAGAAAAGTTTAAAGAAACCAAAGGGAAACCAACATTGGTATATCGAAGAAGAACAGACAACACAATGGCCAAAGGAAAAAATACAAAAGAACAAACAACGATCTACGAAACATACACATAAAACTAAAAATCGAGTAACACAAACCCCACTGAAAACCGGGGGTGGGGGGTGGATCGGGTGCCCCGGAAGGGTAAACAGTTCCTGCTCTGCTAGTGTCACCCGACGTGTAAATCTAGTTACAAACCCAGTGATAAGTCATGAATGAGAAAAGGTCCGAGAAGTATTTATGACAAGTGGAACATATCCATAGTCAATTATAACACAGATATTCCATAGCGGTCAACCAAGTCATGGTGGTGACCATAAAACATTCGAGGTGATGACCTAAACTTAACCAAGAGGAACCCTTGGTTCAGTGGCTTCCTTGTTAGCAGCAACCCTCCATCGCGGACATCCTGATAGGAACCAAAAGCTCTGGAATATCGTATCAACTGAGAGGCATATACTCCACATACAGGTGCTGCTGGAATGTTGCTACATAAACAATCGCATTGGAGATTTCGATTTCTTGAAGATGAATATTTTTTATTTTGTAAGGATTTCCAATCTTTTGTGTATGAACGTTCCAGATGAAGGTTATTCGAGAAACGCAGAAGCGCGCCGTGCGAACGATATATACAAAGATCCACGAGTAATAACGTAACTTGTCAAACACGCTGTTCATTATCTGAGCTGCTATTATGCTAACAAGTCGAACGAATTTCAGTACCTGCTCCATATAATAATTCTGTTTTGATATCAGTTGTTCGTACCACCGTAGGTACAAGTAAAGAGTGGAGTATGTCTACAGGTAACTCTTCATACAATGTTCTGTCTTAATATTTACATTTTGTTGTATGGTTATACACAAAGAATAGAGAGCAGATACAAAGGCGCATACAACAAATTTTTGATTAATACAGAGAGACAAGCAACACTCCAAAAAAGGAGATATACTAAGAAAAAGTTAAAGATAAACAATTATGAACTACTAAATATAAGTAACATGAACCTCGTAAAAACATGTTCGACTTAGGGCTCTGGAAAAGAAAGCGGTTGATTCATGTTTCTCTTTGTATAAAACGATAATCAAAACGCCGTTTCATCTGCATCGTTCACATGTGCTTTACTATTTCATCTTAACGTGTGCGTCTGCGCATAATAATTATATGGTGAGAGCAGATAACATGTAACGACCGTATGCACTCTTATTATCTACAAAGTGGATCGGTACATACTGTTGACATTTATTAATGTTTTATCTTACACGTCACTACATGATGTAGTTTACATGTACCCCATATAAAAAGTAGGTTATTCTGTGTTGTTTAAACAATGCTATCTATGAGAGATTTATCTGTTTATTTACTAGACATATATTTAAATGTTATTTGTTTAAATGTGTCCCGCTATCGATTATTGAGATTGTTGGGTACATCTGTGTTTTTTTTCTAATTTGTGCTAGGGTTAGGGTTATGGTGCTTAATGCCACTTTCAACAGTATTTCAGTTATATATTGAATTGTTTTCAAATAAACAGACCTGAAAGTCATATGCTTATATTTATCATGCACTGGTTCTAATTGAGTATTTGAAATACATTGTCTGGATTAATTTGTGTTACATACGATCACTGACCAAGATATATATTTTTGTGATACCACTGTCACATGTTTAAATTGTTGCTTCTCTGCTAAGTACACATATTATTAAGGGTTAAAAACATAGACATATTGGTTCGGAGTGAGGATAATTTGTCCAAGTAGAGTGGCATGTTTATCTTTCATGTGTAGGCATGGTGTTGCTTTAATGAGCTACCGTGATAGAAATCCAACTCACCGTTTCGGTCTATGACAAAACAGCTATCATCATCGTCTCATAGAAAAACTTATTCATTCTCACCATGATATAACTGATAAATTGTTCACCTTGTGCTAAGCTGCGATCACTCACTCCCATAGGCTTAGACATACCTTAATATCGGCACTTTTTATTGAAGTGTCTGTATCATATCAGGAAAGTGAGCGGTCTGGTCAGGTATATATATGATAGGTGTATCGAGTGTGCCTCTTACTATTTGTTTTTTATTGCATTTTGAACTGTACTGTGTGCTAAGCTACAATTACTCACTCCCATAGAACTAGCTTAACCTCAGTACTTTTCATTGAAATGTCTGTACCATACCAGGAAAGTGAGCAGTCTGGTCAGGTATATATGTGATAGGTGTATAGAGTGTGCGCACTAAATGTGTATTTTCGTTTTTATTCATCGTCATCATAATTGATGGGAGAACTACATTATTTTCGTATCAAGCGTACCATAATTTTCATATTTAATAATTTAAATTTTAACTTGAACTACATTTTTATCTATATATTACATAGGATTTGAATATTCAGTATAATGATAACACTACAAAAATCGCGTGACCATTTAACTTCCCCTGCTACAGTTTTCCTGATTTGGTGATAGTTCGTTAGAAGACATTATTTTCAGGTATTGTATGTTGTATTATGTCAAACATATATCATAATTGTCATATTTTCTCATTTAAATAAGTCAGTTGTTTAGAAACCTATTTATACTGCAGGATATCTATAGTTATTAATATGATCCCGTAGCTTCAGTACAGAACACACACTTCACACACATTGGTTATTATAAAACTCGGTATTCAACCGTACACTTAATAGTCAACCGGTTCCTCTGTATTGTTGTATTTACATCCGAACTTATATAGAAATGGGTTAATTATATTTACCCCACTCTCGTATGTGTTTAATCCCCAACCCCTAAAAAAAATATGTAAGCAAGCACACAAAAGGGGTAACAAAACATAATTATTGTAAATGTTTGCATATAATACCCCTAAGACCATGACCAATTCTTCTTGGTGCTTGATTATCTCGAGTGAACTATGGTGTGGATACGGAATTATAAATATGTATATGTTCCTTTGTCCTGCCATATTTTGCTACATACGAGTCAGGATAATTAGTCCAAGTAGAGTGGCATGTTTATCTTTCATGGATATACAAGTATGATGTTGCCTTAGGGAACTAGCTCGATATAAATCAAACTCAGCGTGTTGATCTGGAACAAAACAGATATCATCATCGTCTCATAAAAAAACTTGTTCATTCTCATCATGCTAAACTACAATTACTCACTCCAATAGGACTAGCTTAACCCCAAATTGTCACTGAAGTGTTTGTACCATGCCAGGACAATGAGCGGTCTAGTCATGTATATATGCGATAGGTATATCGAGTGTGCCTCTTACTTTAATTTTTCTATTTGATTTTGAAATGTACCTTGTGCTAATCTACTATCACTCATTCCTAGATAACTAGTTGAAATCCGCCACTCTTCATTGATATATCTGTATCATGCCAGAAAAGTGAGCGGTCTGGTCATGTATATATGTAATCGATATATCGAGTCTGCCTCTTATTATTATTTTTCTATTGGATTTAAAAGACAAACAATGACCTATGCAAAACACTTCAAGCTAAAGATTGAGCAACACGAGCCTACAAAAACGTAGCTGAACCCGAGTGCTCGGGGAATGTAATCATTTCCTGCTCCACTCGGGCATCCGTTGCGTTACACTCGTTCTTCCTATTAATGAGTGCCTCTTACTGTAATTTTTCTATTAAATGTTGTATGGTATCGACAGTGCGGTATTTTTATCATTTTTTCACATCAATTAATCATGTGTAGCTAATCATAGAGACATGCAAAGCACATTTGACTACGCATAACATCAAAATAAAGCGAGTGCAAATCATTGCAGACAAGTTTGAAGATACCAAAGGGGTAATAGGATGCAGTAAATCGAAGAAAGACAGACAACACAATGATCAAAAGAAAACTGACAAAAAATCCCGTCCATGAAGGGAATCAGTCACCCAGTATTAAGTGCTTCTGACCTGACATGATATATTAGATATATTTCTTATTGACATTTATAGTTCCTAAATCATGTAATTATTATTAAAGCTAACGTTTTCCTCTCTTAGACATTGGTCACCATAGCGGATTCTAGCTAGCCTGAAAAAACCCTTTTATATTATTTGGTTTCGAGAGTACCTGATGAAAGTTTTTCCAAATAACGCGTCGTGTCTATAAAATTTGACATCTGCATTTTTATTATAATAATACTTAATGGCAGAACTACAATCTTTTTGTACCCAGCCTACCTAGTTTTCAGACTTAATAATTTAAAGGTTAATCTTGAAATGCGTTTGTATCTATTTATTATATATGATTAAGCTGCCACATATTGGTTATTCAGTATAATTATAAGTTAACACTACAAACAAATCACGTGACCATTTCACTTCCTCTTCAACACATTTCCTGATTTGGTGATATTTCGTCAGAAGACATTATTTTCACGTATTTTTAGGTAATGTATGTTGTATTATGTCAAGCATATATCATAATTGTCGTATTTTCTCATTGAAAGAAGTCAGATGTTGAGAAATCTATTTAAACTGCAGTAAATCTATTTATATTAATATGAACCCGTAGCTGCAGTACACAACACACACTTCACAAACATTGGTTATTATAAAACTGGATATTCAACCGAACAGTTAATATTGAACCGGTTCCTCTGTGTTGTTGTATATACACCCGAACAGATATAGAAATGGGTTTATTATCTGCATCCCACTCTCGTAGATAAGTATGTGTGTACAACCCCCCCCCCCCCCCCCAAAAAAAAAAGTATATATAAGCAAGCACGAAAAAGGGGTGACAATATATAATTATTGTAAATGGTGGTATTTAATATGTAATATGCCTAAGGCCATGAACAAATCTTCTTGGTGCTTGATTATCTCACACACTAAAATATGGAGTGGACTAGGGTGTGGATCAGGAATTATAAAGGTGTATATGTTCCTTTGTCCTGCCATATAGAAAGGGTTACTTGCTTCCTTTTACATTTGTGTTTTCCTCAATGAGGCAGGACATTTATACAATTAAATGACAAATTATGCTTCATTTTATGAACTGAGATGTCAAAACAAATGGAGAATAAAGGATATTATCTTTTAGTATTTATTAAATGTTATCAATGTTAAGATTATTTATGTTGATTCAAATACTGTTATATTTCTTCTATGATCATACTAGAGTTAATTTGTCTGAAGCAACGTAATGATTTCACAAAGCAGACCAGGGCATAAACACTTCCTATGTGAGGTCAACATGCTGTTTGGAATCGAAGGCATAATACATGTGCATTGCTGCATTTATCTAGGGAAAAATATTCTAAGAAAGGTTTGAAGATACCAAAGGGGTAATCAGAATCCGTATATCGTAGAAGGACAGACAACAGAATGGCCAAAACAAAAAGGAACAAAGAGACAAATAACGATTTACAAAACAGTACATAGGAAACTAAAGATCGAGCAATGCGAACCCCACTACTTACTGGGGGTGAACTCGGGTGCTCCACTAGTGATACCCGTCTGTTACTATATTTACAAAGCCAGATATAGGATTATTTTAGTTATAGAACTGTTCGGTGCGGAATTTAAAAAAAAATAATCCCACTACTTACTGGAGGTGAACTAGGAAGAACGAGTGTAACGCAACGGATGCCCGAGTGGAGCAGGAAATGATTACATTCCCCGAGCACTCGGGTTCAGGTACGTTTTTTTAGGCTCGTGTTGCTCAATCTTTAGCTTGAAGTGTTTTGCATAGATCATTGTTTGTCCTTTAAATCCAATAGAAAAATAATAATAAGAGGCAGACTCGATAAATCGATCACATATATACATGACCAGACCTCTCAAGGGCAAGAAGTTCCTGCTCCACTAGTGATACCCGTCTGTTACTATATTTACAAAGCCATCTATAGGATTATTTTAGTTATAGAACAGTTCTGTCGGTGCGGAATTTAAAAAAAAATAATTTTCCATTTCATCTTCGGTGGGGAAAAAAGACAGCACAAGAAAATGAAATGTTAATTGGAAAGTAAATCTGATTTTTATTAATTAATCTTAGTGGTACATAGAAATCAAAATGTTTAAGACAATAAATAAATGTTGATTTCTATTCTAATAACAGTAATATATTACAGGATATCAACAACATCATGTCAAGTTCTCCATCTCTCTGTGGAACTTGTGATATTCGCCATATTTCTAAGCCATCAGAAATTTGGTGTTCACAATGCGAAGAAGGTATTTGCACAGAATGCATACAATATCACAGTCTAGCAAAGCCTTCTCGAAATCATACCACGATACCTATAGCAGAATACCGGAAGTTGCCGTCGTACGTGTTGGAGATTAAAGAAATTTGCGACGAACATCACGAAAAGTTCAATCTATACTGTAAAGAACATGAGTGTCCCTGCTGCAGAATTTGCAATCTGGAAATTCATAGTGGCTGTAAGAATGTATCCGCCCTTGAAAAAATAATAAAGAACGTGAAAACATCAACTATGTTTACTGAGATCGAGCATTTGATTAAAGAAATGATTGAAACTATTGGTATAATTAGACAAAACAAAGAGACCAACTCAAGTGCTGTTAAAGAACAGAAAATAATAGTTGAGAATGAAATACAGGAACTGAGGATAAAAATCAACACTCATCTTGACAGGTTACAAGAGGATCTGATGAAGGAATTGGATGAAGCAGAAACACATGTAACCGACAAAACACGTGAACTACTAGTATCTCTAGACGAAAAACAGAAAGAACTGACCGAATACCAGACAAATATAGTCAACATAGAAAAGTATGCGTCAGACCTAGAGACATTTTTAGCCGTCAAGCAAATAGAGAAAGACGTACAAGCACAATAGACGTGTTTACAGTCACTAGTTAACAGCGACCGTCTGAATCAAGTAAAACTAGCATACAAGATAGACACCGATCTGAAGACTATACCCACCATCATTCAAAAGTTTGGAGAAGTAGTTGTTGAATCAAAACTGTGCGAGTTAACCTTTGTCCGAAAAAAAGAAAAACAAGCCCAGATGATGGTAGCTGACCTAACACCACCTATGTCGGTTGAAAATATACAGCTGAATCTGAAGCAAAAGATAAACACCAAGGGGAGAGGTATCAGAGGATGTTCTTTGCTTCCTGGTGGTAGAATGGTTATTTCCTGTAGCAGTACTAACACTGTCAGCTTTATCAACACAGGAGGAGTAGAATTATTCCATATAAGTAAAGAAAAAACAGGACTCTGTACTTATAATACAGTTTATATTAAAGATAACAATAGCGTTGCTGTATCATCTGGCGATGGAAATAATAAATGTATAGCAATAATAGACATAGAAAGTCAGAAAGTCATGACAACTATCTCCATGGATACGAACATTTATGGCATGGCTGTTAGAAGTAGAACAATATATTACTGTACAAAGGATAAAGGAATAAAGATGTTAAATCTGAGTGATAAATCTGTAAGTGATATCATTAACAGTAATATGTCAGGCGTTTATTTCGTAGCTACATTTGATGACAAACTTTACTACACAAACACTTACACAAATACCGTGACATGTTTGTGATTTACATGGTACAACACAATGGGAATTCAAAGATACCCGTGTTCTACAGGGTCCAGTTGGTATCTCTGTAGACAATGATGGGAATGTGTATGTCGTAGGTTATTCTTCTAACAACGTCGTGGTTATCTCCTCTCATGGACAACGTCATAGACAACTATTGTCTGCCCATACTGGTCTGGTAAACCCACGCGTGCTTGATTATGACAGATCTACGGATAGGTTACTAGTTGTAAATCAAAGCAGTTCCGCTTTTCTGTTTGATGTTACAAGAGGACAGTAGTAGAATAGTAGAAAAATATACATCAATTTATAGAATTATTTTTATTTAAAAGAAATAAATGTGACTTATTAATATCATCTATGCAAATGTATATCAAGTTCATGTTAATAATTATCATATGGGTTATTGATTTAACTCCACTTTCAACAACGGTTCAGTTATATTGTGTCGGTTAGTTTGGTTGGTGGAGGAAACCGGACCACACGGGGGAAACCACCGACATGTCGGAAGTCACTGACGAACTTTATCACATAGTCTTATATCGAACTCGCAGCTTTAGTGGTGATAGGTACTGATTGCATAGGTAGTTGTAATTCATATTGCATTGCGTTCACGACCATGACCGTCCCTCATTAATTATAGTCAACAGCAAATATTTCAATATACATTACCAAAGTCTACAAAGTCTTTATATTGAGAAGGACAGTCTTACCTTAACCTCTGACCTGATGCATGCGTCTTTATATTGAGGAGGACAGTCTTCCCTTAGCCTCTCACCTCAGGCATGCATCTTTGCTCGGGATGTGTTAACCTACAGAGGGAATATGAAAGCAGGCAAACATGAAGACGACAACCTTTTCAAAGATCCAGGAATACAATATCAAAAAGAAACAATAACAGAAAATATCACACTGTTGGACTATTTTCTAGACCTCATCGACAAATCATTGAAACAAACAAAATCGATACTTCTAACATGCATATACATCACAGCTGACTTTCCAGTTCTTGGTTAGATGCGTTTCAATAAAATGTTGCGAGGTTGAATTAATTTCATGGACCCAAGCCTCCCCTCTTAGTGAAATGTTAATTTTAAAAAGGATTAATCTTGTTGAAATAATTATTAAACATTAGATAATCCGAAGGGGCAGTCAAGATTGGACCATCCAAAATACAATCAACATAGGCTACACAAGACACAGGACGAAGACATACAAAGCAAACAACACTGAACAAAATTTAATTTCTGCTTGGCATCAGACACCCACCATTTTACTCATATATTCAGTCAAGTCCGGTAAAAGTCTATTGAGTGAAGAAAACATACGTAAAAAGTAACAACTTCATTGTCATTTGAGATATGGATATTTCATAGCGGTCAACCAGTTTGTGATGATGACCATATATTTTTGTAGTGGCGATCTTAACCTAGGAAAAACTAGAAACGTTTCTTGTTACTGGAATAATTAAATATTATCAATCTAAACCCACAAGTTGGTGTGCGTGACGGGTGTTTATTGTCATTTTCAAACCGTTGTCAGCTATATCATTCCTACCGATCTTACAGGACGAACAAAAGCCTGCACCTCTTCAAGTTTGAAGCGAACATCTATTAAATATTAATTACATCCGACGGATAGCATTCTAGGAAATGGAAACATTGACGATATCGAGGTTCATAATCTCACAGATTGGGTAAAAATATCTATATATCATTCACGAGAAGAATTTGAAGAAACCAAAAGGGAAATCAGCATTCGTATATCGAAGAAGAACCGACTAGACAATGGCCAAAAGAAAAAGTACAAAAGGACAAACAATGATCTACAAAACATACACATGCAACTAGAAATAGAGTAGCACGAACCCCACTAGAAACGGAGGCGGTGACTCGGGTGGTCCGGAAGGGTAAACAGTTCCAGCCCCACTGGTGTCACCCGTCGTGGTAATCTAGTTACTAACCCGTTGTTAAGTCATGAATGATGAAAGGACCGGGAAGTATTTACGACAAGTGGAACATATCCATAGTAAATTATGACACATATATTCCATAGCGGTCAACCAAGTCATGGTGGTGACCGTAAAACATTGGAAGTGATGACCTCAACTTAACCAAGAGGAACTCTTGGTTCAGTAACTTCCTTGTTAGCAGCAACCCTCTATCGCGGAAATTCTGATAGGAACCACAAGCTCTGGAATATCGTATCAACTGAGAGACATATACTCCACATGCAAGTGCTGCTGAAATGTTGCTACATAAAAACCTCGTTTTGGAGATTTCGATTTTTTGTTTATAAAGATTTTTAATTTTGTGTGGATTTCCAATCTTTTGTGTATGAACGTTCCAGATGAAGGTTATTTGAGAAACGCAGAAGCGTGCCGTGCGAACGATATATACAAAGATCCACAGGTAATAACGTAACTTGTCAAAAACGCTGTTCACTACCTGAGATGCTATTATGCTAACAAGTCGAACGAATTTCGGTACTTGCTCCATTATAGTAATTCTGTTTTGATATCAGTTGTTCGTACCACATAGGTACAAGTAAAGAGTGGAGTATGTCTACAGGTAACTCTTCATACAATGTTTTGTCTTAATATCTACATTTTGTTGTATGGTTATACACATAAAATCCAACTATGCTTATTGGTCTAGTTGGATATGAAAACACGTGTTGTATGCTAAGGATAGAGAGAGCAGATACAAAGGTGCATACATCAATTCTTCAATTAATACAGAGAGACAAGCAACATTGCAAAAAAAGAGATATACTATGAAAAAGCTAAAGATAAACAATTATGAACTACTAAATATAAGTAACATGAACCTCGTAAAAACATGTTCGACTTAGGGCTCTGGAAGAGAAAGCGCTGATTCATGTTTCTCTTTGTAGAAAACGATAATCAAAACGCCGTTTCATCTGCATCGTTCACATGTGCTTTACTATTTCATCTTAACGTGTGCGTCTCCGCATTATAATTATATGCTGACAGCAGATAACATGTACCGACCGTATGTACTCTTATTATATACAGAGTGGGTCGGTACATACTGTTGACATTTATTAGTATTTTATCTTACACGTCATTACATGATGTACTTTACATGTACCCCATATAAAAAGTAGGTTATTCTGTGTTGCTTAAACAATCCTATCTATGAGAGATTTATCTGTTTATTTACTAGACTTATATTTTATTGTTATTTGTTTAAATGTGTCCCCCTATCGATTATTGAGATTGTTGGGTACATATGTGTTTTTCTAATTTGTGCTAGGGTTAGGGTTATGGTCTTTAATGCCACTTTCAACAGTATTTCAGTTATATATTGAATTGTTTTCAAATAAACAGACCTGAAAGTCATATGCTTATATTTATCCTGCAGTGGTTCTAATTGAACATTTGAAATGCATTGTCTGAATTAATTTGTGTTACATACAGTCACTGACCAATATATATCTTTTTGTGGTACCACTGTCGCATGTTTAAATTGTTACCTCACTGCTAAGCACAAATAATATTAAGGGTTAAAAACATAGACATATTAGTTCGGAGTTAGGATAATTTGTCCAAGTAGAGTGGCATGTTTATCTTTCATGTGTAGGCAGGGTGTTGCTTTAATGAGCTAGCGTGATAGAAATCCAACTCACCGTTTCGGTCTATGACATAACAGATATCATCATCGTCTCATAGAACAACTTGTTCATTCTCACCATGATATAACTGATAAATTGTTCACCTTGTGCTAAACTGCGATCACTCACTCACATAGGCATAGACATACCTTAACCTCGGCACTTTGTATTGAAGTGTCTGTATCATACCAGGAAAGTGAGCGGTCTGGTCATGTATATATATGATAGGTGTATCGAGTGTGCCTCTTACTATATTTTGTTATTGGATTTTGAACTGTACCTTGTGTTAAGCTACAATTACTCACTCCCATAGAACTAGCTTAACCTCAGCACTTTTCATTGAAATGTCTATACCATACCAGGAAAGTGAGCAGTGTGGTCAGGAGTATATGTGATAGATGTATAGAGTGTGCCTCTTACTGTAATTGTTTGTATTTTATTTTGCACTGGACCATGTGCTAATCAACAACCACTCATTGCTAGATTCTTTGATAACAATGATCAATGCAAAACACTTCAAACTAACGATGGAAAAACACGAATCATAAAAAACCCGTGGGTGAACCTGGGTGCTCGGTGAAGGTAATTTTTCTTTTTTGCTCTAATGAGGCATCCGTCGTGCTACAGTCGGTCTTCCTATTAATGAGTACCTCTTACTATTATTTGTCCATTGGATTTTGAACTGTACCGACAGTGGGGTATTTTTATCATTTTATCACATCAGTTAATCGTGTGCAATAAATGTCTGTAGCTAATCACAGAAACATGCAAAAACACATTTAACTACGTACAACATAAACATAAAGCGAACTAAAATCATTTTAGAAAAGTTTGAAGATACCAAATTAAAGAAAGACAGGCAATACAATGACCAAAAATACGGATAAACATTCCCATCCCTGTGTGAATCTTCCGTCCAATATTAATTGCCTCGGTACTGACATGATTCATTAGATATATATTTTTTATTGAAAGTTCCCAAATCATGTAATTATGACAAAGATTAACGTTTTCCTCTCTTAGGCATTGGTCACCTAACCGATGTTGGCTAGCCTGTTAATGCCGCCTTGTGGTTTTCTTGCTTCCAAATGATTTTATCTTTATAGGCCTCGAGCGTACCTGATGAAGGTTATTCCAAAACAAGCGTCGTGCGCACTAATTGTGTTATGTTCGTTTTTATTCATCGTCATCATAATTGATGGGAGTACTACATTCTTTTCGTATCAAGCCTACCATAATTTTCATATTTAATAATTTAAATGTTAAACTTGAACTCCATATTTATCTATATATTACATACGATTTGATTATTCAGTATAATGATAACACTACATAAAATCGCGTGACCATTTAACTTCCCCTGCTACAGTTTTCCTGATTTGTTGATATTTCGTTAGAAGACATTATTTTCAGGTATTTTATGTTGCATTATGTCAAACATATATTATAATTGTCATATTTTCTCATTTGAATAAGTCAGTTGTTTAGAAATCTATTTTTATTAATATGACCCCGTAGCTTCAGTACATAACACACACTTCACAAACATTGGTTATTATAAAACTGGATATTCAACCGTACAATTAATATTGAACCGGTTCCTCTGTGTTGTTGTATTTACACCCGAACATATATAGAAATGGGTCAATTATATCTACCCCACTCTCGTATGTGTTTAATCACTCCCCCCAAAAACAATATATGTAGGCAAGCACATAAAAGGGGTGACAAGATATAATTATTGTAAATGTTTGCATATAATACCTCTAAGGCCATGATCAATTCTTCTTGGTGCTTGATTATCTCGAGTGGACTAGGGTGTGGATCCGGAATTATAAATGTGTATATGTTCCTTTGTCCTGCCATATACAAAAGGTCAAAACAAATGGAGAATTAAGGATATTATCTTTTAGTATTTGTTAAATGTTATCAATGTTAACATTATTTATGTTGATTCAAACACAGTTATATTTCTTCTATGATAATAATAGAGTTATTTTGTCTGAAGGAACGTGATGATTTCACAAAGCAGATAAGGGCATAAACACTTCATATGTGATGTCAACATGCTTCTTGGAATCGAAGGCATAGTGTCTGTGCCATGCTGAATTTATCAAGGGAATAATATTCTAAGAAAGGTTTGAAGATACCAAAGGGGTAATCAGAATCCGTATATCGCAGAAGGACAGACAACAGAATGGTCAACACAAAAAGGAACAAAGGGACAAACAACGATGTACAAAACAGTACATAGGAAACTAAAGAATCTCACTACTTACTGGGGGTGCTCCGGAAGGATAGGACGTTCCTGTTCTAGTGATACCCGTTTTGTTACTATATTTACAAAGCCAGATATAGGATTGCTTTAGTTATAGAACTGTTCTGTCGGTGCGGTAATTAAAAATAAATCATTTTCGATTTCATCTTCGGAGGAAAAAAAAGACAGCACAAAACTGCGTGCGCACTAATTTCAATACTTACATTTAATTACAGTGATCCATTAATAATAACGTAACTTGCCAGATAACCCGTCATCCAATGTTTTCTCTAGATCTTTACATTTTGTAGTATGTTTTACACATAATTAGCTGAAATCCACTTAATCGTAATGGCCTAGTACAAGAAAGACATCTCTTTAAAATGACAATTGTACTAGGCATGTTTTTGTTTTTTTCTTCTTTTTATTTTAGAAATTATTCTCTTGGCGTTAATCAACAATCAATCATTCACTAATCTGGCTCTTTACATTTGACTTATTTACAACTTACCATACAGTACCTATTAACCCCTCATACAATGCTTTGTCTTGGTCTTTACATTTTGTAGTATGCCCTACACATAAAATACAAGCATGCTAATTATTCCAGTTGTTACTCTGTGTGACAAACCGTGCATTAATATGAGAACACTTGTGTTAGGCAAAGGACAGAGAGCATATACAAAGACGCGATAACACAAATCCTTAATTAATACGGAGAGACAGAAAACATGGCCACATAAAAAAAAGACTAAGAAAGATAAACAATATCAAGTAAGCAAACACAAACACAAACAACCAATGATAAGTAACACGGACATCATAAAAACAGGTTGAACTCTAGAAGAGAAAGCTGTTAATTCATGTTTCTCTTTGTAGAAAACAATAATCAAAACGCTTCACCGGGATAGCTGAAGTGTGCTTTGTTATTTCATCTTAATGTGTACGTCTCCATATCCTTGTAATTTTATGGTGACAACCTGTACCCGACCTCTGTACTCTTATTCTCTACAAGCAGGATCTGTACATACTATTGACATATATAAGTATTTTGATTTACAGGTCACTATATGATGTAGTTTACATGTACCCATATACAAAGTAAGTTATCTTGTGTTGTTCAAACAATACTATCTCAGGTGGATATGTCCATTTATTAGATTATTTTTTTGATTTATTCAGTTAAATGTGTCCCCCAATCGATTATTGGGATTGGTACACCTGTGTTTTTTTCTAATATGGGTTAGGGTTAGGATTCGGGTATGGTGTTTAACCCACTTTCAGCAGTATTCCAGTTACATAGTGAATTGTTTTCAAATGAACAGATCTGAAAGTCATATACTTATATTTATCCTGCACTGGTTCTATCTGAGCAGTTAAAGTACATTGCCTGGATTAATTTTTGCTACATACGGAGTCAGGATAATTAGTCCGAGTAGAGTGACATGTTTATCTTTCACGGATATGATGTTGCGCTAAGGAACTAGCTCGATAGAAATCAAACTCAACGTGTTGGTCTGGGACAAAAGAGATATCACCATCGTCTCATAAAAAAACTTGTTCATTCTCATCATGGGATAGAGCTGATAAATTGTTCACCTTGCGCTAATTTACAATTACTCACTCCCATAGAACTAGCCTAACCCCAACTTTTCATTAAAGTGTCTGTACCATGCCAGGAAAGTGAGCGGTCTGGTCATATATATGTGTGATAGGTGTATCGAGTGTGCCTCTTACTAAAATGTTTCTATTAGATTTTGAAATGTACATTGTGCTAAACAACAATCACTCATTCCTAGGGAACTAGTTTAAACCCGCCACTCTTCATTGATGTATGTACCATACCAGAAAAGTGAGCGGTATGGTAATGTGTATTTGTGATAGGTGTATCGAGTGTACCTGTTACTATATTTTATATTGGATTTAAAGGACAAACACCAGAGTAAAGATTGAGCAAAACAAACCTAAGACGCCGTGGGTGAACCCGGTTCTTGGTGATGGTAATCATTTCCTGCTTCACTGAAGCATCCATCGTGCTACACTTGTTCTTCCTATTAATGAGTTCTTACTATAATTGTTCTATTGGATTTTGAACTGTACTGACTGTGGTGTATTTGTATCATTTTATATCACATCAATTAATAGTGACATGTAAAAACACATTTAACGAATAACATAAAAGTAAAGAGAGCTAAAATCATTTTATAGAAAAGTTTGAAGATACCAAAGAGGTAATCAGATGCAGTAAATCGAAGAAAGACAGACAACACAATGACCAAGGGAAAACTAGCAAAAGATATTATCCCTGGGTGAATCATCCGCCAATATTAAGTGCTTCTGTACTGACATGGTTTATTAGATATGTTTTTTTATCGAATTTTACTGTTCCTAAATCATCTAATTATCGTTAAAACAAATGTTTTCCTCTCATAGTTATAGGTTACCATAGCTGATTTTGTCTAGCCTATCTAGCTTGTGTAGACTCTTTGCATTCTTGTTAGTTCAAAGGACTTTCGGATTCCAAATACGCGTCGTTCCCACTAGATGTGATAACGACGTTTTTATCATTATTATACTTAATGAGATAACCACATTCCTTTTCTTATCCAACCTACCTAATGTTCAGACATAATGATTTAAACTTTAATCTTGAACTACATTTGTATCTATATATTACATAGGATGAAATTGCCTCAGTTTAGTTATTCAGTATAATTATAACACTACCTACATCACGTGACCATTTAACTTCCTCTTTCGCAGTTTTCCTGATTTGGTGATATTTCGTCACAAGACAGTATTGTCAGGTAATTTATGTTGTTATTATGTCAAAGATAAACATAATTGTCATATTTTTAACATTTAAATAAATCAGTTGTTCAGAAATGTATTTAGACTGCAGTAATTAGATCTGTATGACCTTGTAGTTTAGTTCATAACACTCTCAACACAAACATTGTTGATCATTGTTTTGTAACGAGCTGGGACAGTACAATTAATACTTAAGCAGTTCCTTTCTGTTGTTGTACTTACAACCGAACGTACATAGAAACGGGTCAATTTTCACTACACCATTCTCGTAGATAAACATGTGTGTACCACCGTCCCCTCAGTATACATTAGCAAGCACACAAAGGGGCGTCTTGCTTCCTTTTACATTTGTGTTGTCCTCAACCATAGCAATACGACAAGATATATATACAATCAAATGATATATCATGTTTCATTTTCTGAACTGAGAATTCAAAACAAATGAAGACCTAAGTAGAGTATATTTTAGTATTTATTAAGATTTTATTATATATATTAATTAAAATACAGTTATATTAATTCTATGATAATAAAAGAGTAATTTATTCTTAACCAATATGGCAAAATATCACAAAGTAGAAAAGGCAACAATTACTTTCTGTGTGAGGTCAATATTGTACTCGAAAAAGAAAACATATTGTCTATATCATACTGAATTTATCTAGGTAAAACATAAAATGTATTCAAAGAAGAGTCTAAAAATACCAAATCCATAAATCGAAGTAGGATGAACAACGCAATGAACAAAAGTAAAAGACAATGGAACAAATAATGATATACAAAACACTACCCCGAAAAAAAGACCGAGCAACACGAACTCCACTAGCAACTGGGGGTGAACTCGGATGCCCCAGAAGGGTAATCAGTTCCTACTCTACTAGTGTTACCCGTCGTGTTACTCTAGTTATCTAGTATACAGTACAATATTTGTCATTAGCATTGAGCACCTGAAGGTCAATTGTGACAATATGTGTTTTCTCACTTAATATAGAACTGATCTCTTGGTGTGGTAGGATGGACAAAGTAATAACCAAAAGTAAAGGACAAGGGAACAAATAATGATATTCAAAACACTACCCCAAAAAATGATCGCGCAACACGAACTCCACTAGCAACTGGAGGTGAACTCGGATGCTCCAGAAGGGTAATCAGTTCCTGCTCTACTAGTGTTACCCGTCGTGTTATTCTAGTTACTAAGACGGATATAGATTTAATAAGTTAGTTATCTAGTATACAGTGTGACAATACATATGCAATATTTGTCATTATTATTTGGCAATATGTGTTTTCTCACTTTGTGTTGATGGCATGATTACATAATAATATTTTTGTAAACTACACTATAACCCACAAATATAAATATTCAATTTCGAATTTCGAATTGTAATATAGAACTGTTCTCTTGGTGTGGTATTTTTTTTCATTTGTATAATACGACAGCACCAGACAATGACAATTATTAAATGTTAATTTCCACTTTAATATCTGCTATACATTTCAGGATATCAACATCATGTCAAGTTCTCCATCT
Source organism: Bathymodiolus brooksi (assembly GCA_963680875.1). Lineage (NCBI taxonomy): Eukaryota > Metazoa > Mollusca > Bivalvia > Mytilida > Modiolidae > Bathymodiolus > Bathymodiolus brooksi. The sequence continues at coordinate 29,182,568 of OY804586.1, forward strand.
TTCTGTGGTATATGTGATATCCGTCATATTTCTAAACCATCAGAAGTTTGGTGTCCAGATTGCCAAGAAGGAATTTGCACAGAATGCATAGAACATCATAGCTTAGCGAAACCTTCCCGAAATCATACGACGATATCAATAGAGGAGTATCAGACATTGCCGTCGTATGTGTTGGAAATTAAAGAACATTGCGACGAACACCACGAAAGGTTCAATTTATACTGTAAAGAACATGAGCGTCCATATTGCAGAATTTGCAATCTGGAAAATCATAAAGACTGTAAGAATGTAGCTATCATGGAAGAAATAATAAAGAACGTGAAGACATCAACTATGTTCACAGACATTGAGCATTTGATTAAAGAAATGATTGAAAATATTAGTAAAATTAGACAAAATAGAGAAACAAACTCCAATTCTGTTAAAGAACACAAACGAATAATTGAGAATGAAATACAGGAACTGAGGACACAAATCAATACTCATTATGACAAGTTACAAGAGGATCTGATGAAGCAATTGACTGAAGCAGAAAAACAAGCGACCAATGAAACACGTGAACTACTTGTATCTTTAGACGAGAAACAGAAAGAACTCATCGAATACCAGACAAATGTAGTGAACATAAGAAAGTATGCATCAGACCTACAAACATTTTTAGCACTAAAGCAAATAGAGAAAGACGTAGAAACACAAGACACATGTTTACATTCACTAGTTAACAGCGACAGTCTAAATCAAGCCAAATTATCATACAAGATAGACAGCGGTCTGAAAACTATAACCACCAACATTCAAAAGTTTGGCGAAGTAGTTGTTGAATCAAAGCCTTGTGAGATGAACTTGGTTAGAAAAAAAGATAAACAAGCCCAGATGATGGTAGCCGACCTATCACCGCCCATGTCAGTTGACAATATACAGTTGAAATTGAAACAAAAGATCAACATCAAAGGGCAGATCATCACAGGATGTTGTTTATCTTCAGATGGTAGAATGGTATTTTCCTGTTACAACACTAATACTGTCAGCTTTATCAACAAAGAAGGAGTAGAATTATTAGAGTTAGGTCAAGATAAAACAGGATACAATACTTATGATACAGTTTATATTAAAGATAACAATAGCGTTGCTGTATCATCTGGAGGTGGAGATAATAGATGCATAACTATAATAGGAACAGAATGTCAGAAAGTCATGACAACTATTCCCATGGACACGTACATTTATGGCATGGCGGTTAGAGGTAGAACAATATATTACTGTGCAGGGAGTAAAGGCATAAAGATGTTCAATCTCAATGATAAATCTATAAGTAATATCATCAACAGTAATATGTCTTACGTTAATTACGTAGCTACATCTGGAGACAAGCTCTACTACACAAACTATGAAAAACATACCGTGACATGTTGTGATTTACATGGTACAACACAATGGAAATTCAAAAATGAACGCGTTCTTAGGGGTCCACTTGGTGTCTTTGTAGACAATGATGGGAACGTGTTTGTCGTCGGTTATCATTCTGACAATGTCGTGGTTATCTCCCCTGATGGACAACGTCATAGACAACTATTGTCTTCCAAGGATGGTCTGCGAAGTCCACGTGTACTTGATTATGACAAATATACCAATAGGTTATTAATTGTAAATAACAGCAGTACTGCCTTCCTGTTTTATGCTACATGGTGACAGTAGTAGAATAGTAGAAAAATAGACACAAATTTATACAAAGATTTTTATTTTAAAGGAATAAATGTGACTTATTAATATTATCTATACCACTTTATATCCAGTTCATGTTATTAATTATAATATGGGTTATGACTTTAACTCCACTTTCAATAATATTTCAGCTCATCGTGACGGTCGGTTTGATTGGTGGAGGAAACCGGACCACACGGGGAAAACCACCGACCTGCCGGAAGTGATTGACGAGTTTTATCACATAATGTTGTGTCGAGTACTCACCGCCATGAGCGTGATTCGAAATCACAAGTTCAGTGGAGATAGGCACTGAATGCACAAGTAATTGTGAATTTAACTACCATACGATCACGACTCTCCTTCCTTAATTATAATAGACATCAAATATTTCAATATACTAAGTAAATTTAATACATCTCATGTGCAATTCTGTATTTAGTTTGTTCATGGGTTCTAAGCACTAGATGTACATTTATGTAGTTAACTTGTTCAATGGTTCTAGGCACAAGATGTACATTTCTCTATTTAACTTGTTCGGGGTTCTAGACACCAGATGTACATTTCTGTATTTAATTTGTTCAGTGGTTCTAGACACCAGATGTACATTTCTGTATTTAATTTGTTCAGTGGTTCTAAACCCTGGTTGTACATTTCTGTGTTTAACTTGTTCACTGGTTCTAAACCCTAGTTGTACATTTCTGTATTTAACTTGTTCACTGGTTCTAAATTAAAGTAATAACAAAATTACCGAACTCCGAACAATCTTACAAAGGGAAAGTCAAAACTCATAATTATATAAACAGACAAAATCAGTCAACAACCGGAAAACTGTGAAAACCGTAATGACCCTGACTTGGTACAGGCATTTCTAAAGAAATGGTGGGTTGAATCAGATTTTAAGGCGCCAAGCCTCCCGCTCTCATTACGGTTCAAAGGTTCCGGCTGTCACTGTAACAGTATTTAAATACAGGAACAAAATAGGTAAAATAGTTGTCAAAGCAGTACCATATTCGGTGACGTAAATGTCAAAAATATTTTTACGTCACACATTGACAAAAAACAATTTTCTTGACATATTTGACTCTTTATCTTTATACATTTTCACCATATGAAAATGCATCGCTTATAATTTTTTCTGCAGAGACGGAATATATTTCGACAAGATATTGGTATCGGAATATAAACTTTTTAAGAGATCGAATAAGGCGAATCTTTTTATAGCCCTGGTCCAGTAGCCTGTTTCTTAGATGAAGATGACGTTTCAGGAAATAAGAATAATTGCTACTGCCCCTTGCATAGCGAATCAATTGCGAGATGTAAACACCATATGCAGGAGAAGCTGGTATATTGCTGCACATATTTGGAAAATTTATGATTTTAAAATTGAAGTCGTCCCGCTTATCATAAATTTTAGTACTGAGTTGACCACTGTCGTCAAATTCGAGGTATAAGTCCAAAAATGATGCGGACGAAGCTGTATCGGTGGTCTCTTTAACTTCCAGCTCTGGAGGATATATCAATGGAAGAAATTCTGCAAATCTAGAATTATTGATAGATAAAACGTCATCAATATACCTGTATGTGAAATTAAAGGCTCTAGCCTCATGAATCTTCTTATCTTTTACAAGCTTTTGAAGAAACTCCGACTCATATGAGTATAAAAATAAATCGGCTAGAAGAGGGGCACAATTCGTACCCATTGGTATGCCGATGACCTGCTGAAACAGTGTCCCTCCAAAGGAGACAAATATGTTATCGATGAGGAACTCCAGCATACTGATCACTTGTTCCTCGGAGTAGCATGTTTTACCTTTATGAATTTTGTTTGAAAAATATGTGGAATTGTAGCCTAACACAACAAATTTTGAGCCATAGTTTCTATGACTAAAAGCTTTATGAATTGTTTCTTTTAAGCAGGTTTTTAATTTGTCATGCGGTAGGGTGGTATATAGAGTTGAAAAATCAAAGGTTTTGATGGAGGATACCTGAGAGAAAGATCTTGATTTCAGGTTATCCAAAAGATCTTTAGAGTTTTTCAAAATCCACATGTGATTTATGCCACTACGCGAGTAAACAGTTTCACAATATTTCTGTTGTCCCTCTTTTACTGCAGACAGAATCTTTGTTAGGTGAATAGACAATTCTTTCGTCGAACAAGTTGATGATCCCGCTATGTACCTTTCTTTGTATGGTGTCTTATGGAGTTTAGTTATCCAATATAAATAGGGTAAATCCTCAGACTTTTTACCAGAGGGAATGTTTAAAGAGGACATGAATGATCTGTGGTTAGCTAGGATTTCATCTTTTTCGAACGAAGTTGGTTTGTATGTGGTATTACTAGAGGTGTTGCTATTTATACCTAATTTCTTGATTAGGCATTCGAAGTAATAAGATTTACATACAAACACGATATTGTTGGAAGCCTTGTCCGCAGGAACGATAACATATTTGTCATGAAGAGAGGAAAGACACTTAACAGCTTCTTGGTCTTTAAATACAGACTTAGGTCGACTATTAACACAATTTTTGAGTTTGTGAATCCGACCTTGTACTAGAGACCTAATTGTTCTAACCCAGTCTGACAAGGACTCTAACTCAGGATCTTGGTCTACTTCTCTCTTTATCCACCTTCTGGCATAATCTTCAACAGCATCCATAATTATCTTGAAATTATGTTTCCAATTGATGTGTTGAGGTTCTCTGAATTTAGGACCATGAGAAATCACCTTTCGGAGACTCTCATGTTGAATGATATTCAGATCACCAGTGATTACATGTCCAGATGGGTTGTATTGAAAAGGAGAGTGGGAGCAGTCACAAGTCAGAGGGTTCTTAAGGTACTCTTCTATGTTAATATCTTGCAATGCTTCTTTGTAGTTGAAAATTTTACGGCCAATGCTGTTAGTGTAACTATAGGAGACAATGGGAACAGATTGATTTTTGAAATATGGTGGAATTTCTTTTACGACCTCTTTTCTATTAAGAATGTTGCTGATGTTAATAGCATCGATTCCTTTGTTAGCAAACGAAATATGGAGGAATTTTCTGTTGTTATCATGAAGAGGTTCAGATTGAACTGGTTTAAAAAGACGAAAGGACGCCACGTCACATATAATACTAGACAATCTGTACTTAGGAGAAAAAGGATCTACGCCTCCTTTGTCAAGTCCAAAATCCCTAAGATCTTTGAGGTAGTTTACAGGTAGTGAAAATAAGATTGTACGAATATGATGAATTCCAAGAGGTTTCTGTATATTAGAAAGTAAATCATTAAAACTATCTTGTAACGTTCTTGGTTTAGAGGACTTTTTAACATTAGGATGTTGAATTCTTTTATGACCATGGCTACGTTTAGTTCTTGGAATAGTATTAAAAAGGCTCATCACGTTGATTTCGTTGCATCCAGGACTTGACAAATTTCCCACTCTTTTGATGTTATCATTGCAACCGTAAGGCATTGCAGTGCCTAATTCTTTTATCCAGAACAACTCTCTATCGGTGCGGTAAGGTGTACTAAGAATAGATGTACATTTCTGTATTTAACTTGTTCAAGGGGTCTAGACGCCAGATGAACATTATCTTGTTCAATGATTTCTTGACCCACAAACAGCTTGGAAGCTACAAAATAATTACCAATCATTGAAGAGTTAAAATTCTAAAATGTCAATAACATAAAATACACTCAAAGCCAAATGAAGCTTATATGAGTGGGTTTTTTTGCTTTGTTTATGAGTGTTTACGTCACTTACAGCAATTGTTTTACTATTTTTAGTAAAAACAGCCATCTTCAATAATTCATATGATCTTTTGGTTTGTTGAAGGGATGCTTACCGTCACCTCTAGCAATTATTTTACTATTTTGAATAACAGCCGTCATTTTCAATAATTCATATGATCTTTCGGTTTGGTGTAGGGATGCTTCCCGTCACAACGACCGTCATCTTCCATAGCACATATTACTTTTCAGTTTTGTTTATGAGTACTTACCGTCACTTCCGGCAAGGTGTTCAGCTATTTTGATAATCTATGTTGTCTAACGCCACTTTCAACAATATTTCAGCTATATCAAGGCGGTCAGTTTTATTAGTGGAGGAAGCAGGAGTACCTGGAAAAATTCTGCCGCATATCACTGAAGAACTATCACATAATGCTGTCCACTCGCCATGAGCAGGATTTGAACTCACATATAGAAGGTCAGCAACAAATGCTACTCCCAATCAAATGAAGCTTATATATTATTCATGAGTGTTTTGATCGGTTTATTGATGCTTACAATCACATCCAACAATTGTTCAACTATTTTTCAGCAAAGATCGTCACTTCCAGCTGAACAGCTTGTTCAGCTATTTTAGAAAAGGCGTCATCTTCAATAGCACATATTACATTTTGCCATCTTCAATATTTCATATAACCTTTCTGTTTGGTCAATCGATGGTTACCATCACTACCAGCGATTGTTCGGGTATTTTTAGTAACCGATGCAATCTTTAGTAGCTCATATTACTTTTCAATTTTGTTAATGGATGTTTACTGTCACTTCCAGCAACTGTTCAGCTAGAACACATCTAGCAAATTTATTGGGATGATCAAAGAGATAAGACATAGAAAAAGTAATACCGATCGTGTGTGAAATTCGTAACATTTCTGGTGGGAAAACTGTCATTTTGTGGCGGCTGATCTTAATCCTTTACCATTAAGTCGACCTTGTCTAATGAAGGTTATACCTAAATAGGAATGTTAATGTAAATAAACACAGTGGCGAAAACCTGTTTATGCCCTCTCTCCCCCTCTTCACTAGGCATCATGCAGTCAGATTAGACCAGGGACTATAACAGACTGGCCAATGTTGACTTTGACATCTGTCTTGCGTTCGAATTTTGATTATTATAACTGTGATAGTACAAGTGATATACCTTTTTTTTTCTTAAATATGGAAAATTTATGGTTTTCTTGCTGAATTTTTTTGAAGCCACAATTTCACATATAATGCCTCTCATAGTCATCGAATTGAATTTTGCCACCGTTTACAATAGCTAAAAGCGGGAGACTCCATGAACACATTGCTACATATTTTTGACACTAACATTGTGCATTCAATTCCTCCTACGATCAAGGTTATTTCACCGTCAACGAATTGAGGTTTGTCCTCGGATATATATACTTCAGCTGGAATCAAGGGATTCCGTGACCTATGTACACATTCTGATATATTTTTGACCCTATCATTGTTCCATTAATTCTTTTCAGGTACAACGAGTTTTGTCCCCTGCTTTCTTTCAGAATCCCCACCATGATAACATTTTAAGCTTCCTCTTTACTCCGTCAGATTATATTACTTACACAGATTTTCTGTGGTGACATGTACAATCCATCTCTTTTTGATAAAAGGATTCATTTTGTAGATAATATTTATAGTTTTCATCCTAGACCTTAACACGATGGAGAATGTTTATTCAAATGACAAATGACCAAAATCTACAATCAAACCAAAAAAAAAATATTGAGAAGGAGTGTGATCAAGTCAACGACCTTAACCTTCCACTCAGCCACGTGCATTTTGTCGACGTGTGCTGTCCTAAAGAAGGAATATGAATGTAAGATAACATGAAGACGACAGCCTTTCTAAAAAGTCAGGTGTACAAAATAAAAAGCAACAAGAACAGAAATCATCACTGTTGGAACATTTTCAAGTCCTCATAGACAAATCAGGGAAATATATGCAAATCTATATCCGTAACACGCATATACATGACAAATTACTGTCCAGTTCTTGGTTACTGGCGTTTCAATAAAACGTTACGAGGTTATATTAGTGTCAAGGGCTGAAGCCTCCCTTCTTTCATAGAAAGATTTAACATATATTAAATTAGCAGCTTTAGCATTCATGATATTTATATAGATAACATATAGCATGGGGATACTAGTTGAACGTTTGACCTTGTTGAAATCATTCAGATACGTTTCTAGTTACTGGAGTAATTAAATATCACCAACACAGACCCACAGGTTGGTTTGATATACAGGTGGTAATTGTCATTTCAGTACATTTTTAGTTATATCATGACTACCAATCTTACCCTTCAATAAGGTTGAAGCAAAAAACATTAGTAAAGAAATACAACGAATAATATTCTAGAGAATGACAAAAACTAGACGATATCGAGGTTAACACTCTCACAGATTAGGCAAAGAAATGTAAACCATTCATGAGAACTCGCATTAGAGATTTAGATTTCTTGCTCTCAAAGATTTTAAGTTGTGTGAATTTCCAAACTTTTGGATATGAACGTACATAATGAAGGTTATTCCAAAAACGCCGAAGCGGACCGCGCGAACTAAGTTTGATATATACAGAGATCCACGAGTAATAACGTAACTTATCAAAAACTAATTTCTATGCTTGCGCCACAAACAAACCTTCGTGCGCACTAATGTTAATATTTATAGTGATCCATGAATAATAACGTGACTTGTCAAAACCATGTTCATTACCTGAGAGGCCATCTTGCTACCAAATTTAACGAATTTCAGTACCTGCTCCACATGCCAATTCTGTTTTGAAATCAGCTGTTCCTATAACCGTACAAGTAAAAATTAGATTATGTTCACAGATAACCCTTCACACAATGTTTTGTCTTAATCTTTACATTTTGTTGTATGGCTATGAACATAAATTCCAACTTATTGGTCTAGTGGATACTCTTTGTGACTAATGTGCAAAGATATAAGAACACATGTTTTATGCAAAGGATATAAAGCAGATACAAAGACGCGATAACACAAATCTTTAATTAATGAGCTTATATCCAACTAAGCCTATAGTTCTAGTACTAGACATGCATCTCTCTAAAATGACAATTTGAGCAAGATTTATTTGAGAAATGATTCACTTGGCGTTAAACAACAATCAATCATTCACTAATCTAGCACTCTACCTTTGACTTATATACAACTTACCATACAGTACTTATCAACAAAAATTAAAAGTAGATGTGCATACGAGGTTTTGAACTAGAATCATTTGTGACTAATGTACTTTCGTTTTATGGAGACACATACTTTCTTTTGCTAAAAATAGCTTGAAGTGTTCCCTTGTGTTTGTACTTCTTTGTGTATTCTTTACATGTGCAATGTGACATTTGGCTTACACCAATCCATAACCAGTAAGCACGATGATGACTACGCAAAGTTTGAAGATACAAAAGGGTAATCAGAAGCAGTAAATAAGAAGACAGACAATACAATAGCCACAAGAAAAAAGACAGAAAGTACAAACAATGATCTACACTACACAGGTGCTATTGAAACGTAATCAATGCCTGCTCCACTAAGGCAACCATCGTGCTACAATCGTTCTTCCTCTATATGAGTTGTTGCCGATTGCTCTGAGATGATGGACATAGTATCTTTTGGGTAAAGTTGTTACTCTTTATGACTAAATGTGCACAAATATGATAACACATGTTTTATGCAAATATTCGATTAATACAAAGAGATAAACAACATAGCAAAATTTGAGAAAGACTAAATAAACATCAGAGAATACCGAAGGGGCAATCAAAATGGAAAACCCCAAGAAAATGACAACATAGAGTACAAAAATACAAAGAAAAACAAAACAAAAGCACAACACGATATGTGTTGGACACCACTATGCGTAAGCAAACACAAATACCGTAAATAAGACATGAACCCTCCTGCAAACAACTGCAGATTAAGATGACCTGAACATCTAAGAATTATCAACGTAAAATAAAAATCAAGCAACTGGATAGTTCACCTGTGCTTTATTATTTCATCGTAACATGTGATTATTCGTATCCTTATAATTTTATAGTGACAGCAGATTACATGTACCGACCCTCTGTACCCCTATTATCTACAAACAGGGTCGGTACACACTGTTTAGTTTCATAAGTATTTTCACTTACACGTCACTACACGATGTAGTTTACATGTACCCCATATAGAAACTAGGTGATCTTGTGTTGATAAAACTATACTATCTCGGGTGGACATGTCTATATATTTACTGGATTTTTATTTTTCATTTTTCATTCAAATGTTGGGATTGTTGGGTACCCATGTTTATTTTTTAGCTGTATCTTGTACTAAATTACAATCACTCACTCGCATAGAGCTACCTTAACTCCGACACTTTTCATTGAAATGTCTGTACAATGCCAGGAAAGTTAATGGTCTAGTCATGTATATGAGTGATAGGTGTATCGAGTATGCCTCTTACTATATTTTTTATCTATTGGATTTAAACGACAAACGATGATTGATACAAAACACTTCAAACTAAGGATTGAGCAACGCGAACCTAACAAAGACCCATGTTCTCGGGGAAGGTAATCTGTTGCTGCTCCACTGAGGCATCCGTCGTGCTACACTCGTTCTTCTTATTAATGAGTGCATCTTACTATAGGATTTTGAACTGTACTGACAATGGAGTATTTGTAAAGTGAGCGATCTGGTCATGTATATATGAGATAGGTGTATCGAGTGTGCTCTTACTATAATCTTTCTATCGGATTTTGAACTGTACCGACTGTGGTGTATTTTTTTAATCATTTTATCACATCAATTAATCATGTGCAATAAACGTCTGGAGCTTATCATAGAAACATGTAAAATCACATTTGACTACGAATAACTTAAAAATAAAGAGATTTAATATCATTTTAGAAAAGTTTGAGGATACTAAAGAGGTCATCAGAGGTAATCAGATGTAGTCAGTTGAAGAAGGACAGACAACAGAATAAAGAAAACGGATAAGAAGTCCTGTCCCTGGGTGAATCATCCACCGCAATATTAAGTGCTCCGTCACTGGCATGATTTATTAGATATATGTCTTAGGTATCGGTGACCTCAGTTGATTTTGGATAGCCAGTGTAGACCCTTAACTGTTCTTACTTCAAAGGTCCTTTCTCTTTCATAAAATGTGGCTTCGAGCCGATGAAGGTTGTTGAAAAAATACGTTGTACGCACTAGATTTAATATATATGTTTTTATTATCATCATACATTATTAAGATAACCACATTCTCTTGGTGTCAAGCCTACCTTATTTTCAGACTTAGAAATTTAAATGTTGATCTGAACTACATTTTTATCTATATATTATGTAGGATTAAACTGCCATAGTTTGATTTTTAAGCATAGTGATAACACTACAAACATCATGTGACCATTTACATTCCACTTCTGCAATATTCCTGAATTGATTATATTTCGTCAGAAGACATTATTATCAGGTATTTTATGTTGTTGTTTTTATCAACAAGATAGTATTATTGTCATATATTCTCATTTAAATAAGTCAGTTGTTCAGAAATCCATTTAAGCTTCAGTAATTTTATCTTTATTAATGTGAACCGTAGCGGAGGCGAAATGGTTAGAGTGTTCGACTCGAGTGTGGTAGGTCGTAGGATCGAGCTCCGATCGGGTCAACCCAAAGACTATAAATTGGCATGCGTTGCTTCACCGCTAAGCACGCACCATTAAGGAGAAAGAGCAAAAACTGGTTGGCTCGGGATCAGAATAAAGTGTTCGAGTGGACCGATATGTCTGCCCGCGGACTGTTGTTTCAGTGAGCTAGCACTATAAAAATTCAACTCAACGTGTTGTTCTAAAAACAAAGCGGACCACATCATTATTATTGAAATTTAACTTGTATTCGCTATGATATGGCTGAAAATTGCTAAATTTGGTATGTACAAAAACTAATTTATATTCAAGTGGTTGCTATGTGGTGTGTATTTACACCCAAACAGATATAGAAAGGGGTCACTTATCTCTACCCCACCCTCGTGGATCAGTATATATCCCCCCAACGCCCCACCTCCAAATAAAATTGCCAGCACAAATGAAGAGTGACAACATAGCATTCAAACCGTGTGAATGCTTGTATCTAACATGCCGAACTTCATGACAAAATCGTTTTGGTGCTAGATTATCTCACACACTTAAAAAGATTAATTGTACTGAAATGACGTTATAATTTCATATATATAAGACTATAGCCACCAGCATTAAAAAGCTTGGCGAAGTAGTTGTTGAATCATAGCCTTGTGAGATGAACTTCGTCAGAAAAAAAGATAAACAAGCCCAGATGATGGTAGCTAACCTATCACAGCATATGTCAGTTCAACATATACAACTGAATCTGAAACAAAAGATACACACCAAGGGAAGATGTATCACAGGATGTTCTTTGCTTCCTGGTGGTAGAATGGTAATTTCCTGTAGCAGTACTAACACTGTCAGCTTTATCAACACAGGAGGAGTAGAGTTATTCCATATAAGTAAAGAAAAAACAGGACTCGGTACTCATAATACAGTTTATATTAAAGATAACAATAGCATTGCTGTATCATCTGGCGATGGAAATAATAAATGTATAGCAATAATAGACATAGAAAGTCAGAAAGTCATGACAACTATCTCCATGGATACGAACATTTATGGCATGGCTGTTAGAGGTAGAACAATATATTACTGTAAAAAGGATAAAGGAATAAAGATGTTAAATCTGAGTGATAAATCTGTAAGTGATATCATTAACAGTAATATGTCAGGCCTTTATTTCGTAGCTACATCTGAAGATAAACCTTTACTACACAAACGCTAACACACATACCGTGACATGTTGTGATTTGCATGGTACAACACAGTGGGAATTCAAAGATACCCGTGTTCTAAAGGGTCCAGTTGGTATCTCTGTAGACAATGATGGGAATGTGTACGTCGTATGTTATTCTTCTAACAACGGCGTGGTTATCTCCTCTCATGGACAACGTCATAGACAACTATTGTTTGCCCATACTGGTCTGGAAAAACCACGCGTGCTTGATTATGACAAATCTACAAATAGGTTATTAGTTGTAAATCAAAGCAGTACTGCTTTTCTGTTTGATGTTACAAGAGGACAGTAGTAGAATAGTAGAAAAATAAACAACAATTTATAGAATGATTTTTGTTTAAAAGAAATAAATGTGACTTATTAATATCATCTATACAAATTCATATCAAGTTCATGTTAATAATTATCATATGGGTTATTGATTTAACTCCACTTTCAACAACGGTTCATTTATATTGTGTCGGTCAGTTTGGTTGGTGGGGGAAACCGGGCCACACGGGGAAAACCACCGACATGCCGGAAGTCACTGACGAACTTTATCACATAGTCTTGTATCGAACAGTTGTAAATCATACTACATTGCGCTCACGACCACGACCACGACCGTCCCTCATTAATTATAGTAAACAGCAAATATTTCAATATACATTACCAAAGTCTACAAAGTCTTTATATTGAGGAGGACAGTCTTACCTTAACATCTGACCTGAGGCATGCGTCTTTGTATTGAGGAGGACAGTCTTACCTTAACCTCTCATCTCAGGCATGCGTCTTTATATTGAGGAGGGCAGTCTTACCTTAACCTCTCATCTCAGGCATGCATCTTTATATTGAGGAGGACAGACTTACCTTAACCTCTCATCTCAGGCATGCGTCTTTATATTGAGGACAGTCTTACATTACCCTCTCACCTCAGGCATGCGTCTTTATATTGAGGACAGTCTTACCTTAACCTCGTACCTCAGGTATGCGTCTTTATATTGAGGACAGTCTTACCTTAACCTCTCACCTCAGGTATGGGTCTTTATATTGAGGACAGTCTTACCTTAACCTCTCACCTCAGGTATGAGTCTTTATATTGAGGACAGTCTTACTTTAACCTCTCACCTCAGGTATTGGTCTTTATATTGAGGACAGTCTTACCTTAACCTCTCACCTCAGGTATGGGTCTTTATATTGAGGGCAATCTTACTTTAACCTCTCACCTCAGGTATGGGTCTTTATATTGAGGAGAGTCTTACCTTAACCTCTCACCTCAGGTATGGGTCTTTGTATTGAGGACAGTCTTACCTTAACCTCTCACCTCAGGTATGGGTCTTTATATTGAGGACAGTCTTACTTTAACATCTCACCTCAGGCATGCATCTTTATATTGAGGACAGTCTTACCTTAACCTCTCACCTCAGGTATGGGTCTTTATATTGAGGACAGTCTTACTTTAACCTCTCACCTCAGGCATGCATCTTTATATTGAGGACAGTCTTACCTTAAACTCTCACCTCAGGCATGCATCTTTATATTGAGGACATTTTAACCTTAATGTCTCATATCAGGCATGCGTCTTTGTATTGAGGAGGACAGTCTTACCTTAACCTCTCATCTCGGGCATGCGTCTTTATATTGAGGAGGGCAGTCTTACCTTAACCTCTCATCTCAGGCATGCATCTTTATATTGAAGAGGACAGACTTACCTTAACCTCTCATCTCAGGCATGCGTCTTTATATTGATGACAGTATTACCTTAACCTCTCACCTCAGGCATGCCTCTTTATATTGAGGACAGTCTTACATTACCATCTCACCTCAGGCATGCGTCTTTATATTGAGGACAGTCTTACCTTAACCTCGTACTCAGGCATGCGTCTTTATATTGAGGACAGTCTTACCTTAACCTCTCACCTCAGGTATGGGTCTTTATATTGAGGACAGTCTTACCTTAACCTCTCACCTCAGGTATAGGTCTTTATATTGAGGACAGTCTTACTTTAACCTCTCACCTCAGGTATGGGTCTTTATATTGAGGACAGTCTTACCTTAACCTCTCACCTCAGGTATGGGTCATTATATTGAGGACAATCTAACTTTATCCTCTCACCTCAGGTATTGGTCTTTATATTGAGGACAGTCTTACCTTAACCTCTCATCTCAGGTATGGGTCTTTATATTGAGGACAGTCTTACCTTAAACTCTCACCTCAGGTATGGGTCTTTATATAGAGGACAGTCTTACCTTAACCTCTCACCTCAGGTATGGGTCTTTATATTGAGGACAATCTTACTTTAACCTCTCACCTCAGGCATGCATCTTTATATTGAGGACAGTCTTACATTACCCTCTCACCTCAGGCATGCGTCTTTATATTGAGGACAGTCTTACCTTAAACTCTCACCTCAGGCATGCATCTTTATATTGAGGACATTTTAACCTTAATGTCTCATATCAGGCATGCGTCTTTGTATTGAGGAGGACAGTCTTACCTTAACCTCTCATCTCAGGCATGCGTCTTTATATTGAGGAGGGCAGTCTTACCTTAACCTCTCATCTCAGGCATGCATCTTTATATTGAGGAGGACAGACTTACCTTAACCTCTCATCTCAGGCATGCGTCTTTATATTGATGACAGTCTTACCTTAGCCTCTCACCTCAGGCATGCCTCTTTATATTGAGGACAGTCTTACATTACCCTCTCACCTCAGGCATGCGTCTTTATATTGAGGACAGTCTTACCTTAACCTCGTACTCAGGCATGCGTCTTTATATTGAGGACAGTCTTACCTTAACCTCTCACCTCAGGTATGGGTCTTTATATTGAGGACAGTCTTACCTTAACCTCTCACCTCAGGTATAGGTCTTTATATTCAGGACAGTCTTACTTTAACGTCTCACCTCAGGTATGGGTCTTTATATTGAGGACAGTCTTACCTTAACCTCTCACCTCAGGTATGGGTCTTTATATTGAGGACAATCTTACTTTATCCTCTCACCTCAGGTATGGGTCTTTATATTGAGGACAGTCTTACCTTAAACTCTCACCTCAGGTATGGGTCTTTATATTGAGGACAGTCTTACTTTAACCTCTCACCTCAGGCATGCATCTTTATATTGAGGACAGTCTTACCTTAACCTCTCACCTCAGGTATTGGTCTTTATATTGAGGACAGTCTTACTTTAACCGCTCACCTCAGGCATGCATCTTTATATTGAGGACAGTCTTACATTACCCTCTCACCTCAGGCATGCGTCTTTATATTGAGGACAGTCTTACCTTAACCTCTCACCTCAGGCATGCGTCTTTATATTGAGGACAGTCTTACCTTAACCTCTCACCTCAGGTATGGGTCTTTATATTGAGGACAGTCTTACCTTAACCTCTCACCTCAGGTATAGGTCTTTATATTGAGGACAGTCTTACTTTAACCTCTCACCTCAGGTATGGGTCTTTATATTGAGGACAGTCTTACCTTAACCTCTCACCTCAGGTATGGGTCATTATATTGAGGACAATCTAACTTTATCCTCTCACCTCAGGTATGGGTCTTTATATTGAGGACAGTCTTACCTTAACCTCTCATCTCAGGTATGGGTCTTTATATTGAGGACAGTCTTACCTTAAACTCTCACCTCAGGTATGGGTCTTTATATAGAGGACAGTCTTACCTTAACCTCTCACCTCAGGTATGGGTCTTTATATTGAGGACAATCTTACTTTAACCTCTCACCTCAGGCATGCTTCTTTATATTGAGGACAGTCTTACATTACCCTCTCACCTCAGGCATGCGTCTTTATATTGAGGACAGTCTTACCTTAAACTCTCACCTCAGGCATGCATCTTTATATTGAGGACATTTTAACCTTAATGTCTCATATCAGGCATGCGTCTTTGTATTGAGGAGGACAGTCTTACCTTATCCTCTCATCTCAGGCATGCGTCTTTATATTGAGGAGGGCAGTCTTACCTTAACCTCTCATCTCAGGCATGCATCTTTATATTGAGGAGGACAGACTTACCTTAACCTCTCATCTCAGGCATGCGTCTTTATATTGATGACAGTCTTACCTTAGCCTCTCACCTCAGGCATGCCTCTTTATATTGAGGACAGTCTTACATTACCCTCTCACCTCAGGCATGCGTCTTTATATTGAGGACAGTCTTACCTTAACCTCGTACTCAGGCATGCGTCTTTATATTGAGGACAGTCTTACCTTAACCTCTCACCTCAGGTATGGGTCTTTATATTGAGGACAGTCTTACCTTAACCTCTCACCTCAGGTATAGGTCTTTATATTCAGGACAGTCTTACTTTAACGTCTCACCTCAGGTATGGGTCTTTATATTGAGGACAGTCTTACCTTAACCTCTCACCTCAGGTATGGGTCTTTATATTGAGGACAATCTTACTTTATCCTCTCACCTCAGGTATGGGTCTTTATATTGAGGACAGTCTTACCTTAAACTCTCACCTCAGGTATGGGTCTTTATATTGAGGACAGTCTTACTTTAACCTCTCACCTCAGGCATGCATCTTTATATTGAGGACAGTCTTACCTTAACCTCTCACCTCAGGTATTGGTCTTTATATTGAGGACAGTCTTACTTTAACCGCTCACCTCAGGCATGCATCTTTATATTGAGGACAGTCTTACATTACCCTCTCACCTCAGGCATGCGTCTTTATATTGAGGACAGTCTTACATTACCCTCTCACCTCAGGCATGCTTCTTTATATTGAGGAGGACAATCTTACCTTAACCTCTCATCTCAGGCATGCGTCTTTATATTGAGGAGGACGGTCTTACCTTAACCTTTCGTCTCAGGCATGCATCTATATATTGAGGAGGACAATCTTACCTTAACCTCTCATCTCAGGCATGCATCTATATATTGAGGAGGACAGTTTTACCTTAATTTCTCATCTCTGGCATGCCTCTTTATATTGAGGAGGACAGTCTTACCTTAACCTCTCATCTTAGGCATGCGTCTTTATATTGAGGACAGTCTTACCTTAACCTCTCACCTCAGATATGCGTCTTTATATTGAGGAGGACAGTCTTACATTACCCTCTCACCTCAGGCATGCGTCTTTATATTGAGGACAGTCTTACTTTAACCTCTCATCTCAGGCATGCATCTTTATAGTGAGGACAGTCTTACATTACCCTCTCACCTCAGGCATACATCTTTATATTGAGGACAGTCTTACCTTAACCTCTCACCTCAGATATGCGTCTTTATATTGAGGAGGACAGTCTTACATTACCCTCTCACCTAAGGCATGCGTCTTTATATTGAGGACAGTCTTACCTTAACCTCTCACCTCAGGCATGCGTCTTTATATTGAGGAGGACAGTCTTACATTACCCTCTCACCTCAGGCATGCGTCTTTATATTGAGGACAGTCTTACTTTAACCTCTCATCTCAGGCATGCATCTTTATATTGAGGACAGTCTTACATTACCCTCTCACCTCAGGCATGCGTCTTTATATTGAGGACAGTCTTACTTTAACCTCTCACCTCAGGCATGCATCTTTATATTGAGGAGGACAGTCTTAGATTACCCTCTCACCTCAGGCATGCGTCTTTATATTGAGGACAGTCTTACCTTAATCTCTCATCTCAGGCATGCGTCTTTATATTGAGGAGGGCGTCTTACCTTAACCTCTCATCTCAGGCATGCATCTTTGCTCGAGATGTGTTAAGCTACAGAGGGAATATGAAACCAAGCAAACATGAGGACGACAACATTTTTAATGATCCAGGCATAAAATATCAAAAAGAAACAATAACAGAAAATATCACACTGTTGGACTAATTTCTAGCCCTCATCGACAAATCATTGAAACATACAAAATCGATAATTCTAACATGCATATACATGACAGCCGACTTTCCAGTTCTTTGTTAGATGCGTTTCAATAAAATGTTGCGAGGTTATATTAATTTCATGGACCAAAGCCTCCCCTCTTAGTGAAATGTTAATTTTAAAAATTATTAACCTTGTTGAACTAATTACTAAACAATAGAGAATCCGAAGGGGTAGTCAAGATTGGACCATCCAGAAAAACAATCAACATAGGGTACACTATACACAGGACGAAGGCAACCAATTAAAAAAACACTCAACATTTTTGTTATTTCTGCTTGGCATAAGACACCCACCATTTTACTCATATCTTCAGTCAAGTCCGGTAAAAATCTATACAGGAAAGAAAACATACGTAAAAAAGTAACAACTCCATTGTCATTTGAGATAGGGATATTTCATAGCGGTCAACCAGTTTGTGATGATGACTATATAATTTTGTATTGGCGATTTTAACCTAGGAAAAACTAGAAACGTTTCTTGTTACTGGAGTAATCAAATATTATCAACCTAAAGCCACAAGTTGGTGTGCGTGACTGGTGTTAATTGTCATTCTCGGACCGTTGTCAGCTATATCATTCCTATCGATCTTACTGAACGAACAAAAGCTTCCACCTCTTCATAAGTTTGAAGCGAAAATCTTTAAAATATTAACTAAATTCGACGAATAACATTCTAGGAAATGGACAAATTGACGATATCGAGATTCATGTTCTCACAGATTGGGAAATAATATATATATTTCATTCATGAAAAGAGTTTGAAGAAACCAAAGGGAAATCAACATTCGTATATCGAAGAAGAACAGACAACACAATGACCAAAGGAAAAAGTACAAAAGAACAAACAACGATCTACGAAACATACACATAAAACTAAAAATCGAGTAACACGAACCCCACTGAAAACCGGGGGGGGGGGGGGGGGGTGGATCGGATGCTCCGGAAGGGTAAATAGTTCCTGGCTGCGCTAGTGTCACCCGATGTGTAAATCTAGTTACAAACCCAGTGATAAGTCATGAATGAGAAAAGGACCGAGAAGTATTTATGACAAGTGGAACATATCCATAGTCAATTATGAAACAGATATTCCATAGCGGTCAACCGAGTCATGGTGGTGACCATAAGACATTCGAAGTGATGACCTCAACTTAACCATGAGGAACCCTTGGTTCAGTGGCTTCCTTGTTAGCAGCAATCCTACATCGCGAAAATCCTGATAGGAACCAAAAGCTCTGGAATATCGTATCAACTGAGAGGCATATGCTCCATATACAGGTGCTGCTGGAATTTTACTACATAAAAAATCGCATTGGAGATTTCGATTTCTTGAAGATGAAGATTTTTTATTTTGTAAGGATTTCCAATCTTTTGTGTATGAACGTTCCAGATGAAGGTTATTCGAGAAACGCAGAAGCGCGCCGTGCGAACGATATATACAAAGATCCACGAGTAATAACGTAACTTGTCAAAAACGCTGTTCACTACCTGAGCTGCTATTATGCTAACAAGTCGAACGAATTGCAGTACCTGATCCATATAGTAATTCTGTTTTGATATCAGTTGTTCGTACCACCGTAGGTACAAGTAAAGAGTGGAGTATGTCTACAGGTAACTCTTCATACAATGTTCTGTCTTAATATTTACATTCTGTTGTATGGTTATACACATAAAATCCAAATATGCTTATTGGTCTAGTTGGATATGAGAACACGTGTTGTATGCAAAGGATAGAGAGCAGATACAAAGGCGCAATACAACAATTCTGTAATTAATACAGAGAGACAAGCAACACTCCAAAAAAGGAGATATACTAAGAAAAAGTTAAAGATAAACAATTATGAACTACTAAATATAAGTAACATGAACCTCGTAAAAACATGTTCGACTTAGGACTTTGGAAGAGAAAGCGGTTGATTCATGTTTCTCTTTGTATAAAACGATAATCAAAACGACGTATCATCTGGATCGTTCACGTGTGCTTTATTACTTCAACTTAACGTGTGCGTCTCCGCAATATAATTATATGGTGACAGCAGTTAACATGTACCGACCGTATGCACTCTTATTATCTACAAAGTGGGTCGGTACGTATTGTTGACATTTATTAGTATTTTATCTTACACGTCACTACATGATGTAGTTTACATGTACCCCATATAAAAAGTAGGTTATTCTGTGTTGTTTTCTATGATAGATTTATTTGTTTATTTACTAGAATTATATTTTAATGTTATTTGTTTAAATGTATCCCCCTATCGATTATTGGGATTGTTGGCTACATCTGTGTTTTTCTAATTTGTGCTAGGGTTAGGGTTATGGTGTTTAATACCACTTTCAACAGTATTTCAGTTATGTATTGAATTGTTTTCAAATAAACAGACCTGAAAGTCATATGCTTATATTTTTCCTGCACTGGTTCTAATTGAGCAATTGAAATGCATTGTCTGTATTAATTTGTGTTACATACGGTCACTGACCAAAGATATATATTTTGTGTTACCACTGTCACATGTTTAAATTGTTCCTTTTCTGCTAAGCACACATATTATTAAGGAGTAAAAACATAGACATATTGGTTCGGAGTTAGGATAATTTTTCCAAGTAGAGTGGCATGTTCATCTTTCATGTGTAGGCATGGTGTTGCGTTAATGAGCTAGCGTGATAGAAATCCAACTCACCGTTTCGGTCTATGACAAAACAGATACCACCATCGTCTCATAGAAAAACTTGTTCATTCTCACCATGATATAACTGATAAATTGTTCACCTTGTGCTAAGCTACGATCACTCACTCACATAGGCATAGACATACCTTAACATCGGTACTTTTTATTGAAGTGTCTGTATCACACCAGGAAAGTGAGTGGTCTGGTCATTTAAAAATATGATAGGTGTATCGAGTGTGCCTCTTACTATATTTTTTTAATAAAATTTAAAGTTATACGCTCTTGAATAGAAATAGAGACTATGAGAGTGATTTCAAGTACATGTATCTCTTTTTCAATCTTAAATATTATCCGGATATACTAATTTCGGAAACAAAGTATATGTTATCTCCGTTGATAATATAATTCCATACATAATAAAAACAAAAAAACCACAACATTTTAGATTTTTCATATTTTCCAACACGTGGGTCAAAACGAAAGTAGATCGGAAGTAAATAAATAAACAAAAATTAGAAACAATCATGAAATAATTCTCAAAATACGTATTGAATTTATTGATCTATCTTAATTGTATTATTATTGTACTAAAAAGACTAACACAATTCCTATATATGCCACTAATATTAACGAGGCCAGGATAAGGTACTGGTATTTTATGTTTCTCCAACTAACAAATGTAAAGATTTCGAATAAAGATTGTAATTGGAAAAAAAAAAATATATATATATTTTTTTATTGGATTTTGAACTGTACCTTGTGCTAAGCTACAATTACTCACTCCCATAGAACTAGCTTAACCTCAGCACTTTTCATTGAAATGTCTATACCATACCAGGAAAGTGAGCAGTGTGGTCAGGTATATTTGTGGTAGGTGTATAGAGTCTAGAGAATTCCGAATGCATATGAAAAATCCAGCGCAAACCGAAGTGGTTGTATCCGTTTCATTGACTGAAATTTTTAATAAGCCACATTCGCTGACTATTCTTTTCCAATTTGTCTGAGGGGGGCCCAGTAGATATATTTAAATGTGGCAGTCGAAAAGAGAAATATCTCGGGAGTGTAACGGTTTAATTGGGTCAGCGAAAGGATCACAAATAAGCGAAACATATTGAGGCGAAGTGGGGAAGGGGTAAAGGGCAGATGTTTACCTTGAAGTAAGGAAGAGGAGGGGGCATATATTTCTTGAATGAAACAAGTGCCTGTGCATGTAACCACTTATGGAACAGTAGCGTCACCAAAACTTCGTGCCATGAAGGCCTACCCGTGATAAAAACAGTATATACATATGGCTGTCATGAATTATTTCTTAAACAACCGTGATATAATCGAGATTCCTGGAGTGTATGAAAATCCGAGGCGGAAAACCCTTACAATGGCTTTAACAGTCGATGTAAAATGTCTGAAATACATGAAATTGGTGGAGTTCGACACCAAATTTACCAACGAATAATATTTGGTGGTCAACTTGCCGGAATTAATTTGGATCCCTGAACTCTGGATGAATTAATATTCACACACCTTATATTTCTAGCTTCTAAACTCGAGGTTCCCACAGTGGAGTAGCTTCCATTGAGGCAATGAGGCAACTGCCTCACTAGATTTGTTTGCAGAAAAAAAAATAATGTGATTAATATTATAAAAGTTGATTAAAATAAGAGAAATAAAAACCTTTGTCAAAGTTTGCAATACAAATATAGTCTAATTAGTTGAAATCGTTATTCAAAACCCCTAAGCCTTGCTCTTCAGAACTCAAAATGCGATATGTACAAGGCTTTCGTTGATGCTCAGAATAGTAAGAAAGTCATTGCCGATCAAAGGTCGGACACAGTCTTCAACAGATGCATATGGATGAAGACAACTGCGATCGCCGACAGCATCGGTATCGAGCTGTCTAAACCAAGAACAGTCGGACGAATGACAAATCGGGCTAACGGCGCTGCATTTGCCGAAGATTCCGTACCTAGTTATTATAGGATAAATGCTTTCTTTCCTTTCGCCTATCACTGTTTATGTGAGCTAAACGAGAAGTTTCCTGAACAAACACGTCCGTCCTTCTTAGCGTTTCAATTGCTACCTAATCGCGTTCAAAACATATCTGCAGAACATGTAGAAGATATACACACCAGATATGAAGATGATTTGCCAGATTCTATAGGATTTATCGCGGAAATGGTAAAATGGAAAATGTTCTGTGCAGGGCTTCAAAAACAGGATTCTAATCAGTCTTTGGAAGAAGCAATTGAACTTGCAGACCCTAACTATTATCCGAATTTGCATGCTAGTTTTAGGGTTCTGCTCACAATGCCTGTACGGTCCGTGCCCTGTGAAAGGTATTTTTCTGCTATGAGACGTTTGAAACACAGGAGCAGATCTACAATGACAGACGATCGACTTGCTAGTCTGTTCATTCATAGGGATATCTATCTTTGTAGAGGAAATATCATGAGAAAATTCGATGAAACCAAAAAACGCCGCCTTGGACCATTGCATTTCTGAAATGATTTTTTACTGGTTGTTATAATGTATACTAAGTAAAATGTTTAACTGAAAGCATTATCACTTATCTAAATGTGCATGTAAAAACCATGCAAAATATAAGTCATACACTTTCGATATCCAAAGAGTGAGGCCGGAAATGACGAAATTCAAAAAGTTCAGAGAGAAAGTAAGCATGAATTTTTATTTTGAGGGAATTATACATTCTAAAATACTGGTAGGTGATAAAAACTTGTTATAATAATGGACAAAAGGAAATGTTATGTCTTATTATTGATAAATGCAGGCGTCAGAAACTCTGTAAGCGAGCGCAAAAAATATCGGCGCCTGCCCCATTACGTGTAATGGCATCCCGTTATAACCCTTGCGAGTAAGCGAGCATTTAGAGTTTATTATTAAAACTAATTTTAATACAGCAGATGTTGACGGAGGAACCGGATGGCTCAATGAGCTAGGTAGTTGGATTACCTAACAACTCATACAAGCCTATCACCAATACGGTGTGGGTTCGCGCCCGGATTTGTAAATTACAAAAAAAGTGGACTCGACTCGCAGCATGTGATAAAGTTTATCAGTTGCTTGTCCATGGTCGGTGGTTCTCTCCGGGAACTACAGCTTCTTCCACCACTAAAACTGGTCGCCATGATAAAGCTGAAATATAGCTGAAAGTGGTGTTAAAACACAAAAAAAAATAAAATAAAAAATAAGATGTTGCCTGATTGATTAGGGCGCTGGGCATAATGTTAAGCGAGTGGTGTTGCAGTGTATCAATTGTGGGAGTTCAAATTCTGTCGAGGGAGAACACAAATTTGTCAGCTCAAAAATTTAATTCTAACACTGTTGGGTAAAATTTTCAGACGAATACATATTTGAAAAGTAAGAAAGCAACATACATTTTGATTAAAATATATACAGAATTGTAATGGTCAGCGTGTTGGTCTCAATTGAGGTCCGATTCCCACTTTCAGGTCGGGTCAGACTATAACGGAGGTTTTGAACAAATCGGTTATAGATAATGTTCGGAGGGGGGTAGATCCCAGGTTTAAGCTGAAACTAAATAAAATCATTGCGAAATGTTGCTGTTCAACTTGTATTAATATTGAATGTTGAAGAATAAGTACATAAATACGGTCAAGGACGTACTTGATACGGTATAATGAATCCAAACATGTGGTTATCCGTTAGTATGTAAACAATGTCATTAAATGTTCGAATTCCACTCAGGCGAGGTGTTCTCGATATAACATTATATACCTTAATTTTAGAGTCACACGTCATTTTATCCGTGTTTTGATTGGTTTAAAAAGTTGAGGTTATTTGTCAATGAACGGAATCTAAAAATAAATATTCGTCGTTCTCAAGGCGTCACGTGCCGTGGTCATCAGGTGATTTTCTTTAAATAAGGCACATTTGGGGTTATTTAAATTTACTTCCGATTATTTACATTATTTTGAAAATTTCAGGAAGATAATGGTAACTGTGCACACAGTTACGATTATCTTCTTTTAGAGTTACGATTATCTTCTTTTGGAGTTAAGATTATTTTCTTTTGGAGTTACGATTATATTCTCCCGACGGCTATTTTCTTGGCAACGAGACTATATATGGTATCAAGAACACACACATACAACAAATTCGTACAGATCAACCTTGCGGCTGAGTAATTCTTGACAACAACAGGATAGAATGGAGAAATTAGCAGAAAACGATCTTACCTATTTCTACCTCCGCCATGTTGTGATCGTCGTAACTGCAGTTACCACGATCAGTTTACCGCCAGTGAATAATGTCAACATAGTTATACCGTAACAAGACAAAGTAAAAGAAGTTTTTGGCTTAGCGAAGGTAATAATTAATATGATTACAACACTGTCTGTGATCATACAGAACTTGACTATAAAAGTAACACGACTTTTTTTTTCTGGTTGGATCTGATAATTTAGATTTCTCTCTCTTCTCTCTCTCTCTCTCTCTCTCTCTCTCTCTCTCTCTCTCTCTCTCTCTCTCTCTCTCTCTCTCTCCGTCTTCGTCAATGTTGCCAGTGTCTGTGTTTGTTCCATTCTTGATTGCTCCTTTCGATTTTCTCTAACGTTTATGTTGCCAGTGTCTGTGTTCGTTCCATTCTTGATTGCTCCTTTCGATTTTCCCTAACGTTTATGTTGCCAGTGTCTGTGTTTGTTCCATTCTTGATTGCTCCTTTCGATTTTCCCTAACGTGTATGCTGCCAGTGTCTGTGCTTGCTTCATTCTTGATTGCTCCTTTCGATTTTCTCTAACGTTTATGTTGCCAGTGTCTGTGTTTGTTCCATTCTTGATTTCTCCTTTCGATTTTCTCTAACGTTTATGTTGCCAGTGCCTGTGTTTGTTCCATTCTTGATTGCTCCTTTCGATTTTCTCTAACGTTTATGTTGCCAGTGTATGTGTTTGTTCCATTCTTGATTGCTCCTTTCGATTTTCTCTAACGTTTATGTTGCCAGTGTCTGTGTTTGTTCCATTCTTGATTGCTCCTTTCGATTTTCTCTAACGTTTATGTTGCCAGTGTCTGTGTTTGTTTCATTCTTGATTGCTCCTTTCGATTTTCTCTAACGTTTATCTCCATAACCATTTCAACCCCTTCCCCCTTTTTTGGCTAATTCTCATGTTCTCCAGACCTTGTAGTTAATAATAGAAATAAAGGTGCACAATATCGTATCGGCCATTTTTATCCTTTTTAATGCGGGAATCATATTATTTTATTATATATTCAACCGATTTTCTGACTTAACAATTTAAATGTTATTTATAGAACAATGATCTTGAACTACGTTTATAAATATAATATATTCTATGGAGTTAAGTCATCACGGGTTGAGTAAATGATCACTATTTGTTTTAATTCATGCTTCATTGATAATTATTATCATAAGAAAATGTAAATCACGTGACCATTTAACTTCCTCTTCTACAAAGTTCTTAATCTGTATCTGTATCTTGTACGTTGTAGAACCCAATTATGGTTTTTATACAACGGGTATAGAGACAGCGCCGATTGCGGTCTTTATTGGCGCGGATTCCTTAAAGCGGTCTAAAATGCTTCTAAGGAATTTGCATGCACGACACTGTTTGGCAGATGGTTCAAATGAATTACGGTGTCCACAAAGAAAGAATGTTGGTACTGCTGTTTCTTGTAGTCTGGTAATTCAAGTCCTTTTGTATTATTGTATGTACGTTTCTCTACTATATTTGATGTTATATGATCTTTAGAATGTTTTGCTTTGATGTTCCTTTTCGGTCTAGCTAATTTGACGAAATTATCTGTTGGTAGTGCTGTTACCAACCCCTCAACCACCTTGTACATTAGGATCAGACGTAGGCTAAGTCGTCTTTCCTCTAGTGTCTCCAGCTCAAGGTCTTCTCTCATCCTCGTGATGGCTCCTGTTTCTCTACTTTTGTAGTCTTTTTTAGCGAACCCGATAGCCCCTAATTTGGTGATATTTCGTCAGAAAACATTATATTCGGTATTTGCAGGTAATATATGTTGTTTTCATGTCAAATATATATTATTGTTGTCATATGTTCTCATTTAAATAAGTCATTTATTAAGAAACCTATTTAAACAACATTACTTTTATCTTTACCAATATGACCCCGTATATACAGTATGCACCACTCACTACACAAACATTGGTATTTACAAAACTGTAATTTTCGAAATTTCAATTAATATTCAAGAAATGTCTCTGTATTGCAGCATTTACAGTCGAACCGACAGTGATATGTGACTGAAGGTATCAAGTAACCCACCCCCCCCCCCCCCCCCTCGCTCTCTCTCTCATGGATATTTAGTGGTAGAATTAAAAAGAATTAAATCATGGAAGCCAGAATGTGTTTTATATGGATTGGCGAATATTAGTATTTTATTCCGAGCCACAAGCGAAGGATAAAATTTACTAATATCCGCCAATCCATGATAAAAATCAAAACTCAAAGCTAAAAAAAACACATTCTGGCTTCCATGATTTATTTCGATTCTGATATTTCTAAAAGTACAAATACGGTAGTATACTTTGATTGGAAGACGGTAATTTATATTTACATTTGCGGAGAATGTCACACACAATTTATGCTGCCAATGGAAAAGTCAGTCACATTCACCGGCGCATGTGCTAATGAGATTATACCGAATGGATAACTCGCTCACTTGTAAGCAAAGCGAAAGAAGGAGGTCATGTTAGAATATAATTAAGTTTGGTGTCCACAATGCGAAGAAGGTCTTTGTACAGAATTCATAGAATATCATAGTCTAGTGAAACTTTCCCGAAATAATACCACGATACCAATAGAGGAATATCAGAAATTGCCGTCGTATGTGCTGGAAAGTAAAGAACATTGCGACGAACTCCACGGAAATGTCAATTTATACTGTAAAGTACATGAGTGTCCGTGTTGCAGAATTTGCAATCTGGAACATCATCAAGACTCTAAGAATGTAGCTATCATGGAAGAAATAATAAAGAACGTGAAGACATCAACTATGTTCACAGTTTTTGATTAAAGAAATGATTGAAATTATCAGTAAAATTAGACAAAATAGAGAAGCAAACTCCAGTTCTGTTAAAGACCAGAAACGAATAATTGAGAATGAAATACATGAACTGAGGACAAAAATCAACAATTATCTTGACAAGTTACAAGAGGATCTGATGAAGGAATTGACTTAAGCAGAAAAACATGTAACTACTTGTATCTTTAGACGAGAAACAGAAAGAACTGACCGAATATCAGACAAATGTATTCAACATAAAAAGTATGCATCAGACCTACAAACATTGTTAGCCGTGAAGCAAATAGAAAAAGAAGTAGAAACACAAGACAGGTGTTTACAGTCACTACTTAACAGACAAAACTAGCATACAAAATATACATCGGTCTGAAGAGAATAGTCACCAACATTCAAAAGTTTGGAAATGTAGTTGTTGAATCAAAACCTTGTGAGTTGACCTTTGCCAGAAAAAGATAAAAACAAGCCCAGATGATTGTAGCTGACCTATTACCACCTATGTCGGTTGAAAATATACAGCTGAATCTGAAACAACAGATGAACACAAAGGGAACGTGTATCACAGGATGTTCTTTACTTCCAAATGGTAGAATGGTATTGTCCTGTAACAGTACTAACACCGTCAGCTTTATCAACACAGAAGAAGTAAAATTATTCCAGATAAGTAGAGATAAAACAGGATCCTATACGTATGATACAGTTCATATAAAAGATAACAATAGCGTTGCTGTGTCATCTGCAGGCGGAGATAATATATGTATAGTTATAATAGACATAGAAAGTCAGAAAGTGATGATAATTATCTCCCTGGATAGGTACATTTATGACATGGCTGTTAGAGGTAGAACAATATATTATTGTGCATGGAATAAAAGACTAAAGATGTTACATCTGAGTGATAATTCTGTAAGTGATATCATTAGTCGTAATGTGTCATGAGTTAATTACGGAGCTACATCTAGTGACAAACTGTATTACACAAACTCTGACACACATGCCGTGACATGTTGTGATTTACATGGTACAACACAATGGAAATTCAAAGATAACCGTGTTTTAAGGGGTCCACTTGGTATCTCTGTAGACAATGATGGAAACGTATATGTCGTAGGTTTTTCTTCTAACAACGTAGTGGTTATTTCCCCCGATGGACAACGTCATAGACAACTATCGTCTTCCAAGGATGGTCTGCGTGTACTTGATTATGACAGATCTACCAATAGGTTACTAGTTGTTAATGAAAGCAGTACAGCTTTTCCGTTTGACGTTACAGGGTGACAGTAGTAGAATAGTAGAAAAATAGACACCAATTTATAGAATGATTTTTATTTTAAATAAATAAATGTGACTTATTAATATTATATATCCACTTGATATCAAGTTCATATTATTAGTTATAATATGAGTTATGAGTTATGTTGTGTAACGCCACTTTGAACAATATTTCATATATATCGTTGCGGTCAGTTTTATTGGTGGAGGACACCTGAGTAGTCGGGAAAAACCATGGAACGGTCGAAAGTCACTGACTAACTATGACATAATGTTGTATCGAGTACACTCGTCATGAGAAGAATTCGAACTCACAAATTTAGTGATGATAGACACTTATTGCACAAATAGTTGTAACTATACAATACGATCACGACTGTCCTTTCATAATTTTAATAAACATAACATATTTAAATATAAATTTAATACACCACATGTGCATATCTGTATTTTATTTGTTCATGGGTTCTAGACACTAGATGTATATTTCTGAAGTTAGTTTGGTCATGGATTCTACACGTCAGATCTACATTAACTTGCTCAATGATTTCATGACCCACACACAGCTTGGAAGCTACAACATAAATATAAATCGTTGATGAGTTAAAAATGAAAAATGTCATCAAGAAAAACTAAACTCAAAACCAATAAGCTAATATATGTATGCATGAGTGTTTTGTTTGGTTTAGCTTATCCTCGGAACGTTTCATTGAAGTTTTTGTACCACGCCAGAAAAGTAAGCAATCTGGTCATGTATATGTGATAGGTGTATCGAGTGTTCCTCTTACATTTTTTTTCTATTGGATTTTGAACTGTACCTTGTATCATGCCAGAATAGGTTTATCGAGTCTGTCTCTTACTATAATTTTCTTTATTGGATTTTGAACTGTACCTTGTGCTAAACTACAATCACTCATTCGTAGAGAACTAATTTAAACCCGCCACTTTTCATTGATATTTAGAGCAGGAACTGCTTACCCTTCCAGAGCACTTGAGTTCACCCCCGGTTTTTAGTGGGGTAAGTGTTACTCGATCCTTAGTTTTATATGTATGTTTTGTAGATCGTTGTTTGTCCTTTTGTCCTTTTTCTTTTGGCCATTGTGTTTTCTGTCCTTCTTCGATATACGGATTCTGATTGCCCCGTTGGTATCTTTAAACTCTTCAGTACCATACAAGAAAAGTGAGCGGTCTGGTCATGTATATATGTAATAGATTTTTCGAACCTGTCTCGTACTAGGATTTTTCTATTGGATTTATAAGAGAAACAATGATCTATACAAAACACTCCAAACTAAAAATTGAGCAACATGAACCTAAGAAAAACGTGGGTGAACCCAGATGCTCGGGGAAGGTAATCATTTCCTGCTCCACTGAGGCACCCGTCGTGTTACAATCGACCTCCCCATTCATGAGTGCCTCTTGCTATGATTTTTCTATAGGATATTGAACTGTACCGACAGTGGAGTATTTTTAGTATCATTTTATCACAACAATTAATCATGTGTAATAAACGTCTGTAGCTAATCACAGAAACATGTAAAAACACATTTAGCTACGAACAACATAAACATAAAGAGAGGTAAAATCATTTTAAAAAATATTGAAGATGCCAAAGAGGTCACTGGGTGCAGTAAATCGAAGAATAACAGGCAACACAATGACCAAAAGAAAACGGACAAAAAATCTCTTTCATTTCGCCCACTATTAAGTGCTTCTGTACAGACATTATTTATTAGATATATTTTTTATCGAAATTTACAATTCCTAAATCATATGATTATTATTAAAGTTAAAGGTTGCCTCTTTTAGGCATTGGTCACCGTAGACGATTTTAGCCAGCATGTTTAGACCCTTTGATTTTCTTGCTTCATAAGACTTGCGGATTTCAAATAGTTTGACTTCGAGCATAGCCGATGAAGGTTATTCCAAAAACGCGTCGTGGCCACTACATTTAATATATATGTTTTTATCATTATTATACTTAATGAGATAACCACATTCTTGTTATATCCAGCCAACCTAATTTTCAAACCTAATAATTTCACCGTTGATCTTGAACTACATTTGTATCTACATATTAGATGGGATTAAACTGCCACAGTTTCGTTATTCAGTATAATCATAAGGCAACACTACATAAAATCACATGACCATTTCACTTCCTCTTTTACACATTTCCTGATTTGGTGATATTTCGTAAGAAGACATTATGTTCACGTATTTATAGGTAATGTATGTTGTATTATGTCAAACATATATTATAATTGTCATATTTGCTCATTTAAATAAGTCAGTTGTTTAGAAATCTATCTAAACTGCGGTAAATCTATTTTTAATTAATATGACCCCGTAGCTTCAGTACAGAACACACACTTCACAAATTATATAACTGGATATTCAAGCGTACAATTAATATTCAACCGGTTCCTCTTGTATTGTTGTATTTACACCCGAACATATATAGAAAGGTGTCAATTATCTCTCGTAATTAACTATGAGCTTTACAGTTCCCAAATCATGTAATATATTTACACATGTTGTATTTAATAATATTATAAATTGATAATTTTATAGTCATTTGATTTGTTCAATGCCCATCACGTGGTGTTCTGTATTTTGGCAGGTTGACTTTTGCGGATTGCACGGTTACTAAAAACAGATTAAAAAATTCCAATATTTTCATGACGTTTAACGAACATGACGTTTAACGATTGAACATGATTCTGGTACTGCATTTGGCACCTCATTTGAACTTCAAGCACTGTCAAGTTCGCAGACAGACCGTATTTAATGATCAATTTCCAGTACCAATGATTACTAATTGTCAAAATATCACCATAAACTATAACATTTTCCCTAAGAAATGATTATCATTCATGTCACTACATACATTTTTGTTTTATTTTTATTCCTGTTGAATAGATAATTTGTTGTTAAAGTTTGGGTCTTATATTATTTTTATGCGACCGCAAAAAAATTGGGGTTGTATTATGGTATGGCGCAGTCGTCGTCGTCTGTGCACATTTTGTTTCGGTTGTCTTACTTTTGTTCTAGTTTCCAGTAGCAAGTACACCTAGTCCCGGATGAATATCAATTTGTAAATCTTCTGTTTCATGTTTTGCGTGGCAATTAATAATATAAAAAATATGTGATGGGCATTGAGCAAATCAAATGACAGTAAAATTATCAATTAATAATATAAAAAATACAGCCTTTCTATTCATTCGATACAAGTTGTATATCGACCTAGAGATGTATATCGACCTCGGACTACGTCCTCGGTCGATATACATATTTTAGGTCGATATAAACTTGTATCGACTTCATAGAAAGGCTGTATTTGTATAATAATATTTTCCCGCGGTTCGAAGTATAGTGGAAAATATTGTATTGTCGGTTTGATACTAATGAATATTCATACGGAATGGTCGAAATTGACCAATGAGAACATTGTCATGTGGTTGGGATTTTAGGTGTGTTCGTTTGGTTCTCTTCACTTTCTAGCCGTCGTGCATACGTGTAACAACAAAAATATGTCTGTATGTTAGCCTTACATTATTTACTATTTGCGTCTTTGTTGCAAATTTTTTAAGGTGACGTCAGACACCCGATTGTCCAGAGATGGGTTCGAGCATTGTCATCGGATACAGGTTTCCAAATTACTTCGGTTTTTCCTGGACGGCCTTGCCCATCTGTGACGGAATTCTAATTATGCAATATATAGTTTTGTTTCAAATGTTGGTTGTGTACATTGTGAATTGATTACAAGTGACATGTAACATAACATTTTGCTGTTAATAATAATTCGGGCGTCCATCACGTACGGCGGGCTGTCGGCAAATTGATATTTGCGTTATGTTTATTATTTTGCATTATACTTGATAGTATAGATAATAATATATGTTTATACAGGTTGTATTGTTTATAAATATATTGTTGTGAAAAAATTGTTTGTGATTTATTGTGAAATTTAAGATAATGTTTAATTGTAAAAGGAATTATATTTTTATGTAACTTCGTCAGCCTGTGTCAAGCTGATAATTGTTAACAGGCAGAACAAGATAATAAAGAAATAGAAAAAAAATATGATTAAGACTAAAGTTTTCCTCTCTTAGGCAATGGTCACCTAACCGATGCTGGCTAGCTTGTTAATGCCGCTTTGTGGTTTTCTTGCTTTCAACGAATATTCTTGTATTTGTCCTCGAGTGTACCTGGTGCAGTTTTTTTTCCAAAACACGCGTCGTGCGCACTAAATGGGATATCTGGTCATCGTCATCATACTTGATGGGAGAACTACATTCTTTTCGTATCAAGCCTACCCCAATTTTCTGACATAATAATTTAAGCAATAATCTTAAATTACTCTTTTATCTATATATTATATAGTATTTGATTATTCAGTATACTGATACCACTACATAAAATCACGTGACCATTTAACTTACTCCGCAACAGGTTTCCTGATTTCGTGATGTTTCGTCAGAAGACATTATTTTCAGGTATTTTATGTTGTATTATATTTTGTATTTTGTCAAACAGATATTATTATTGTCATATTTTCTCATTTAAATAAGTCAGTTGTTTAGAAATATTTTAAGATAATTTTATTAATATGACCCCGTAGCTTCAGTACACAATACACACTACACAAACATTGGTAATTATAAAAGTGGATATTCAACCGTACAATAAATATTGAACCGGTTCTTCTGTATTGTTGTGTTTACATCCGAACATATATAGAAAGGGGTCAATTATCTCTACCCAACTCTCGTGGATAAGTATGTGTTTAATCCCCCAAGCAAGTTATTATATATAAGCAAGCACACAAAAAGGGTGACACAATATAAGTATTGTACCTATTTGTATCTACTATGCCTAAGGTCATGAAAAATTCTTCTTGGTGCTTGATTATCTCATGCGCTAAAATCTGGAGTGGACCAGGGTGTGGATCAGGAATTATAAAAATGTATGTTTCCTTTTACCTGCAACATACAAAGGGTTAGTTGCTTGCTTTCACATTTGTGTTTTCCTCACACATATCAATGAAGCAGGATATTTATGCAATCAACTAACAAATTATGCTTCATTTTATGAACTTAGAGGTCAAAGCAAATGACGAACTAAGAACGGTATCTTTTCGTGCGTTTTAGATGTTATCAATATTAATAAATGTTAATTTCTATTTTAATATCAGTAATATATTACAGGATATCAACATCATGTAAAATTCCCCATCTTTCTGTGGTATATGTGATATCCGCCATATTTCTAAACCATCAGAAGTATGGTGTCCAGATTGCGAAGAAGGAATTTGCAGAGAATGCTTAGAACATCACAGCTTAGCGAAACCTTCTCGAAATCATGCCACGATACCAATAGAGGAGTATCAGAAGCTGCCGTCGTATGTGTTGGAAATTAAAGAACATTGCGACGAACATCACGAAAAGTTCAATTTATACTGCAAAGAACATGAGTGTCCGTGTTGTAGAATTTGTTTCGTGGAGAATCATGGCGACTGTAAGAATGTTACTATCCTTGAAAAAGTAATAAAGAACGTGAAGACATCAACAATGTTCACTGAGATCGAGCATTTGATTAAAGAAATGATTGAAAATATTGGTAAAATTAGACAAAATAGAGATACCAACTCAAGTGTTGTTAAAGAACAGAAAAAAATAATTGAGAATGAAATACAGGAACTGGGGACAACAATCAACAATCATCTTGACAAGTTACAAGATGATATGATGAAGGAATTGACAGAAGCAGAAAAACAAGTAACCGAAGAAACACGTGAACTACTGGTATCTTTAGATGAGAAACAGAAAGAACTGCTCGTATACCAGAGAAATGTATTGAACATAGAAAAGTCTGCATCAGACCTACAAACATTTTTAGGCGTGAAGCAAATAGAGAAAGGCGTAGAAATTAACAAGCCGTGTTTACACTCACTAGTCAACAGCGATAGCCTAAATCAAACCAATCTATCATACAAGATAGACACCGGACTGAAGACTATAGCCACCAGCATTCACAGGTTTGGCGAAGTAGTTGTTGAATCAAAACCTTGTGAGACGAACTTCGTCAGAAAAAAAGAAAAACAAGCCCAGATGATGGTAGCTGACATATCACCACCCATGTCAGTTGAACATATAGTGTTGAAACTGAAGCAAAAAATAAACACCAAGGGCAGTTTCATCACTGGATGTTCTCTACTCCCAGATGGTAGAATGGCATTGTCCTGTTGCAAAGCTAATACTGTCAGCTTTATCAACAAAGAAGGAGTAGAATTATTCCAGATAGGAAAAGATAAAACAGGATCCTGTACTTATGATTCAGTTTATATTAAAGATAACAATAGCCTTGCTGTATCATCTGGAAGGGTAGATAATAGACATTGAGAGTCAGGAAGTCATGACAACTATCTCCATGGATACGGACATTTATGGCATGGCTGTTAGAGGTAGAACAATATATTATTGTACAAGGAATAATGGACTAAGGATGTTAAATCTTAGTGATAAATCCGTAAGTAATATCATCAATAGTAAGTTGTCTTACGTGTGTTACGTCGCTACATCTGGAGGCAAACTTTACTACACAGGCCATAAAATACATACTGTGACATGCTGTGATTTACATGGTACAACACAATGGGAATTCAAAGATGACCGAGTTCTACAGTTTCCACGTGGTATATCTGTAGACAATGATGGGAACGTGTATGTCGTCTGATATCTTTCTAATAATGTCGTGGTTATCTCCCCTGATGGCCAACGTCATAGACAACTATTGTCTTCCAAGGATAATCTGATAAACCCGCGTGTACTTGATTATGACAGATCTACCAATAGGTTATTAGTTGTAAATAACAGCAGTACTGCTTTTCTGTTTGATGTTACAAGGGACAGAAAAGAGGAGAAAAATAGACACCAATTTATAGAATGATTTTCATTTTAAAGAAATATATGTGACTTTTTGATATTATCTATACAAATTTATATCAAGTTCATGTTATTAACTATCATATGGGTTATGATTTTAACTCCACTTTCAACAATATTTCAGTTATATCGTTTCGGTCGGTTTTAATGGTGGAGGAAACAGGTGTACCCGAAGAAAACCACTGACATGCCGCAAGTCACTGACGAACTATTACATAATGCTGCATTGAGCACACTCGCCATCAGCAGGATTTGAACTCATATATAAAATGTCAACAAAAAATACTACTCAAAACCAAATAAAGCTTATATACATGAGTGTTTTGTTCGATTTATGGATGTTTACCGTAACTTCCAGCAAGCTGTTCAGCTTTATTAGAAAAGGTCATCCTTAGCACATATTACTTTTCGGTGTGGTCTATGGATGCTTATCGTCACTTCCAGCAATTGGTCCGCTATTATTAATAACAGCCGCCATCTTCAATAATTCATATGACATTTCGGCTTGATTGATCGATGGTTGCCATGGCTTCCAACAATTGTTCAGCAATTTTAGTAACGGTCGCCATCTTTAATAGCACATATTACCTTTCGGTTTGGTTTATGGGTGCCTACCGTCACTTCCAGCAAACTGTTCAGCTATTTTCGTAATGGCAGCCATCTTCAATAGCTCAAATTACCTTTTGGTTTGGTTAATGAGTGTTTACCATTACTTTAAGCAATTGTTTAGCTATGTTTAGTAACGGCCGCCATCGTCAATAGCTCATCTGACCTCTCGGTTTGGCTAGTGAATGTTCATCGTCATTTCCAACAATTGTTTGGCTATTTTTAGTAACAACCGCCATTTTTAAAAGCTGGAGTAACCTTTCGGTCAGCTAGAACCCGTCAACCAAACGTATTGGGATGGAACGAACAAAGAGCTACAACATAAAAAAATATCGACCGTGGATAGGTGTGTGAAATTCTTGACATTTATTGTGGGTATCGTAGCGAAAACTGGCATGTGTGGCGGGAGAGGTCAGGGGTCCGTGACCTTAATCATTCGGCCATCAAGTCGGCCTTGCCTATTTGAGATATCATATAATTAGGCATGTTAATGTAGACAAACAGTGGCGAAAACATGTTTTTGTTCCCTCTTTTCACTAGGCATCATGTATTCAGAATAGGTCAGGGACCATAAATGCCTGGTCAAGCTCGACTTTGACACCTTTCTTGTGTCAGACTTTTTATTATTATACCTGTGATAGTTTAAGTGTCATGCCCCTTATTTGGTTGAAATATGGAAAATTTGTGGTTTTCATGCTGAACTCCAAACTTGCCAAATATTTCAAATTTTCGTTTAATGTTTTTGAAGCCACAATTTCACATATGGTTCTTATAATCAATGAATTGCATTTCGTCCCGTTTACTCTAGCTGGAAGCGGGGGCATCCGTGACCTATGGACACATTCTTACAAATTGTTGACACTATGATTGTTCATTCAATTCCTTTAATGGTCAAGAAGTTTGACCCGTCAACGAATTGAGTTTTGTCTCAGGTTACTTCAGGGGATTCCGTGACCTATGTACACATTCTGACATATTCATGATCCCATAATTGTTCCTTCTATTCCTTTCACTGTCAACGAGATCTGTTCACTGCATACTTTCAGAATCACAATTATAGCATATTTAGCTTCCTTCTTACTCTGATATTTTTTTTAGATAATATGTGTTGTAATCATCTTGGACCTTTACACCATGGAGAATGTTTGTTCAATTGACCAATCACCAATATCTACAACTAAACCAAAGAAGTATGTATATTGAGGAGGAGTGTGATCTAGAGTCAATGACCTTAGCCTCTCACTTAGTCATGCGCTTTTGCTCGAGATGTGCTAATTTAAAGAGGGAATATAAAATGTAGGGAAAGATGAAGATGACGCCCTTTTTAAAGAGACAGGCTTACAAAATAGAAAGCAACAAGAACAGATATTATCACAATATTGGAACATTTTCAAATCCTCATCGACAAATCATGCACATCGATATCCCTACAATGCATGAAAGCTCACTTGACCGGTCTTGGTAACAGGTGCTTCAATAAAGCGTTGCGAGGTTAACATAATTTCATGGACCCAAGCCTCCCCTCTTAGTGATATTTCAATTTTAAAAAGATTTAACATAAATTAAAATAGATGATCTAGCAGTCATGGTTGATAATATATAGCATTGGGGAACATAACCATTTTGAAATCAGAAATAAACGTTAGAGCAAACCGAAGGGGTAGTCAAGAATGGAAGATCCATAGAAACTGGCAACATTTGGGTACACAAGACACAGGACGAAGACAAACAAAAAAAAACAAACAAAAAACAACACAGAAGACTAAGAAAAGAGCAACACGAACCCCATCAAAAATCCTGCTATTCATACGACACCCGTTGTGTTACTCATATATACAGGTCATTTCGGTAGAAATCATGCCAGTGAGAGAGGAAAGTAAACATCTACGTATAAAGTAAAAGGTCTACTGTCATTTGAGATATGGCTATTTCGTAACTGTCAACCAGTTTGTGATGACGACCGTAGCAATTTTGTAGCAACGACTTTAATCTAGAAGCAACAAAATACGCTACTAGTTACTGAGGTAATTGAATAAAACAAACCCCGCCCCACAAGTTCCTTATATTAACAGGTGGTGATTGTCATTTTCAGACCGTTTTCAGTTATATCTTACTGGAAAACAAAGCATCCACCACTTCCATAAATTTTAAGCAAAAATCCTGGATATTATGAAGCAGCCGGCCGCGATACTGGTATTACCAGTATTTTACCAGAATCTTCCAGTATCTACAATACTGGTACATATACTAGTAAATACTAGTATCCCAGTATCTTCCAGAATTTTTCAGTATCCGCAATACTAGAATATACTGGTCATTGCCAAAATATGAGTATTGCAGATACCGGAAGATTCTGGGAAATACTGTTTACACCAGTATTGCAGATACTGGAAGATTCTGGAAAATACTGGTTATACCAGTATTGCAGATACTGGAAGATTCTGGAAAATACTGGTTATGCCAGTATTGCAGATACTGGAAGATTCTGGAAAATATTGGTTATACCAGTATTGCAGATACAGGAAGATTAAGTACGAAATTGCGGAATGTACTTGTATATTGTTTTTTTTGTCCTGTCTGTGTGTCTGTTATGAGAGGACGGACAGTGTATAGGGAGACCGGGAGAAAGGAGAAGAGGGTGGGGAAGAGGGAAGGGAGAAAGATGAAGCGAAATATCGAAGTTAATACTCTCACAGATTTGACAAACAATATAAATCATTCATGAGCACTCGCATTAAAGATTTGGATTTCTTGCTTTCGTAGATTTTTCAATCTGGTAAATTTCCAATCTTTTGGATAGGAACCTGAAGAAGGCACTGCTTACCCTTCCGGACCACCTGAGTTCACCACCGGTTTTTAGTGGGATTCGTGTTACTCGATCTTTAGCTGTATGTGTATCTTTTGAAGATCGTTGTTTGTCCTTTTGTCCTTTTGTCCTTTTTTCTTTTTGCCATTGTGTTGTCTGTTCTTCTTCGATATACGAATTATGATTACCCCTTTGGTATCTTCAAACTCTTCTTATTCAAGAAAGACGTTGTGCGCACTGATTTTGATATCTACGTTTTGAATAAAGTGATCCATGAATAATAACGTAGCTTGTCAAAAAACTCTGTTCACTACCTAAGATGCTATTCTTCTAACAAATCTAACGAATTTCAGTACTTGCGCCACATACCAATTATGTTTTGATATCAGTTGTTCGTACCACCGTAGGTACACATAAAGAGTGGAGTTGGTCTACAAACAACTGGAGTTGGTCTACAAACAATTCTTCGTCCAGTTTTTTCTCTAGATTTTTACATGTAGTATGGTAACACACACAATGAGCGAAAATTATACTAAGCTTAATGACCTAGTACTGGAAAGGCATCTCTTTAAAATGACAATTGCTATAGGTAAGATTTATTTCAGAAAATAACCCTAACCTTTGTTTTATTATGCCAGTTGTTATGGATAAGAATTACTAGATGTGTAAAGATTTATTGAAAAAATTAATGACTTGGCGTTAAAAAACAATCAATCATTTACTAATCTGGCACTCGACATTCGACTTACATACAACTTACACATAAAATGTTATACACATAAAATCCAACTATGTTTAGTGGTCTAGTTGGTCCTCCTTGTGAATAAATGTGTGCAAATATAAGAACACGTGTTTTATGCAAAGGATAGACAGCAGATACAAAGGCGCGATACAACAAATCTATAACTAATACAAGAGAAAAACAACATGGCAAACAAGAGAGAAAGATTAAGAAAGATTTAAACATAAACAAATATCAACGTAAGCAAAGGCAAACAACTAACGATTAGCAACATGGACCTCGTCCAATCAGAATCGTCGTATTAGCGTTACATTGGAATGAACAAGTGATCAGCATGTCCGACGCAGGCGATGGGTTTGCAGAAGTAAAACGAAGATTTGCAGAAATCTCGCAGACTTGGTTTCACTTTCACTTTTCATTTTAATGTAATAAAACAATTACAGTCTTTTGTATCGGTCAATGCGAGACTATAATTGAATATTATTATTCTTCCTCTTCTTCTTCTCGCCGTGAACTTGTCCAACCAAATTCTCAAGAGACTGATGATCTGATCTTTACTAAAGTTCACAGGAAGGTGGATCCCCATCCAGTCTTGGAATTTTCAAAATGGCCGCCGTTGCCATGGAAGCTGTGAACATATGTCAAAATAGTTGACCTCACTTATATCGGAAACTGCCAAAGGGATTTCCACAAGACTTGGCATATATATTAAGTAGGGCTGGTAGAATATTCTGACCCAAAAAATCCAGAGCGAATTCCACCATTTTCAAAATGGCCGTCGACAAAATCGGGACAATTTCAATGTTCTCTGATTTCATTGAAAATTGATGTTATTTTGAAGTGAGGAATTGATTGGTAATGATGAAAATTGCATTCAGGGTCATTCTTACGATGCCACCGTTTCCAAAATGGCCGCAAACAAAATTGGAATATTGTTAATGGTCTCCGATTTCAATGAACATTGATATCTAGGAGTATTTTGAAGTAAGGAATTGGTTTGTAATGCTGAAATTTGCATTCAGGGTCATTTTTACGAGGCCGCCATTTTCAAAATGGCTGTCAAAAAATAGTCAAATTGTCAATGGTCTCCGATTTCAATGTAAATTGATATCTAGGAGTATCTTGAAGTGAGGAATTGGTTGGTAATGATGAAACGTGCATCCACATGCCCGAATTCTGATATGGGGGTCGTCTTGGGACTTCTGTGTTTGCATCCAAACACAATCAAACCTCGTTATGTATTGCGTTCATAGTGTTGCGTTGTCTCTGGATTGTCCATTCTTGATTACCTTCTTTAGCATATTTTACCTGCGGAACAATCTATAGCGTGGTAATGAGATCCAAATCAACTCTTGATATTTCAATCTCCTTCGACCAAAGACTAAAAAAACTAACTCGCTCAGATTCCCTTCAACTCAAACTACCCCATCATCTCTGGTTTTTATTAATAACGGCTGTATTTTGATCTTATATTTGATTTACACGTCACCACATGATTTAGTTCCCATATGCCTTATATAAAAGGTAGGTTATCTTGTGTTGTTGAACAATATTATTTCGGCTAGATTTATTTGCTTGTTTATTAAAACTGTATTTCTATTTTTATAAAATCTGCAGTACAGGTAGATCAAGATAATAAAAAAGTACCACCCAGGGTCAATTCAAACTAAATATTTCACAATTCACAACTGGTCTTTTCGGAGGTAAACATTCCAGGTCAGGAAAACTGGAAGCGTCAATCGAAGTGCAGACAATACATTTATCAAAATAAACATTACAATGTTAAAAAATGATCAACAGAACACTACAGAAAACAAAGGATCGAGCAACACAACCCCACTACACCTGTACACAACTATTCCTCACTCTAAGCTGAAAGACATATTAAGGGAGTTGTCCAACTGTGTTTCATAAAACGGAATGGCCAACGTACACACAGATACCTTGTGGTTGGAAGACAGGTATTATTTTGTAATAAAAACCCACTCTAATTCTGCCAAAGGTTTTCTGAAGCTGACATCATTAACATGCTTGCAATTTTGATTGACAACATATTTGCTATGCTTGGTGAACGTGTTCTTCAACAGACAGTCGGAATACCTATGGAAACAAACTGTGCTCCTCTTCTCGCTGACTTGTTCCTTTATTGGTATGGGGCAGACTGTATGCAGGGGCTTCTCAAGAAAGACGAAAAGAAGCTAGCCCGATCCTTTAATTTCACGTTCCGCTTTATAGATAATGTCCTTTCACTAAATAATTATAGGTTTGGTGATTTCGTTAATCGCATCTATCCCATTGAGCTTGAAATAAAGGAT
The DNA here is from genome assembly GCA_963680875.1 of Bathymodiolus brooksi. NCBI lineage: Eukaryota > Metazoa > Mollusca > Bivalvia > Mytilida > Modiolidae > Bathymodiolus > Bathymodiolus brooksi. The sequence continues at coordinate 29,225,178 of OY804586.1, forward strand.
TCCACATATACAGATAGGTCTGCTTCATACCTTGACACACACATCGAATTTGACAGTGAGGAGCGGTTAAAAACGAAACCTTACGACTAAAGAGATTATTTCAATTTTCCCATTGTGAACTTTCCATTTATATGTAGCAACTTTCCAGCAGCACCTACATATGGAGTATATATATCTCAGTCGATGCGATATTCCTTGATAGAAGCTTGGTTAAGTTCCTCTTGGCTATGTTGAATTCATCACTTTGAAAGCTTTACGGTCGTTACCATGACGTGGTTGATCACTATGGAATATCTGTGTCACAAATGACCACGGATATGTTCCACTTGTCGTAAACACTTCCCGCTCCTTTCCTCATTCATGACCTATTTGTAACTAGATTAACCCGACGTGTGCCACTAATAGGTTATCTTGTATTGTTGCAACAATATTATCTCTGCTAGATTTATCTCTTTATTTACCAAAGCTTTATTTCTAATTTTTTAATAAAATCTACGGTACATGTATATCAGATACCACCCACGGTCAATTCAAGCCAACAATTTCACAATTGTTGTTTCTACGATAAGCACACGGGTTAGAATCAATATAATGTGTCCAAGTGGAGAAACGTTTCTAACTGTAGTAACCTATTGTACGTAATATTCTAAAATATCAACTTTGTATGTAACCGGTGATTACTTCTCGGAATATTAAATGGTAGACGAGTTTTCGGAAGGCTTCGACGTTTTTCATTAATATGCATCAAATTGGCAACCCGAATAATCCAGTCGTTATATTCCGACTCCTTTGATCACTACACGGACAGGATTAAATAAGTTTGTAACATAAATACGAATTTTTCCTTTGATGTTTGTATGCAATAATCAACTTAAATATAGTGAACTTTTACAAACCATGGTCTAGCATGAAGATCTTTATGTTATTCCATGATTTTGACGTCATAGGATCTGTTATTCCATGATTTTGACGTCATAGATCTGCCAATCCTTCGGATTCGTTGGTTTAAATAAGTTAATTCTGAAGATCCATGGTATATATAATACGAGTTTCCGGAAGGCTTCGACGTTTTTCATTAATATGTTTCAAAGTGACAACCCAAATAATCCGTTCGTTATATTTCGACTCCTTCGATCACTACACTGACAGGATTAAATAAGTATATAACGCGATTATTTACAGACAATTATTAAAATGTGGTAATTTCAGGAAGCATATTTTTGCCGCCAATAATGACAACATAGATATACTATAACCAGGCAAAGTTAAAAAAACAGTGCTTGGCTAATGAAGGTAATGATTAATATGATGTGGCCGAGTGGTCTAGGGTGCTAGACATAATGCTAAGCTATTGGTGCTGCATTGCATATATGGTGCGAGTTAAATTCCCGTCGAGAGAAGAAAACAAAAATCATAAGTTCAAAGATCTAATTTTAACACTGTTGGGTTTTATTTTCAGATTTATATATAGTAAAAAAAGGAGGGGGGGCGGTAAATGAAATAAATGATTAATATGATTACGACGCTGTATGTGATCACACTGGGCTTAACTAAATAAGTAACACGGCAAATCTCTTGTTAGAATCGGGAACTTACCCTTCATGAACACCTGTGTTCTTCCCCATTAATTTTTTGGTGGGGGCCATGTTGCTGATCTTTTCAAGTTTCTTTGTCGCGGTGCTTTTTGTTTTTTCTCTGTTTTTGTCTTCGTCCGTGTCGGTGGCCTTGGATTGTTTATCCTTGATTGCCCTTTCGATTTTCTCTAAAGTTTATTGCCATAGCCATTTCATTCCCCCTTTTTTTTATTAAAACTAATTGTCATGTTCCACAGACCTTGTAGTTAATCGAATAAAAGAATAAATATCTCATAGAAAGAAACGCAATTAATATCGTACCGGGCAGTTTTATCCTTTTCAATGGGGCAATCATATTCTTTTGATATAAATGCAACCGAATTTCTCACTTAAAAATTTAAATGTTATTTATCAAACAACTATCCTGAACTACAGATTTATCAATATATGTTTTAGCTAATTGTAGTTAATAATAGAAAGAAAGGTAAATAATATCGTGCAGGACATTTTTATCCTTAATGGAGGCTATCACATTCTTTTGTTATACATTCAACAGAGTTTCTGACTTAACAATTTAAATGTTATTTATCAAACAACTATCTTGAACTACATTTCTATCTAAATACCTATGTTGTTAAGACACCACGGGTAGAGTATTTAGGATAATAATCAATAAAAATTGAAAATTCGTGTGTCAGTAAATCACGCGGCCAGTTAACTTCATACCGTGTATTCTAAAAATTTCCTAATTTGGCGATATTTTGTCAGAAGACGTTTTTGTGTATCTTCATGTAATCTATGTTGTTGTTATGTCAAATAGATATTATAATTGTCATATTTTTTCATTTAAGCTAGTACGTTGTCTAGAAATCAATGTAAACATCAGTAAAGCATGATATATTTATACATTCCCCCTCCCCCATAGATATCAGTAAAGCATGATATTTATACAATTTCCGTACATAAATATCAGTAAAGCATGATATTTATACAATTTTCCTCCCTAAATATCAGTAAAGCGTGATATATTTATGCAATTTCCTCCATAAATATCAGTAAGGCATGATATTCATACAATTTCCCTCCATAAATATCAATAAAGCTTGATATTTATACAATTTCCCCCCATAAATATCAGTAAAGCTTGATATTTATACAATTTCCCACCATACATATCAGTAAGGCATGATATTTATACAATTCCCCACCATACATATCAGTAAGGCATGATATTTATACAATTTCCACCCATACATATCAGTAAGGCATGATATTTATACAATTCCCCACCATACATATCAGTAAGGCATGATTTTTATACAATTTCCACCCATACATATCAGTAAATCATGATATTTATACAATTCCCCACCATGCATATCAATAAGGCATGATATTTATACAATTCCCCACCATACATATCAGTAAGGCATGATATGTATACAATTTCCACCCATACATATCAGTAAATCATGATATTTATTCCATTCCCCACCATACATATCAATAAGGCATGATATTTATACAATTTCTGTCAGTCCAATTAACTTTGATGACAGATAAACAGATATGTTGTTGCTTTTACAAGGAGTGTATAAAGTTTCAGATTTCTTATCTATTTCCCGCCTTTCATTACCCTTTGTCTCTGGAACATATCAACAACGTCATTTATTACCAGACAGTGCAACTGAAAAAGACTGAAAAAACTTTTGTTTTAAAGACTATGCAACTCAGAACTGTACATGTACAATGTAAGTATTTATTTATATATATATATAGTACAATAATTCTTTATATAGTTTACTTACAGTATTTATAATTATGTTTTAAAGTGATCTCAGACCATGATAAAATTTTAATCAGTACTCAACAGACATTAAAAGATCGAAAATAACACTAGAAGAATTTGTTTTAAGGTTAAATCGCATGAAAACAGATGTACATTGTTTGATATATATTTACATATATATGGGAAACAGAAAATGTTAATAATAAAGAATGGTTAAAATGTGTTGTGAAACAGCGATTGATAGATCAGTTTGTACAGAATTGGCAAACATCTCTGTCAGATTCTTCAAAATCATTAAATTATAGGATTTTTAAAACCAAATTCGAATTCGAGGAATATTTCAATATTTTAAATATAGGTGATGCAATCAGACTGTGTAGATTTAGGACAGCAAATCACTATCTACCGATTAAAACCGGTAGATGGAGAAATATTGATAGAGAAAACAGGTACTGTAATTTATGTAATTGTCAGAAATTAGGCGATGAATACCACTATGTTTTAGAGTGTTCCTCTTTAAACGATAAACGCAAGCAGCTTCTTCCAAAATATTTTATGAAAAAACATAATGTCAAATTCTTTGAACTTCTATCTACCAAAAAACAATCGCTGTTACGAAAATTATGTATATTTATCAAACATATCAATAAGGTCTTTTGTACTCCTGGCTTACCCACTGTTGTTCCTTAACCTATGTATATTTTGTAAAAAGTCTTGGTATGTTATTATTATGTTGTTATTTTTCTCTGTACCATTGTATTTGGCTGTATGAGAATAAAAGATATATAACGATATATTTTAATTATTTTAAGTACATGAAGTAGGAGAATTAGTGCAATAATGTATATTTTAATATAGCACTAAATACCACTGTCATTCCATGAGTCTGTTATTCTGTATTGTTTCAGTTTATGCCATAGCCATTTATTGTAAATGTGTTTGTGCAAATAAAATATTGTCTATTGTCTATTGTATATTTTTTATAGTTTAAAAATAGTTTATACTGGTATGCAACTGAAAGATACATGTTGCATGAATATCTATCAACATGTTTAAGATTATCTGATTACATTTAAAATATTTAATGATTATTTGATTACAAAACATCAATTCCGACTAATTTTGATTACTAAAAGTTGCAACAAGTCAAAAGACATTGAAATTTTTGACTATGTGATTATAGCCACCAAACTTTGTGATTATTCCATTACCAGGTACCCTCATGAGGGGTCTTGATGATGTAAACCATCTCTCTTGCATTTTGATAATGAATAAGGAATGAACATTTGCAATGAGCTATATTTTATTTTTTAGGTCTTTCATCTTGGAACTATAGGAGGCGTTAGTGTGCCAGAGTGTACAAGACCCACTATGAAATACAGCTTGACGAACCAGCTGGCAATTCTTTTCAACTGGGCTGCTCAAGGAGGCAAAAAGGCATTTGGATCCAGCAGGCTCTTGTCGGTGATAAGAAGTAGGTTTGCTTAACTAATTTCTCTCACACTTGCCATGCCTTTAAGAATTGTAATTAATGAATGATGACCACAACTACCATTTAAGATAGTGCAGTAACTATGTGAAAAGCGAGAAAAATGGCTAAAATATAAAAAAGAGATGTGGTATGATTGTCAATGAGACAGCCATTCATCATAGACCAAAAACACCAAAACAAATTAAAAGCCTATGAAGGTTGTTAATCTCCTCCTATTTATAAAAAAATTGTCATATTTTTTTTATTCTTACTGTCCCACATTTGAAAGTAAATGTCCATTCTATTACTAAGAAAAAAAGAGGCAGGATATAAACTACCGTATAGATTTTTAGTTATTTTCTCACTTTACCAGACACATGTCTTGGGGAGGCTGTACCCGTGATGTTTTTTTTAAATAGTGTTTTAAATGTAAATTCTATTTTATGTAAATTTAAGTAAATTTGATTAAATAATCTTATTTCCATCTTTTTCAGGATCCTATAAGAAGAAACTGGCTCACTGCCAATGCCAGTGATAGTGGGATAGATGGAGTGATAAAAGACTGGCTACGGTTCGCAAAGGACCGTGAGGGGGGAGGAAGAAACGGGAACTTGAATTTCCTTTTTCACATACCGGTACTTATAAAAATGTCACAAATTGTTGGCAGAAAAACAACTTTTCCTTTAAGTGACAGACAATATTTCAACTATTTAGGTATTTCATTGGTTTGACATCAGTAAAAATCTAGAAGAATACAAAAATAATAGTCAACATTAGGAGTAGCATGAGGTGCTTTTGATTAATAAGCTTGTTGTGTTCAGCTAAAGTTACTAGTCATATTGTTTCAACAATTACAATGGTAATTTTAGGAATGTAGAATGAAGGTTCTTATTCTGAAATTTAAACAACATATGGGACACATGTATATGAGATATTATTACGGGCATGACTATATATAGCTTGTTTTTCTTCAACACTTTTATGGATGTCATGTGAATTCAGTATGCAGTTGAAACTCAAATGTGAAACTGTTGTAGACTGTCTGTATTTCCTTAGTTAAACCACATGCTGGTAAGCTGATGGCTTAATACCATTGGTTCATTACTGGGGCATGGATGGGCCATCGTTGGCCCACCACAATTTTCTACCAAATTTTGTTGGTACCTTGTTGGCAAATTGTAAACTTTGTTGGCAGAAATCATTGGGCGAACGGAGGCCCAACCAAGGGCAGATGGCCAAAATTTCATTGGGCCAACCTCATTTGCCAACGTTAGCCCAACAATGTTGCTAACGGAAAGCCAACGTTGGCCCAACACATGAATGATATCTGGGTATCTACCTCAGGGCCTCACAAACTCAGTATCAACATGGAAGACTTTGATGAAAGGTTTGCTTACGCCAATTATTCCTTGTTCATGCTAGGAGAAGAATATACTAACTATGTTTTGAGTATATCAAACTCCACTGGTTCTTCAGATTCACGTAAACATTATCTATAGGGAACCAGTCTTGTTTGAAGATACCAAAAAAGTAATCCAGTGTTGCAAAATGTTTGTTTTTGTAAATTAAATGTCTTTTGTCTGTGTACAATTGTATATGCATGTCATATGTTTTTGTATTTGTATCTGCCTCTGCTGTTCTTTAGCTAGAGGCACAGCCCGCTGAGCCTGTATCGCTCACCTGGCACAAGAATGATATTGAAGCAAATTTCAAAGTGAGATAATCATTACCTGAACTGTTTTCTATATTTATAAATAAGGTAATGTTAAGTGAGAGCAGCTCTCCTTTTTGTAAATTTTCATATGGTGCATTAGCTGTGTGCAAAGTTCCACTGAAATCAGATTAACCATTTTGGAATAATAGTGGTTTAGAGGTCATGTGATAATATGGCTAGAAAATATGCTCAAGTCCAATTTTCTGCCCTTTATGCGAACCTTCATATTGTTTAGGTTTTGATTCAAATGCAATGATCAGTTTGGAAGGAGTTGCACTTTACATGGGAGATGGACAGTCTGATACGATAGACAGACAGACAAACAGGGTGATCTCAATTGTTGTGGGAGGAGGTAAACATTAATAAAAAAAAACAATTTTCAAGTTTTGTTATTGTTTTTACTTTGTTTTTTTTTAACTAAACAATGTCATTTAATGGAAATTATTTTTGTATATCTTACTCAAATGATAGAAGTTTTCAAATGTGCTGCAAATCACAAGACTGTGAAAATGAAGTCAAGGTCAAGCTATACGTGCCAGACTGACATGTACACCTTACAATATTTGTACAGACCAAATATAGTTCACCTATGGCTTGCTGTATTTGAAGAACTGACAATGATGAAAATGTGACACAAGTCACTGGGCCGTGAAATGATTAGCAGGCAGATTTGAATTCATAAACACTCATTGCAGAGTTTCTTTGGACTCTGTGTTGTCAAAAAAGCCGACATACAATACTGGTTTGCCAAACAAAAACATCATTTTTCCCATAAACAAACAATCAAATTCTGTCAAGAAAAATATGTGAACTATTAGTTCTGTTGTATAACGCGCAACCCCGATTGGAGAAAAGAAAAAGGTGAAAAACCCTGCGTGGAATATACAAGAGAAAACGGTAAATGCTTCCTGCCAAGTTTGGTTTAATTTGGCCAAGGAGTTTCAGAGGAGAAGATTGAAATGTGAAAAAGTTAACGGACGGACGATGGATACCAAATGATGGCAATATCTCACCTGGCCCTTTGGGCCAGGTGAGCTAAAAAATAAGCAAATTACAAAAAAAAATCTGAATTCGCAAATTGAAGGACAGTCAATACCATGTCCAAAGAAAGACAGACGAAAATACATTGTTTTACCACACACCAAAAGGAACCTCACTAAAAAACCGAGGATGAAATCAGTCACTCTGGAAGGGAAAGTAATTCCTGCTCCACTACAGGCACCCATCGTGTTAATATTAAACGACACACTAATACTTAATATTATATGGTGTTTTTGCTCTGAAAATACATAATGTTTTGTGTACGTTAGGGGCCATCGTGATCGTATGGTATTTTGATTTATCTTCTACGTATTTAATTAGTGTCTATTACCACTAACGCTGTGAGTAAATCTCGCTCATGGCGAGGTGTACTCGATACATTAAACTATGAAGATTGTCAATGACTTGAAGCAGGTCGGTGGTTTTCGCCGGTTACTCCGGTGCTATCAACAAATAAAACTAACCGCCACAACAGTACTGAAATATTGTTGAAGGAGGCATTACACACCATAACCGTAACCCATTTGTGTACGTCAGTTTCAAGTAATATCAAATACTATGAAGCGATTCTTTCGAAAATTTGAAAATATTTAGTCTTTGCGTCTTGTCAAGAAACTGTTTTTTCAAGAATCTATCAAATTGGCATTTTTCTTGATATTACTTGTATTTGTCAGTATTTGGTAACTTCAGATATATATGGATAATGTTTTAATAAAATTGTGGATTGGGTAGTAATTGTTGCTTCACCCCAACTGAGCAATTTTTGAAGCTATATAATGGTAAGAACAAGTTACATTTCGATGAGATATGATAATGTCCACATTTTACTAGACCAACATGCCTTATTGGATTTTTATTGTGCGATCTCTCTAAAACAACAGTCCGTGGGTAGACATGTCGTCCTACTTTAACACATTATCCTGAAGCTAAACCAACCAATCAAAATGAATTTCCCGTCATTTACACCACTTTGAACAACAATTCAGTTCTATTGTCGTGTCCCGTTCTATTGGTTGAGGAAACCGAAGTGCCCCCCCCCCCCCAAAAAAAATAGTAAAAACTTAGCGGCCTGTCACTGACAAACGTTATTATATAAGGTTGTGTCGAGTACACCTCACAATGTATTTGGCCTCCGAACTCACGACTTAAATGCTGATAAGCACCGATTGCATATTAGTAGATGAACCGGAAGATATATAATTCTAATTTAATTTCACAGGTGACAGTTTGAGTTTCCACAACAACCACCCGTTCTCAACAAGATAAAAATAATGCCACACCGGGGACTATTGATTGCGCTGTCGTTAACGAAGGGGCTTGGTGGTATGACCAGTGTTCCCAGTCGAATCTGAATGGACCTTACTTGGCATGACAACAACACAATGAAACGTCTATACAGTGGCACAGCTGGAAAACATTCTACTCCCAGAAGAAAACCACAATGATGATCACAAGGATCTAACTGTCCAGAGTCTGTTTTCTGTTGTGTAACTGTTGGCCGGAGTCTGTTCTCTGTTGTTTTAAGAATTGTCTAAATGTAATGTTAAATACTATACAACATTACAGACTTTTGTAGAAGTTAATGAGTTTTTATTTACCTGTTTTTATATGATTTATATGAATCAACATCTATAAAGTTTATGCTTACTGAGGTAGATGTTACATTGTAACCTCTACAATCCTTACTCTGACAGTGTGACATTTATACTTTTATAAAATTTAAGTTGCAGGCATGTTTTGAAAATGTAGTAAGCCTTTGTCCTCGGCCCCTAATATTTTAAATTCTCTTGCTTTCAAAAAAGCAACTCTATTTTCCATTCCCCATCCAACACCATGTCCCACAGCCGGTTCAGCAGAAATGCTACAAGGTAGACAAATAAATGTACTTAAAACGTAAAGCATCGGCGCATTAGGGTCTCCAACGTTCATCTTTTGATCGGAATGGAAAGCTGGGTCGATTGTTGAAACAATCCCATCATCCTTTAGGAACCTCTTAACTTCAGCTAAACATTGATCAGGATTGGGTAAATCATGTAAAACGTCAACAATGACTATCCAATCAAATTTCTTCTCCCATGTTTTTTCAATTAGTTCACCACTGGACAGAACAAATTCGACGTTTGAAATGTTTTCCTTCTTCTTGTTTTCTTTGGCTTTAGCAATTGCTTCTTCCTCTATATCAACTCCATAAACCATTGCATTAGGAAAATGTTTGGCTATGTTGATGGTTAGCATGCCAGTTGCACACCCAAAGTCCAAAATATTGCAAATACTATCTGTAAAATAAAATTGTATTTATTTCTTTGATGATATACTATTATCTAACAACATCCGGTTTGGAGACTTATCTGTAACGTTTCATTCATCTTTGACCTCCAATCATATACAAATAGTTAAACATACTGACCAATCGGACTCCTGTTTAAATAGTAGGCTCCTCGTCGATAGGGAGATGGAATAAATGAACCCTGACGTTACCCCATGCAGGGGGTCATTAGATGTTAGTGTATAGCCGCAGAAAAAAAAGTTACAACAATTTTATGTAGATTGCTAATGTAGGAGATTCTAATTTCTAAAATACGTAAAATATCCATGATAGTTTTAATACCGAATGGTTGTAAAACCCCCAAAAATTAGAAGGAAAACACCATTTCAAATATTAAAGCAATGTGCTATAGCATATTAGACAAGGGATGACTCCTAAGCAGTGCCTACAAAATCAACTACAGCCAACTTATATTAAAAGGTCACCATTAGGACAAAGAAACTGTAACCTCTTAAAAGTGACTCAATTCATATGAAATATTCTATGACAAATCACGAAAATGTGACTTTTAAATACAGGTGACCGCTCAATAGAGGTGACCACATGAACGGGTTTGACTAATTAAAAAAAATCAGATAACATATGACTACCTTGTTTGAAAAATATAAAACCTAAAATTACAGACCTACCTTTTGTCTTTTCTCCTACTGGAAACAAATTTTCGTCGATCCATTTCCCCTTACAATCTGACTTCTCCTCTTCCAACCACAGCAAACTGTCCATCTGATTTGCATAATTGAATCCTACACAAGAAACAATTCACACAAACTATATTTCATTAATTGATGGCTACATTTTTTCGTGAGTTACGTGGGCATATCCAAACAACATAATTCAAATAATAAATTTTAAATACAAACAAAATTCAATGTATTACGAAGATTATATCTAAGAAGAGTTTGAAGATACCAAAGGGTAATCAGAATCGTAAATCGCAGAAAGACAGACAACACAATGACCAAAGAAAAAGGACAAACATTGATCTAAAAGCCATGCATATAAAACTATTAAAAAGATCGATTAACACAAACCCCACTAAAAACCGGGAGTGAACTCATGTGCCCCGGAAGGGTAAAACAACAGAAGTACGGTAATGAATAGTGTTTCGAAAATATAAATCAGTCAACACCCACACCATAATCAGTTGTGTATAAAAAACTAAATTTATTTGACTCAGAACGCTGAATATTATACACAATAGTTGGTTATCTTATTTCCTTCTGTCAGAACCAACAATTTAAAAAATCGTGAAAGGGATGCGTATTTATTCATCGGTGCAAACTATACACACAATGTTACGGTATATAAATCTGTTGTATTTTATTTAGGTTTGCCTAACTCAGACACGGGTGACCTTAGCTTATTTTTGGCTATCCTGTTTATGCCCTTTGGCGTTTTTGCTCCCAAACACTCTAAAATTATTTAGTTTCCCAATTTTCCGATCTTGAGTGTTCCCGATGAAGGTTATTCCAGAAACGCGCTGTGCGTACGTACTACATTTGATATCTATGTTTTTATTATATTCATGTTATTGTCAACACGTTTTCTGTTCACCACAGGATGTGAATGTAAATATATGTAGAAATAAAGCTGAAAGTCTTTAGATAAATAAATGTGTTTTAGCTTAGAAATGTAACAAATGAGTTTCTAGTCCGAGCCGCGGTAAACGAGTACAACGTCGTTGAATTCTGACCGGAAGTCTAACATCAGTAGAGTTGGTTCGCACCCAGATCCTTACCTAAAGTGCAAATGTTTCCAGTATTCAAGAGGGGAGGATGGGGATCCATTAACAGGCTTAACCCCGCCACAATTGTGTACCTGTCCCAACCAAGGACCTGGATTTCCAACGTTATATGTCATGGCTTTTTTTGTGTTCAGTTTGTTAGAAGTTAAGCTGATCAGATGCGATTACTCATTTTGTTGATGTTGGTGGAATTTATTACCCTTACTGTTTAAATTTTCTTTTCACAACCTACTCGAAGTCGGGTGATTGACCAGTCAGCTCGTCAAATCTGACGGAATATCTACATACGGCATTCCAATAAAAGTAAATAAAAAAAGGTTTTTAATACTTAGTAATTAAAATATATAACAATACAATAACATAATCATGCAATAAGTTTTGAATTTCGTATGTGTAGATATTCAGTACAGACATCACAATTATGAAAGGGACGTCGTGGTCGTGATCGCATGCAATTAAATTTACAAGTACCTGTGCAATAAGTGCCTATCACCACTTAATTTGTGATTTCGAACCACGTTTGTGGCTAGGTGTACTTGATACAACATTATTTGATAAAGATTGTCAGTGTCTTGCGACAGGTAGTTGGGTTTTCTCCGGTTTCCTTCCAGGAATAAAACTGACCGCCATGATCTAACTGAAATATTAATTGTTGAAAGTGTCTTTAAACACCATAGCCGTAACCACCACCCTATATTGGTAAACCTCGAGGATCCCACACGTTTGTAAACAAATCTTAAGTATGACGTTACCCCCACCCTATATTGGTAAACCTCGAGGATCCCACACGTTTGTAAACAAATCTTAAGTATGGCGTAACCCCCACCCTATATTGGTAAACCTCGAGGATCCCACACGTTTCTAAACAAATCTTAAGAATGACGTAACCCCCACCCTATATTGGTAAACCTCGAGGATCCCACACGTTTGTAAACAAATCTTAAGAATGACGTAACCTTCACCCTATATTGGTAAACCTCGAGGGTCCCACACGTTTGTAAACAAATCTTAAGTATGACGTAACCCCCACCCTATATTGGTAAACCTCGGGGATCCCACACGTTTGTAAATAAATCTTAAGTATGACATAACCCTCACCCTATATTGGTAAACTTCGAGGGTCCCACACGTTTGTAAACAAATCTTAAGTATGACGTAACCCCCACCCTATATTGGTAAACCTTGAGGATCCCACACGTTTGTAAACAAATCTTAAGTATGACGTAACCCCCACCCTATATTGGTAAACCTCGAGGATCCCACACGTTTGTAAACAAATCTTAAGTATGACGTAACCCCCACCCTATATTGGTAAACTTTGAGGATCCCACACGTTGTAAACAAATCTTAAGTATGACGTAACCCTCACCCTATATTGGTAAACCTCAAGGGTCCCACACGTTTGTAAGCAAATCTTAAGTATGACGTAACCCCCACCCTATATTGGTAAACCTCGAGGATCCCACACGTTTGTAAACAAATCTTAAGTATGACGTAACCCTCACCCTATATTGGTAAACCTCGAGGGTCCGACACATTTGTAAACAAATCTTAAGTATGACGTAACCCCCACCCTATATTGGTAAACCTCGAGGATCCCACACGTTTCTAAACAAATCTTAAGTATGACGTAACCTTCACCCTATGTTGGTAAACCTCGAGGGTCCCACACGTTTGTAAACAAATCTTAAGTATGACGTAACCCCCACCCTATATTGGTAAACCTCGAGGATCCCACACGTTTGTAAACAAATCTTAAGTATGACGTAACCCCCACCCTATATTGGTAAACCTCGAGGATCCCACACGTTTGTAAACAAATCTTAAGTATGATGTAACCCCCATCCTATATTGGTAAACCTCGAGGATCCCACACGTTTGTAAACAAATCTTAAGAATGACGTAACCCTCACCCTATATTGGTAAACCTCGAGGGTCCCACACGTTTGTAAACAAATCTTAGGTATGACGTAACCCCCACCCTATATTGGTAAACCTCGAGGATCCCACACGTTTGTAAACAAATCTTAAGTATGACGTAACCCTCGCCCTATATTGGTAAACCTCGAGGGTCCGACACGTTTGTAAACAAATCTTAAGTATGACGTAACCCCCACCCTATATTGGTAAACCTCGAGGATCCCACACGTTTGTAAACAAATCTTAAGTATGACGTAACCCCCACCCTATATTGGTAAACCTCGAGGATCCCACACGTTTGTAAACAAATCTTAAGTATGACGTAACCCCCACCCTGTATTGGTAAACCTAGAGGATCCCACACGTTTGTAAACAAATCTTAAGTATGACGTAACCCCCACCCTATATTGGTAAACCTCGAGGATCCCACACGTTTGTAAAGAAATCTTAAGTATGATGTAACCCCCATCCTATATTGGTAAACCTCGAGGATCCCACACGTTTGTAAACAAATCTTAAGAATGACGTAACCCTCACCCTATATTGGTAAACCTCGAGGGTCCAACACGTTTGTAAACAAATCTTAAGTATGACGTAACCCCCACCCTATATTGGTAAACCTCGAGGATCCCACACGTTTGTAAACAAATCTTAAGTATGACGTAACCCTCACCCTATATTGGTAAACCTCGAGGGTCCCACACGTTTGTAAACAAATCTTAAGTATGACGTAACCCCCACCTTATATTGGTAAACCTCGAGGATCCCACACGTTTCTAAACAAATCTTAAGTATGACGTAACCCTCACCCTATATTGGTAAACCTCGATGGTCCCACACGTTTGTAAACAAATCTTAAGTATGACGTAACGATCACCGTTTGGTCCATCCTTCTGAAAGCATTCAAGTACAGCTGATGTATTCGCAAAAATAGTTAGAAGTTCACTAGCTAGCAAACTATGCTCAATATGAGGTTTACATGCTTCCGGTATGAAGTATTCGTCGTCTGTTGTTATGGTTACAAAAGTAGCAGCAGACATGCTTCAAAGCCATTCTCTAACGTATCTATTAAAACATTGAATTGTGAAAGAAAAATAAATTATTATAATCCAAACACCCCATGTGTATATCTTGAACTTACTTAGACTACTAATTCAGTTATGATGTTAACGCCACTTTCAACAATATTTCAGCTATATCGTGGCGGTCAGTTTTACTGGTGGAGGAAACCGGGGTACACGGAGAAAACCAACAACCTATCGCAAGTCACTGACAAACTTTATCACATAATGTTGCATCGAGTACACCTGTCTGTGTGGGATTTGAACTCACAACTTCAGTGGTGATAGGCATATACTAATAAGCAACACACAACAAACGGATGTTGGATTTTATGTAAGAGGGACTGCGCATGTTGGAGATGACTAGTGTGAGGTCCCATTAGGTTCAGAATAGTACCCCATGGGTGAATGTCATTGGAAAGCCCTCTATAAGCTCATGTTAATTAGTTATAAATGACTATAAAAATAATATTGCCTAATTATACAACAGACGATCGACAGCCACGTTTTAGAGAGTGTGTGTGTTGGGTGCGCCCCTGTCTGAATTCACACTTGAGAAAATTTAGTATCTTATCTCATCTTATTTTATCTTATCTCAGGTAAAAGGCGGTACTCTGACAGGACTGTTGACGGTTATTTAGATAGTCACATGTCAAAGGTGATTAATTATAGATAAGTTCGGAAAAAGCTTAGCGTGCAACTCGCCACTAGGCACTAGCGGTCATTCATTATTAGGAGTTGGTGCAAGTTGTCTTGAAATTACGTGAATTAAAAGTGACTATAATTACAAGGAATGCACGTCCTTGGGGCGAAGCTATTTATTACATTAGTCTCGCACAACCAACGGACACAACTAATGGACAATTGCTCTGGGACCCACGTGCATAGGAACCCTATATGTATCTATGTATGTTGTATATAGCATGTTTTTAATGTTTAAACACTGATTTTGTTGGAAGTGCTAATACAATAAAGATATATCTAATTTTATCAACCATTTACATTTCTTTTATTCCTGTGAGTGGTTGTGTAGGTAGGGCCGCAGTACACTGCTTTGCCTGGGGGTCTTTAAATGCTGTTAAGACGGCCCTGTGTATAATGTAACAGTCAAATTCATGTCTTAACAGAAATAAATAGCAACCAGTAAAAAACTTACCGTTCTTTTAACTTGCAGGAATCTGCTAATTCGTGTGAAGTTACAGGGCTATTAAATTTCTTTAGTGCACTAAAAAGTCCCAATTTGTGACCTATTGCTATTTCTAATGCTACATAGCCGTTCATAACAGTGGTTGAAAACTTCACTCCATATTCTTTTGGATCCATTTAATAAGCTGTAAATGACAAAAGATAAACACTTTACATGGTACAAATCTAATACATGTGTATACCAGTATGCTTCACTTACTAAAATAGAAAAACATAGTTGATTTTATTTGATTTTTGGTGTTTAATGCCACTTTCAGAAATATTTCAGCTATATCATGGCGATCTTATATATCAATAATACGGTCCGAGTAGTTTTGGACTACGGTCCAACTAGTCCTTTACTACGGTCCGAGTTGACTCAGTCCGAGTTATCCGCGGGCCGAGTTGTCTGGCATACCACTAAAATATAAGTCAATCTGATTGATTGAAATATTTATGAATTTATGCCATTAATTCTATATTGTAAAAGAAGCGAAGAGAAATAAAAATGGACATAGGGGAGTCTCAATGGATATTTTAAGTCCAGTGCAAGGCTAGAGTTGAAGAATAATCTTTCATGAATAGACCGGTAGGTGTTTGCATTACACAAAACTCAAGAAATCCCAGAATTTCCAGCGTATACAAATTGTATGCTTTCTATTACTTTTATATAGTAGTGCTTTCTGTCTCTGTGTGTCAAATAAAAAAAAAAGTGCAAATAATAAAAAGGAAATGTATAATGACAAATATAGACACACAAGAGACAGTTTATTCGGTCTAACTCGATTCCTGCATGATAGTTCCAAACACGTCTCGCCATGTTTATTGGCTTCCTGTACGAGTCTGGCCATGTATACTGGCTTGCTGTCTGATAGCTTCAAACGCGTCTCGCCATGTATACCGGCTTGCTGTATGTTATTAAATATACATGTATCAATAAAACTTCCAAAACAAGTCTCGTATACAGAGCTCCAGATCAGCTGCGTATTTGTGTTTTTTACGCTATGAAAACTAGTAAAAACGCATGTATTATCAGATCAGAGTGGACACATTACGCATACATATTGCTGTGTAAGCAAACTTACCAAATTCCGAGCATACATAACAATACATTTTTGTCTTTGAGAAATTCCCTGTAATTACTTCCCTTTATACTTTTCGAAGGAGAGAGCGTATACTTCCGAGGGGTACCGAATGCTTGTCTCAAAAGAGATCTGATTGGATGTTTACGATAAATCATCCAATCGCCGTCAATATTAAAAATAAATGTGGTTTACATAATAGTAAGAACTAAAACGAAAATAAATTTGCGAAAATGAGCAAGAACATGAAGTCGACAAGCAAAATACAAAATATTTACAACATTTTATTAATAAACATGACACAATCGTGTCAAATTAAACAGAGATATACATTTCACTTGCATCCTGCGTTTATTGAATAACACTTGTGTCAAACATAATTTTAAAAGTGTACATGTAAGTAATCTTTTCTGAAGTAGAGAGTACAACAGTGCAAAGGAAATATGCAAATACCCATCATTTTCAAAAGTAGCGGGTAATTACCCTTTGGACTTGAAAATTATCTGGAGCTCTGCATATATATAAAGCATGTTATTAGTATGTATAACATAAACTTACCAAATACAGATGTGAACTGTGGGATTATCTACAGATCCAAATACTCTTTTTAACACATATACTGTGGTCGACACAATGCAATGATACAAATTAGAACTAGGTCATTATACTGTGGTCGACACAATGCAATGATACAAATTAGAACTAGGTCATTAAACTGTGATCGACACAATGCAATGATACAAATTAGAACTAGGTCATTATACTGTGGTTGACACAATGCAATGATACAAATTAGAACTAGGTCATTATACTGTGGTCGACACAATGCAATGATACAAATTAGAACTAGGTCCTTATACTGTAGTCGACACAATGCAATGATACAAATTAGAACTAGGTCATTAAACTGTGGTCGACACAATGCAATGATACAAATTAGAACTAGGTCATTATACTGTGGTTGACACAATGCAATGATACAAATTAGAACTAGGTCATTATACTGTGGTCGACACAAATGCAATGATACAAAATAGAACTAGGTCATTATACTGTGGTCGACACAATGCAATGATACACATTAGAACTAGGTCATTATACTGTGGTTGACACAATGCAATGATACAAATTAGAACTAGGTCATTATACTGTGGTCGACACAATGCAATGATACATATTAGAACTAGGTCATTATACTGTGGTTGACACAATGCAATGATACAAATTAGAACTAGGTCATTATACTGTGGTTGACACAATGCAATGATACAAAATAGAACTAGGTCATGACTTTCATTTAAATGTAGGTCATGTATATCCTGTAATGGAGATCATGTCCTGCTAGTAGTCCCATGTAGCACTCTGTACCGATGCGTGACATTATATTTTTTTTAAAGTGTTCCAGTCCGATGTATTAAAAAAATAATAACAGGGTTTTATTACAATTTCCACATGCAAGTAATTTCAAGATAAAACAGAATTCTGGTCAGAATATATTATTAAAGATGGAATGTTTTTTTTTTACTTCCTTAATGTAGCCCTTTACAAATGACAATAGCATTACACAAAAAAATGTAAATAAAAATATAATTAAAATATTCCCACACTCTGACATCAACAGAAATTCATTAATTGATATAAATCTCCTAAATGTGTGTAGCATAATAAAAGTGTAAAATTGTTTATAAATTGTAGATATATACCTGTATGTAAAACTGTTATTCTGTACCCATCAAATTATATTCTAACTCGTGATGTAAGATCAAGGAGTTCAAATGGGGATATGCCAAGGGGTTTTAATAATGTATATTTCATGCTATTTTTTAAAGATTAAGGGGCATTATTTAGAACAGGAAATGAGACATAAAATTTCCTATGTTATCTAGTAATGTTATATTTAGCAACAATCAATATAAAATTATAAATTTAAGTTATATTTAGGCTTTAAATGGGCTACCCTCATTTTGTATTAGCTTTTTTTTTCATTAATTATTAGTTGATAGATTGATTGTTGTTTAATGGACCAGCAATGCAACGTTTGGGAAGGGGTGGGGGTTATGTTTTTTTCCTTGTGGACAAATTTTATAGAAAAAAAAATACATTGAGCCGTAAGATACAAATGTAATCTAACCCTGGAGTTTACAACAAACTATTGTGATACAATTTGAGAGAAAAATTACAGTATTTTCAATTTCAAACAAAACAAAATATATATCATTTTTATTTCTGGCCACTAAAATTTAAATGTTTTGGTTCCTAACGGCAAATGAATTGTATTTCAGATGTATTTAAGCCAACAGCAAGTTCACAAACAATGACATTGAGGGCGAGGAGGGCGGATACAAAGTGTCAACAGGGCGGTTGTTTCGATTACTACCAAGTAAAAGTGCATGTGTCTGTTTGGGGGTGTTAGGCTGGTTAATTTGACTATTTTAGTGATTGCTTGTTTGTTTGATGGTGATACCTGAAGTATTTACTACACGTTAATAAAGGCAACGTCGGCCTTTAAAATCATTCACCAAATTTCTTTCGACAGACGTCGCTGTTGTTCCATAAGTGGTTAGCGGAACGTTTTAATCTCGATGACGCTTGAATTGTTAACGTTGGTTACTAGAAAACGTCAATATCTAATGCCCTTATAACATGAACAGGAAAATTCTGTAAATTCGTTCACAAACAGAACTGTTCTCACGACTTTTTGTTTTGTAAAAATTATAACATTATTGTACAAGTTATATAAACTACTATTGAAACAAACGAAGTTACCGCCGTAATGCGGGCCTCTTTTTTTTTAAATTTTATCTTATACTTACAACCATTGTGCTGGAACAGATGACTACAGAACGACAGGGATATTATATTATTAATTAAATTCCCAACGGTGTATACGTGTATCACGTTTCATTTCTTTGCATTAGCATTATGGGGAAAGGGTGTATTTTACTCTTATAAAAAGATTTCAATGCTACATTTTTGTACCTGAAAAAATGCCCTTTTTTGTTCTGGGAAAAAATTGTCCCTTTATGACCAATAATAAAAATATGGGTAAAAAATCAAAACCATACATGTACAATACACAGGAACACAACTTGTGTGTGACAAACTCTTTTATATCTTTAGGCAGTAATATACAATTTTCAACAAACACAGAAAAAGAACAAGTAATAATAAAAAAAAATTGTAACAATGAACAAATAGAATTTCTTTTCTGTGTGTATAGACACCTTTTCAAGTAACATATAGTTGGTATTTTATATTATAGAAATATACCATGCTTGTAAGTGGTATTTGCCAAAACATACTGGTTGAGAGACTAGACAAATTTCCCGAGCCGATAGACGAGGGATATTTGTCTAGTCTCGAAACCTATCGGCTCGGGATATTTGTCTTGTCTCGAAACCAGTATTTTTTTGGCAAATACCACTTACAAGTATGGTATATTTCTATAATTCCACCGAATATGTGGTTATCATTGCATGAAGATAAATCCCGAGAGCATCGGAATGTAAAAGTACTACTATTTTTAATCACGATCTATTTTTAGACATGGTATTTTCCCACCTGCCGTTGTATTTCTGAAAAATACCACAGCACTTAAAATGGCGGGAAAAAAAATACCATGGTGAAGGAAAAATTGGAGAAAATCATATTTGCGGAAACATAGCATAGCTTTTATCCAATGAAAATCCAGCATTTTTATATAAGGTGGAATTACATTTAAAATTAAATTATTATTCAAAATAAATCTAAAAACGGCTAATGACAAAAAAAATTTAATAGCAATAATAAATTTATCTTTGTATTAAACACATTTATGATTATTTTCCAAAAATTTCAGAAAAAAATATTCTTCATCTGTACGATATATCCAGTTTACGGAAAGGAAAAACTTATTTGACCTTCCCTACCTAGATGATCACAGTTTTTATTTTTGAAGCATATTTTCCATTTCTCATTTTTGTTTCAATTTTTAGTTTAAGCCACACAAAATAAAAATTCTTTTTAGATTCTCACCCCCTCCCTTCCCACTTGTTACCATCAAATTCACGATTTTCTATTTTCAATCAATTCATTTTCAAAATTTAACAAATTCTTCATTAGGGTATCAGTATACCAAATAAAGTTTTTTTTTTTTTATGTGATGTTCTATCACGATAGTTTCCAGATGTATCCACAGGCGCATGGGGCATGGATTTCGTTTCCTCCTCCCCCTTTTTCTCCACTACCCCCCCCCCCTTTTTTCAAAATTTTCATATAAATCATTCCTTTTTCAAAATTTTCATAATCATTCGTTTTTTCTTCATTTGACAATATCAGTAGACGTCATACACCATGAATAATACGTGTATTCTGTGTCCACAGTTTTTCGACTGATACAGTATAAGATACAGCATCTGGGTTTTTCATTGCAGGTAATCCATTCGTAAAAATCCCAGGGTTCCCGTTCTTGCACTTCCGTCTCAAATGATGTAGTTTGACCTAGAAATGAAGCTGCCTCGCTATTCTCGGCTATATTTCTTGGAAAAGATCGACGTACAGACTGAAATTCGAACATGGGCAATTAGGTAAGTGTCTTAGAAACAGTTTGATACGACAGTGCCATATGTAGACAAGGTAAAAAGTGTAAAAAACACGGGGGTTTCCCAACCAAGGTGAGCGATATGGCGCGAAATATGAAAATGGAGTTGCTTACCTTCTATCTTATACTGTATCAGTCGAAAAACTATGGACACAAAATACACGTATTATTCATGATGTATGACGTCTACTGATATTGTCAAATGAAGAAAAAACGAATGATTATGAAAATTTTGAAAAAGGAATGATTTATATGAAAATTTTGAAAAAAAGGGGGGTAGTAGAGAAAATGGGGGAGGAGGAAACGAAATCCATGCCCCATGCGCCTGTGGATGTATCTAGTTTTACAATGTTTAACTCAGTAGTCCACAAGGGGCCTTCGTGGTCGTGATCGTTTGGTAGTTGGATTTATAGATGCAATCAGTACCTATCACGACAAACGTTATGAGTTCGAATCTCGCCCAGGGAATACAATATTATGTGATAAAGTTTACCAATGACTTGTGGTAGGTCCGTGGTTTTCTCTGTGCACTCCGTTTTCCTCCACCAATAAAACTGACCCCCACTGAAATTGGTTGAAAGTGGTGTTAAACACCAAACCCAGTAGTCCGTGCGTTTTCAATCGTGTACGTTTACATTCTTTTATGTTTATTTGTTTTTATTGTATAGAACGCTGGATTTTATGCAAATTTCCGATTTTTTCGTAGCATTACTGAAATCGTAATTCAAATCGTTTGACTGTTCACTTCAATAGCAGGCAGCTAACTAAAGTTATGAATAACGTTTTTACCTGCATTAGAATGGAATAAACCTACAAAAATCATGTGGTTTGCCTTTAGTCCTTTACCTTTAAAAAGTTCATTATGCCAAATAATTGTAATCTTCAATATATTTTTACATACTTATATTGCAATGAAATAAATTTGATAATTGGGATAGCATAGTACTTGTAGTTCTAATAATAAAAGTATATGTTTAATTTTATCGACCATTTATAGTTTTATTTCTGTGAGTGTTTGTATAGATATGGTCCTCAGTGCACTGCTTTGACCGGGGCCTATATTGGCTTATTGCTGACAAGACGGTCCTGACCGTACGCCATTCATCATTTAAACTTCATGAATATATATATATATCGGCTGTACATAGCATGGTATAGGCCAATATTGCTTATGTATGTTGGTTGCATTAATTGATATTTTCGTAATAAAACTCTTTTCTTATGACTTAAAAGACCATACTTTCATTTTAAAGACACCGGTGTCTACTACCCCCTTTAGGCTTTATAATGGTTGATACTACCCGCGTCTAGTACTAGTTAGTCTTCAATGTTTGCACTGTCCCTAGTCCAACAATAAAAGATTCCATACTTTTTTCTCATACTTTTCTATTCTACTTCATTTAACTTCCCAATGGATGTCATAGGGGATATCATTTAATTTCAAATACTAATGTTAGGGTGTTCAATGACTTTTTATACATAAATAAAACCCACTGGATTTTACTGTATTCCGTTAGTACTCTCCCTCCTAAGAATTTTGAGCCATAGTTTGTTATTCTATGACATTCGGCTGCAGAGATATGGCAAATTGAAGGTCCTAAAACGTATAGGTTTCGGGGAAATTCTGTAATATGATAATACTGTTATATATATATTACTCTATATAATGATGAAAATAAAAATGGCACCATTAAATTTATATTGAAAAAATGCCATTTCAAACTTCCATTATTTTGAGAGTGTAACTCAAATGTTCTTGATTTTTTTGCAAGTTTTATCTGTATATTTTATTAATGTATGATTGTAGGCAAGGTAAAAAAGTTACCTGTCTGTTAAAACCAGGTATGAAAACAGGTAAAAATCATAGTTTAAATTATGTAAATTTGATATAGATACTGTGTTTTTCTTTAAGTAAACATGAATATCTGTGTATTACCACTTTCCACATATTAGTACTACTAACTGCAAGCATATTAATAGGAAAATTATGCCCAGGTAAGTTAATTACAGGTGAAAATGTTAATTAAGGTGAAATAAATAGGCTAATTAGACAAGCCAGATGTGGGAAATGAGCATAAATGTTTATTTAGTTCAAGAAATCACATCAAATTATAAGATTCATAAGCTAACCACTGACCAATTTAGTAATAATATATAGGTAATTAATACAGGTGTACCATAGCATGGCCATGGGCGAAATCAAATATTAAAAAACAAGCTGTTTATTAAACTAAGAGGTGGGGGGGGGGACAAAAGTGTTCACTTAACAGAAGGGTAAAATGTATAATATTTCACTTTGATACACATCATCATTGTACATTAATGTAAAAAGAATAAAACTCTGAATTTTTATGTTCCGCGCATTCACAAATTATAGAAGAAGGGGGAGGGGGCACATTTAGACAAAAATTCACGAAATAATTACTTTCAGTGAACATATTAAATATATTATATCTTCAATTAACAACAAAATTTATTTTGATTTTCTCTTGTTTCTTGTTTTCATGTGTTTTTATCACATATAATCATCATTACATTTAAGCAATGTGCCGAGTTAACGGTCGCCATTACTATTACGCACCGAAATGTCACTGACACCGCATGCCGAAAATGTAAATTCCGCTGCTCCCTCCAATTAAACTCTATGAAACAAATTATGAAATGGTTGTTTGAAACATTGATCTTCATTAAAATAAGTCCCCAAAGCGTCTACGGTAAATATTTTATAATAAAAAAGTTCTTTTTTGCAAACATTACCTTGGTAGATCCGGTAAACGGCAACATAGAAATTTCGGGGTTTCACTGGCTTGTAGCTTGGGATTTCTATTTTTAAAATATCTATTTTCAACTAACCAATGAGAGACAGCATCCAGCGGATTTCCCTTTGAAAATAGGCTATGACGCCCCAAATACTATAAAAATACTAGTTCTAATAATAAAACCCTAAATGCTCGCTTACTCGCAAGGGTTATAACGGGATGCCATTACACGTAATGGAGCAGCCGCCGAGATTTGTTGCGCTCGCTTACAGAGTTTCTGACGCTTGCATTTATCAGGTTTAAGCTGAAGCTAAATAAAATCATTGCGAAATGTTGCTGTACAACTTGTATTAATATTGAATGTAGAAGAATAAGTACATAAATACGGTCAAGGACGTACTTGATACGGTATAATAAATTCAAACATGCGGTTATCCGTTAGTATGTAAACAATGTCACTAAATGTTTGAATTCCACTCAGGCGACGTGTTCTCGATATAACATTATATACATTAATTTTAGAGTCACATGTCATTTTATCCGTGTTTTGGTTGGTTTAAAAAGTTGAGGTTAGTTGTCAATGAACGGAATCTAAAAATAGACGTCGTTCTCAAGGCGTCACGTGCCGTGGTCATCAGGTGATGTTCTTTAAATAAGGCACATTTGGGGTTATTTAAATTTATTTCCGATTATTTACATTATTTTGAAAATTTCAGGAAGATAATGGTAACTGTGCACACAGTTACCATTATCTTCTTTTGGAGTTACGATTATCTTCCTTAAATTTCCGACGGCTACTTTCTTGGAAACGAGACTATATATGGTATCAGGAACACACACATACAACAAAATCGTACAGATCAACCTTGCGGCTGAGTAATTCTTGACACAACAGGATAGAATGGAGAAATTATCAGAAAACGATCATACCTATTTCTACCTCCGCCATGTTGTGATCGTCGTTAACTGCAGTTACCACGACCAGTTTACCGCCAGTGAATAATGACAACATATATATACCGTAACAAGACAGAGTAAAAGAAGTTTTTGGCTCAGCGAAGGTAATGATTAATATGATTACAACACTGTCTGTGATCATACAGAACTTGACTATAAAAGTAACACGACGGGTGTCTTATTAGAAGCAAGAACTTACCCTTCATGAATACCTGGGTTCACCCACGGTTTTCTGGTTGGATCTGCTATTTTAGTTCTCTCTCTCTCTCTCTCTCTCTCTCTCTCTCTCTCTCTCTCTCTCTGTCTTCGTCAATGTTGCCAGAGTCTGTGTTTATTCCATTCTTGATTGCTCCTTTCGATTTTCTCTAACGTTTATGTTGCCAGTGTCTGTGCTTGCTTCATTCTTGATTGCTCCTTTCGATTTTCCCTAACGTTTATGTTGCCAGTGTCTGTGTTTGTTCCATTCTTGATTGCTCCTTTCGATTTTCCCTAACGTTTATGTTGCCAGTGTCTGTGTTTGTTCCATTCTTGATTGCTCCTTTCGATTTTCTCTAACGTTTATGTTGCCAGTGTCTGTGTTTGTTCCATTCTTGATTGCTCCTTTCGATTTTCTCTAACGTTTACCTCCATAACCATTTCAACCCCTTCCCCCTTTTCTTGGCTAATTATCATGTTCTCCAGACCTTGTAGTTAATAATAGAAATAAAGGTGCATAATATCGTATCGGCCATTTTTATCCTTTTTAATGCGGGAATCATTATTTTATTATATATTCAACCGATTTTCTGACTTAACAATTTAAATGTTATTTATAGAACATTGACCTTGAACTACGTTTATAAATATAATATATTCTATGGAGTTAAGTCATCACGGGTTGAGTAAATGATCACTATTTTTTTTAATTCATGCTTCATTGATAATTATTATCGTAAGAAAATGTAAATCACGTGACCATTTAACTTCCTCTTCTACAAATTTCTTAATATGTATCTGTATCTGGTACGTTGTAGAACCCAACTATGGTTTTTATACAACGGGTAGAGACAGCGCCGATGGCGGTCTTTATTGGCGCTGATTCCTTAGAGCGGTCTTAAATGCTTCTAAGGAATTTGCATGCACGACACTGTTTGACAGATGGTTCCAATGAATTACGGTGTCCACAAAGAAAGAATGTTGGTACTGCTGTTTCTTGTAGTCTGGTAATTCAAGTCCTTTTGTATTATTGCATGTACGTTTCTCTACTATATTCGATGTTATATGATCTTTAAAATATTTTGTTTTGATGTTCCTTTTCGGTCTATCTAATTTGACGAAATTATCTGTTGGTAGTGCCGGTACCAACCCCTCAACCACCTTGTTTCATTAGGATCAGATGTAGACTAAGTCGTCTTTCCTCTAGTGTCTCCAGCTCAAGGTCTTCTCTCATCCTCGTGATGGCTCCTGTTTCTCTACTTTTGTAGTCTTGTTTAGCGAACCCTTTAGCCCCTAATTTGGTGATATTTCGTCAGAAAACATTATATTCGGTATTTGCAGGTAATATATGTTGTTTTCATGTCAAATATATATTATTATTGTCATATTTTCTTTTTTTAATAAGTCATTTATTAAGAAACCTATTTAAACAGCATTATTGTTATCTTTACCAATATCACCCCGTATGTTCAGTATGCACCACTCACTACACAAACATTGTATTTACAAAACTGGAATTTTCGAAATTTCAATTAATATTCAAGAAATGTCTCTGTATTGCAGCATTTACAGTCGAACCGACAGTGATAGGTGACTGAAGGTATCAAGTAACCCCCTCTCTCTCTCTCTCTCATGGATACTTAGTGGTAGAATTAAGAAATAAATCATGGATGCCAGAATGTGTTTTATATCGAGCCAGAAGCTCAAAACTCAAATCTCAAAAAAACACATTCTGGCTTCCATGATTTATTTCGATTCTGATATGTCTAAGAGTACAAATACGGTAGTATATTTTGATTGGAAGACCGTAATTTATATTTACATTTGCGGAGAATTTCGCACACAATTTATGGTGCCAATGGAAAAGTCAGTCACATTCACCGGCGCATGTGCTAATGAGATTATACCGAATGGATAACTCGCACGCTTGTTAACAAAGCAAAAGAAGGAGGTCATGTTAGAATATAATTAAGTTTGGTGTCCACAATGCGTAGAAGACCTTTGTACAGAATGCATAGAATATCATAGTCTAGTGAAACTTTCCCGAAATCATACCACGATACCTATAGAGGAATATCAGAAATTGCCGTCGTATGTGCTGGAAAGTAAAGAACATTGCGACGAACATCACGAAAAGTTCAATTTATACTGTAAAGTACATGAGTGTCTGTGTTGCAGAATGTGCAATCTAGAAAATCATCAAGACTCTAAGAATGTAGCTATCATGGAAGAAATAATAAAGAACGTGAAGACATCAACTATGTTCACAGTCAGTGGGCATTTGATTAAAGAAATGATTGAAATTATTAGTAAAATTAGACAAAATAGAGAAACAAACTCCAGTTCTGTTAAAGAACAGAAACGAATAATTGAGAATGAAATACATGAACGGAGGACAAAAATCAACAATCATCTTGACAAGTTACAAGAGGATCTGATGAAGGAATTGACTTGAGCAGAACAACATGTAACAGCTGAAACACGCGAACTACTGGTATCTCTAAACGAGAAACAGAAAGAACTGATCGAATGCCAGACAAATGTATTCAACATAAAAAGTATGCATCATACTTACAAACATTGTTAGTCGTCAAGCAAATAGAGAAAGAAGTAGAAACACAGGACAGGTGTTTACAGTCACTACTTAACAGACAAAACTAGCATACAAAATATACATCGGTCTGAAGACAATAGTCACCAACATTCAAATGTTTTGAGATGTAGTTGTTGAATCAAAACCTTGTGAGTTGACCTTTGCCAGAAAAAGATAAACAAGCCCAGATGATAGTAGCTGACCTATTACCACCTATGTCGGTTGTGAATACACAGCTGAATCTGAAACAACAGATGAACACAAAGGGGACGTGTATCACAGGATGTTCCGTTAAAGTACTAACACTGTCAGCTTTATCAACACAGAAGGAGTAGAATTATTCCAGATATGTAGAGATAAAACAGGATCCTATGTGTATGATACAGTTCATATAAAAGATAACAATAGCATTGCTGTGTCATCTGCAGGCGGATATAATATATGTATAGTTATAATAGACACAGAAAGTCAGAAAGTGATGATAACTATCTCCCTGGATACGTACATTTATGACATGGCTGTTAGAGGTAGAACAATATATTATTGTGCATGGAATAAAGGACTAAAGATGTTACATCTGAGTGATAATTCTGTAAGTGATATCATTAATAGTAATGTGTCAGGAGTTAATTACGTAGCTACATCTAGTGACAAACTCTATTACACAAACTCTGACACAGATGCCGTGACATGTTGTGATTTACATGGTACAACACAATGGGAATTCAAAGATAACCGTGTTTTAAGGGGTCCACTTGGTATTTCTGTAGACAATGATGGAAACGTATATGTCGTAGGTTTTTCTTCTAACAACGTCGTGGTTATTTTCCCCGATGGACAACGTCATAGACAACTATCGTCTTCCAAGGATGGTCTGCCTGTACTTGATTATGACAGATCTACCAATAGGTTACTAGTTAGTAATGAAAGCAGTACTGCTTTTCTGTTTGACGTTACAGGGCGACAGTAGTAGAATAGTAGAAAAATAGACACCAATTTATAGAATGATTTTTATTTTAAATAAATAAATGGGACTTATTAATATTATATATCCACTTGATATCAAGTTCATATCATTAGTTATAATATGGGTTATGAGTTATGTTGTGTAACGCCACTTTGAAAAATATTTCAGATATATCAGTTTTATTGGTGGAGGACACCGGAGTAGTCGGGAAAAACCATCGACCTGTCGAAAGTCACTGACTAACTATGACATAATGTTGTATCGAGTACACTCGTCATGAGAGGAAATCGAAATTTAGTGATGATAGACACTTATTGAACAAATAGTTGTAACTCTAACTACAATACGATCACGACTGTCCTTTCATAATTTTAATAAACATAAAATATTTAAATATAAATTTAATACACCACATGTGCATATCTGTATTTTATTTGTTCATGGGTTCTAGACACTAGATGTACATTTCTGAAGTTCATGGGTTCTACACATCAGATCTACATTAACTTGTTCAATGATTTCTGGACTCACAAACAGCTTGGAAGCTACAAAATAATTATCAATCATTGAAGAGTTAAAAATGAAAAATGTCAACAAGAAAAACGAAACTCAAAAACAATAACCTAATATATTTATGCATGAGTGTTTTGTTTGGCTTAGCTTAACCTCGGAACGTTTCATTGAAGTTTTGGTACCATGCCAGAAAAGAAAGCAATCTGGTCATGTATATGTGATAGGTGTATCGAGTGTTCCTCTTACTTGTTATTCTATTGGATTTTGAACTGTACCTTGTATCATGCCAGAAAAGTGAGCGTCTGGTCATATATATATATATATATGATAGGTTTATCGAGTCTGCCTCTTACTAGAATTTTTTTAATGGATTTTGAACTGTACCTTGTGCTAAACTACAATCACTCATTCGTAGAGAACTATTTAAACCCGCCACTTTTCATAATATGTAGAACAGGAACTGCTTACCCTTCCAGAGCACATGAGTTCACCCCCGGTTTTTAGTGGGGTAAGTGTTACTCGATCTTTAGGTTTATATGTATGTTTTGTAGTTCGTTGTTTGTCCATTTGTCCTTTTTCTTTTGGCCATTGTGTTGTCTGTCCTTCTTCGATATACGGATTCTGATTGCCCCTTTGATATCTTCAAACTCTTCAGTACCTTACAAGAAAAGTGAGCGGTCTGGTCATGTATATATGTAATAGATTTTTCGAGCCTGTCTCGTACTAGAATTTTTCTATTGGATTTATAGGACAAACAATCATCTATACAAAACACTTCAAGCTAAAAATTGAGCAACATGAACCTAAGAAAAACGTGGGTGAACCCAGATGCTCGGGGAAGATAATCATTTCCTGCTCCACTGAGGCGTCCGTCGTGTTACAATCGATCTCCCTATTAATGAGTGCCTCTTTCTATGATTTTTCTATTGGATTTTGAACTCTATCGACAGTGGAGTATTTTTTTTTATCATTTTATCACATCAATAAATTATGTGTAATAAACGTCTGTAGCTAATCATAGAAACATGTAAAAACACATTTAACTACGTACAACATAAATATAAAGAGAGTTAAAATCATTTTAAAAACGTTTGAAGATGCCAAAGAGGTCATTGGATGCAGTAAATCGAAGAATAACAGGCAACACAATAACCAAAAGAAAACGGACAAAAGTCCCTTTCGTGGGTGGATCATGCGCCCACTATTAAGTGCTTCTGTACTGACATTATGTATTAGATATATTTTTTATCGACATTAACAATTCCTAAATCATATGATTATTATTAAAACTAAAGGTTTCCTCTCTTAGGCATTGGTCACCATAGCCGATTTTAGCTACCATGTTTAGACCCTTTGATTTTCTTGCTTCATAAGACTTTCGGATTTAAAATAATTTGACTTGGAGCGTAGCCGATGAAGGTTATTCCAAAAACGCATCGTGGCCACTAAGTTTAATATATATGTTTTTATCATTATTATATTCAATGAGATAACCACATTCTTGTCATATCCAGCCAACCTAATTTTCAAACCTAATAATTTAACCGTTATTCTTGAACTACATGTGTATCTATATATTAGATGGGATTAAACTGCCACAGTTTCGTTATTCAGTATAATCATAAGGCGACACTTCATAAAATCACGTGACCATTTCACTTCCTCTTCATCACATTTCCTGATTTGGTGATATTTCGTAAGAAGACATTATTTTCACGTATATTTAGGTAATGTATGTTATATTATGTCAAACATATATTATAATTGTCATATTTGCTCATTTAAATAAGTCAGTTGTTCAGAAATCTATCTAAACTGCAGTAAATCTATTTTTAATTAATATGACCCGTAGCTTCATTACACAATACACACTTCACAAACTTTGGTAATTGATATAAAACTGGATATTCATTCAACCGTACAATTAATATTCAAGTGGTGCCTCTGTCTTGTTATATTTACATCCGAACATATATAGATAGGGGTCAATTATCTCTTGTAAATAAGTAAGTGTTTACACCCACCCCCTTCACCCCCCCAAGAAAAAATAACAAGCAAACAAAAAACAAAAAACAAAAATTACATATAAGCAAGCACAAAAAAGGGTGACAAAATATAAATATTTTAAATATTTGTATCTAATATGACTAAGGCCATGACAAAATCTTCTTGGTGCCTGATTATCTCAGACACTAAAACCAGGAGTGAACTGGAGTTTGGAATGTGTACATTTCCATGCGTCTTTACATAAAATAGGGGGTACTTGATAAAATTTTACATCTAGTGTTTTCCCTCAAATTTTTCAGTAAATAAAGGTTAGAGAAAACCGAATGGGCAATCAAAATGTAAAGCATGCTATTTATACAATTTCTCCCATATCTATATATACAATCAAATGACAAATTATGATTCATTTTATGAACGGTGAGATCAAAACAAATGAAGAACTAAGAATGGTATTTGTTAGTATAATTTAGATGTTACCAAGGTTAAAATTGTTTATGTTGATATAAGTATTGCTGTTTTACTTCTATGATACTAACAGAGTTGGTTTTACTGACATAATGCCACAATTAGAAAACCACATATACATATATGTGAGGTCAGCATGATGTTTGAAATAGAAGGCATAACACCTGTGTCATGCTGAATTAATCTAGGGAAAACACATACAAAATTTGAAAATACCATCAATCGATGAAGGACAGACAGCACAATGGTCATAAGAAAAAGGACAAAGGGACAAACAGCGATCTACAAAACACTACACAGAAAACCACAGATCGAACAACACGAATCCCACTATATACTGGGGGCGAACTCAGGTGTTCTGGGAGGGTAAGAAGTGCATGCTCCACTAGCACCAATGGTCGTGTTACTCTAGTGCCAAAGTTAGATTTAAGATTAATAAATTCGTATATAGTGTGGCAATACACAACATATTTGTCATTAGCATGGGGCACATGATGTCAATGGTGGCAATATATGTTTTCTCACTTTGTGTTGATGGCATGATTACATACTAATATTTTTGGTAACTGCACTAGTACCACCACATAACCTCCAAATATAATTATCTAAAATTAAAATTATAATATAGAACTGTTCGGTCGGTGTGGTATTTTTTTCATTTCTGATTGTATCTTCGGTGTAAAATAAGACAGCAACAGGAAATAGTATTACTTAGAAAGTCAATCTGATATTGATTAATTAATGGAAGTGGTGTACAGATATGAAAAGTGACAATAAATAAATGTTGATTTCCATTTTAATACCACCAATATATTACAGGATATCAACATCATGTCAAGTTCTCCATCTTTCTGTGGTATATGTGATATACGCCATATTTCTAAGCCATCAGAAGTTTGGTGTCCAGATTGCGAAGAAGGAATTTGCACAGAATGCAAAGAACATCATTGTTTAGCGAAGCCTTCCAGAAATCATACCACGATACCTATAGAGGAGTATCAGAAATTACCGTCGTATGTATTGGAAATCAAAGAACATTGCGACGAACACCACGAACAGTTTAATTTATACTGTAAAGAACATGATCGTCCGTGTTGCAGAATTTGCATCGTGAAAAATCATAGAGGTTGTAAGAATGTAGCTATCATGGAAGAAATAATAAAGAACGTGAAGACATCAAGTATGTTCAATGAGACCGAGCATTTGATTAAAGAAATGATTGAAAATATTGGTATAATTAGACAAAATAGAGGGACCAACTCCAGTGCTGTTAAAGACCAGAAACGAATAATTGAGAATGAAATACAGGAACTGAGAATAAAAATCAACAATCATCTTGACAAGTTACAGGAAAATCTGATGAAGAAATTGACTGAAGCAGAAACACATGTTACCGAAGAAACATGTGAACTACTAGTATCTTTAGACGAGAAACAGAAAGAACTCACCGAATATCAGACAAATGTAGCTAACATAGAAAAGTATGCATCAGACCTACAAACATTTTTAGCCGCAATAGTTAACAGCGGCCGTATAAATCAAACCAAACTGTCATACAAGATAGACAGCTGTCTGAGGAATATAACCACCAACATTCAAACGTTTGGCGAAGTAGTTGTTGAATCAAAGCCTTGTGAGATGAACTTGGTTAGAAAAAAAGATAAACAAGCCCAGATGATGGTAGCCGACCAATCACCACCCATATCAGTTGACAATATACTGTTGAAATTGAAACAAAAGATAAACATCAAGGGGAAGACCATCACAGGATGTTCTTTACTTTCAGATGGTAGAATGGTATTTTCCTGTTCCCGTACTAATACTGTCAGCTTTATCAACAAAGAAGGAGTAGAATTATTCCAGATAGGAAAAGATAAAACAGGATCCGAGACTTATAATACAGTTTTTATTAAAGATAACAATAGCGTTGCTGTATCATCTGGAGGGGGAGTTAATAGATGTATAGCTATAATAGACAGAGAAAGTCAGAAAGTCATGACAACTATTTCCATGGACACGTACATTTATGGCATGGCGGTTAGAGGTAGCACAATATATTATTGTGCAGGGAGTAAAGGCATAAAGATGTTCAATCTCAATGATAAATCTAAAAGTAATGTCATCAACAGTAGTATGTTAGGAGTTTATTACGTAGCTACATCTGGAGACAAACTTTACTATGCAAACATAAACACAGATACCGTGACATGTTGTGATTTACATGGTACAACACAATGGGAATTCAAAGATACCCGTGTTCTACACTATCCATATAGTATCTCTGTAGACAATGATGGGAACGTGTATGTCGTCGGTTATGATTCAAACAACGTCGTGGTTATCTCCCCTGATGGACAACGTCATAGACAACTATGGTCTTCCAATGATGGTCTGAAAAAACCACGTGTACTTGAGTATGACAGATCTACTAATAGATTATTAGTTGTAAATGACAATAGTACTGCATTTCTGTTTGATGTTACAAGGAAACAGTAGGAGAAAATCAGAACATTATTTACCATTAAGCAGAGAAAGAAATAGATATGACTTATTAATATTATTTATTTCCAACTTTATACCAAATTCATGTCATTAATCATAAAATGGGTTTTGAGTTATGCTGTTTAACCCCACTTTCAAATATATTTCAGATATATCGTAGATGTCTGTTTTATTGTTGGAATTCAAAGATGATCGTGTTCTACTGAGTCCACATGGTATCACTGTAGACAATGATGGGAACGTATATGCGTAGGTTTTTATTCTAACAACGTCGTGGTTTTCTCCCCTGATGGACAACGTCATAGACAACTATTGTCTTCCAAGGTTGGTCTGATATATCCGCGTGTACTTGATTATGACAGATCTACCAATAGGTTATTAGTTGTGAATGAAAGTAAATCTGGTTTTCTGTGTGATGTTACAACGGGTCGGTTGTAATTCTAACAATGTTGTGGTTATCTGCACTGATGGACAACGTCATAGAAAACTATTGTATTTCAAGGATCGTCTAGTTCTACCATGTGTTCTCGATTATGACAATATGTTATTGGTTGTCAATAACAGCACAACTGCTTTTCTGTTTGATGATACAGGGTGACAGTAGTAGAATAGCAGAAAAATAGCCACCAGATTATAGAATGATTTTTATTTTAAAGAAATAAATGTGACTTATTAATATTATCTATACAACTTCAAATCAAGTTCATGTTATTAAACATATGGGTTTTAACTCCACTTTCAACTCTATGTCGTGTCGGTCGTTTGAGTGGTGGAGGAAACCGGACCACACGGGGAAAACCACCGACCTGCGTCAAGCCACTTACAAACTTTATCACATAATGTGGTATCGAACTATCAACTTGTAGTGATAGGTGCTGATTGCAAAAGTAGTTGTAAATCTACATATTATACGATCACGACCACGACGGTACCTCATTAATTATAATAAACAGCAAATATTTCGATATAGATTACCAAAGTCTACAACCGAACCGAAAAAAGTCTGTATATTGAGGAAAGTCTTACCTTAACCTCTCACGTCAGGCACGCGTCTCTGCTCGAGATGTCTTACGCTAAAGAGGGAATATGAAAGCAAGCAAACATGAATACGACAACCGTTTTAAAGATCCAGAGGTACAATATAAAGAAGCAACAATATTAGAAAATATCACACTGTTGGACCATTTTCTAGATCTCATCGACAAATCATGGAAACCTACAAAATCGATACTTCTAACATGCATATACATGACAGCTTACTGTCCAGTTCTTGATTGCAGGCGTTTCAATAAAATGTTGCGAGATTAAATTAATGTCATGGACCCAAGCCTCCCCTCTTAGTGAAATGTTAATGTTATAAAGGATTAACCTTGTTGAAATAATTACTAAAGGTTAGATAATGCGAAGATGCAGTCAAGAATGGATCATCCAGAAAAGCAAGACACGGGACGAACACAAACAAAACAAACAAACAAAAACACAGACAAAATATGAATTTCTGCTTGGCATTAAAAGAGTTTGAAGATACCAAAGGGGCAATCAGAATTCAAATATTGACTAAAAACAGACAACACAATGACCAACAAATGTACAAAAGGACAAACAAAAGACGCACGCCATTTTATTTATATATTCAGTCAAGTCCGGTAAGAGTCTTGGCAGTGATAGAGGAAAACAATATATGTAGAAATTACAATTCCATGGTAATTTGAGATATAGATATTTCATAGCGGTGAACCAGTTTGTGATGACGATCATAGAATTTTATAATGGCGATTTTAGCCTAAGAAAATCTAGAAAGGTTTCTTGTTACTGGAGTAATTAAATATGATCAACCTAGACTCACAAGTTGGTGTACTTTACGGGTTGTATTTGTCATTTTCAGACCGTTTTCAGCTTGATCATACCTACCGATCTTACTGGACGAACACATGCCTCCACTTCTTCATCAATTTGAAGCGAAAATCTATAAAATATTAATGAAATCCGACGAATTGGAAATGGACAAATAGACGATATTCTCACAGATTGGGTAAACAATCTATATATCATTCAAGAGAGGAGTTTGAAGATACCAAAGGGGCAATCAGCATCCGTATATCGAAAAAGAACAGACAACACAATGGCCAAAAGAAAAAAGTATAAAAGCACAAACTACGATCTACAAATCATGAACATAAAACTAAAGATCGAGTAGCACGAACTCCACAAAGAACTGGGAGTGAACTCAGATGCTCTGGAAAGGTAAGCAGTTCCTTCCCCTAGTGTCAACCATCGTGTTAATCTAGTTACAAACCTGGTGATAAGTTATAAATGAAGAAAGGATCGGGAAGTATTTACGACAAGTGGTCATTGTGGCGACCGTAAAACTTTCGAAGTGATGTCTTCAACTTAACCAAGAGGAACCCTTGGTACAGTAGCTTTCTTGTTAGCAGCAACCCTATATCACGGAAATTCTGATAGGAACCACAAACTCTGGAATATCGTATCAACTGAGAGGCATATGCTCTAAAGACAGGTGCTGCTGGAATGTTGCTACATAAAAAAAAAACTCGTATTGGAGATTTCGATCGTTTGTTTATAAAGATTTTTATTTTGTAAGGATTTCCAATCTTTTGTGAATGAACGTTCCAGATGAAGGTTATTCGAGAAACGCAGAAGCGCGCCGTGCGAACGATATATACAAAGATCCACGAGTAATAACGTAACTTGTCAAAAACGCTGTTCACTACCTGAGATGCTATTATGCTAACAAGTCGAACGAATTTCAGTACCTGCTCCATATAGTATTTCTGTTTTGATATCAGTTGTTCGTACCACCATAAGTACAAGTAAAGAATAGAGTATGTCTACATGTAACTCTTCATAACAATGCTTTGTCTTAATATTTACATTTTGTTGTATGGTTATACACATAAAATCCAACTATGCTTCTTGGTCTAGTTGGATATGAGAACACGTGTTGTATGCAAAGGATAGAGAGCAGATACAAAGGCGTAATACAACAAGTCTTTAATTAATACAGAGAGACAAGCAACATTGCAAAAAGGAGATATACTAAGAAAAAGCGAAAGATAAACAATTATAAACTGCTAAAGATAAGTAACATGAACCTCGTAAAAACATGATCGACTTAGGGTTCTGGAAGAGAAAGCGGCTGATTCATGTTTCTCTTTGTAGAATACGATAATCAAAGCACGTTTCATCTGGATCGTTCACATGTGCTTTATTATTTCATCTTCACGTGTGCATCTCCGCATTATAATTATATGGTGACAGCAGATAACATGTACCGACCGTATGTACTCTTATTATATACAGAGTGGGTCGGTACATACTGTAGACATTTATTAGTATTTTATCTTACACGTCACTACATGATGTACTTTACATGCACCCCATATAAAAAGTAGGTTATTCTGTGTTGTTTAAACAATGCTATCTATGAGAGATTTATCTGTTTATTTACTAGATTTATATTTTAATGTTACTTGTTTAAATGTGTTCCCCTATCGATTATTGGGATTGTTGGCTACATCTGTGTTGTTCTAATTTGTGCTAGGGTTAGGGTTATGGTGTTTAATGCCACTTTCAACAGTATTTCAGTTATATATTGAATTGTTTTCAAATAAACAGACCTGAAAGTCATATGCTTATATTTATCCTGCACTGGTTCTAATTGAGCATTTGAAATGCATTGTCTGGATTAATTTGTGTTACATACGGTCACTGACCAATATATATATATTTGTGGTACCACTGTCACATGTTTAAATTGGTACCTCTCTGCTAAGCACACATAATATTAAGGGGTAAAAGCATAGACATACTGGTTCGGAGTTAGGATCATTTGTCCAAGTAGAGTGGCATGTTTATCTTTAATGTGTAGGCATGGTGTTGCTTTAATGACCTAGCGTAATTGAAATCCAACTCACCGTTTCGGTCTATGACAAAACAGCTATCATCATCGTCTCATAGAAAAACTTGTTAATTTTCACCATGATATAACTGACAAATTGTTCACCTTGTGCTAAGCTACGATCACTCACTCATATAGACTTAGACATACCTTAACCTGGGCACTATTGAAGTGTCTGTGTCATACCAGGAAAGTGAGTAGTGTGGTCAGGTATATGTGTGATATGTGTATAGAGTGCGCCTCTTACAGTAATTGTTTGCATTTGATTTTGAACTGTACCTTATGCTAATCTACAACCACTCATTGCTAGATTCTTAGATAACAATGATCAATGCAAAACACTTCAAACTAACGATTGAACAACACGAACCATAAAAAACCCGTGGGTGAACCCAGGTGCTAGGAGAATGTAATCATGTATTGCTCTACAGTCGTTCTTCCTATTAATGAGTGCCTCTTACTATTATTTTTACATTGGATTTTGACCTGTACCGACAGTAGGGTATTTTTTTTATCATTTTATCACATCAGTTAATCGTGTGCAATAAATGTCTATTGTTAATCACAGAAACATGTAAAAACACACTTAGCTACGAACAACATAAACATAAAGCGAATTAAAATCATTTTAGAAAAGTTTGAAGATACCAAATTGAAGAAAGACAGGCAATACAATGATCAACAATAAACGAACAAACATTCCCATCCCTGGGTGAATCTTCCGTCCAATATTAAGTGCTTCGGTACTGATATGATTCATTAGATATATAATTTGTATTGAAATGTAAGTTCCCAAATCATGTAATTATGATTAAGACTAACGTTTTCCTCTCTTAGGCATTGGTCACCTAAGCGATGTTGGCTGGCCAGTTAATGCAACATTGTGGTTTTCTTGCTTCCAAATGATTTTCTCTTTTTAGGCCTCGAGCGTACCTGATGAAGGTTATTCCAAAACAAGCGCCATGCGTTGTTATTCATCGTCATCATACTTGACGGGAGAACTACATTCTTTTCGTATCAAGCCTACCATAATTTCCATATTTAATAATTTAAATGTTAAGCTTGAACTACATATTTATCTATATATTACATAGTATTTGATTATTCAGTATAATGATAACAGTACACATATCGCGTGACCATTTAACTTCCCCTGCTACAGTTTTCCTAATTTGTTGATATTTCGTTAGGAGACATTATTTTCAGATATTTTATGTTGTATTATGTCAAACATATATTATAATTGTCATATTTTCTCATTTAAATATGTCAGTTGTTTAGAAATCTATTTATACAGCTGGATATCTATTTTCAATTAATATGACCCCGTAGCTTCAGTACAGAACACACACTTCACAAACATTGGTTATTATAAAACTGGATATTCAACCGTACAATTGATATTGAACGGTTCCCCTATGCTGTTGTATTTACACCCGAACATATATAGAAATGGGTCAATTATATCTACCTCACTCTCGTATGTGTTTAATCCCTCTCCAAAAAACAATATATGTAAGCAAGCACACAAAAGGGGGGATAAAACATAATTATTGTAAATGTTTGCATCTATTACCCCTAAGGCCATGACTAATTCTTCTTGGTGCTTGATTATCTCGAGTGGAATAGGGTGTGGATCCGGAATTATAAATGTGTATATGTTCCTTTGTCCTGTCATATACTATTTGAGCAGTCAAAGTGCATTGTCAGAATTATGTTTTGATACATACGAAGTCAGGATAATTAGTCCAAGCAGAGTGGCATGTTTATCTTTCATGGATATACATGTATGATGTTGCTCTAAGGAACTAACGCGATAGAAATCAAACTCAGCGTGTTGGTCTGGGACAAAACAGATATCATCATCGTCTAATAAAAAAACTTGTTCATTCTCATCATCCTAAACTACAATTAGAACTAGCTTAACCCCAAGTTGTCATTGAAGTGTTTGCACCATGCCATGACAATGAGCGCTTTGGTCATGTATGTATGTGATAGGTATATCGAGCGTACCTCTTACTTTAATTTTTCTATTTTATTTTGAAATGTACCTTGTGCTAATCTACAATCACTCATTCCTAGAGAACTAGTTGAAATCCGCCACTCTTCATTGATATGTCTGTATCATGCCAGAAAAGTAAGCGGTCTGGTCATGTATATATGTGATAGGTGTATCGAGTCTGCCTCTTACTAATATTTTTCTATTTGATTTAAAGGACAAACAATGATCTATGCAAACCACTTCAAACTAAAGATTGAGCAACACGAGACTAAAAAACCGTAGCTGAACCCGAGTGCTCGGGGAATGTAATCATGTCCTGCTCCACTCGGGCATCCGTCGCGTTACACTCGTTCTTCCTATTATTGAGTGCCTCTTACTGTAATGTTTATATTAAATGTTGAATGGTATCGACAGTGCGGTATTTTTATAATTGTTTCACATCAATTAATCATGTGTAGCTAATCATAGAGACATGCAAAACACATTTGACTACGCATAACATCAACATAAAGCGAGTGTAAATCATTTCAAAAAAGTTTGCAGATACCAAAGGGGTAATAGGATGCAGTAAATCGAAGAAAGACAGACAACACAATGATCAAAAGAAAACTGACAAAAAATCCCGTCCATGAAGGGAATCAGTCACCCAGTATTAAGTGTTTCTGACCTGACATGATTTATTAGATATATTTTTTATTGACATTTATAGTTCCTAAATCATGTAATTATTATTAAAGCAAACGTTTTTCTCTCTTAGACATTGGTCGCCATAGCGGATTCTAGCTAACCTGATAAGACCCTTTTATATTATTTGGCTTCGAGAGTACCTGATGAAGGTTTTTCCAAATAACGCGTCGTGTCTATAAAATTTGACTTCTGCGTTTTTATTATAATAATACTTA
This sequence comes from Bathymodiolus brooksi, assembly GCA_963680875.1. NCBI lineage: Eukaryota > Metazoa > Mollusca > Bivalvia > Mytilida > Modiolidae > Bathymodiolus > Bathymodiolus brooksi. The sequence continues at coordinate 29,266,445 of OY804586.1, forward strand.
ATGGGAGAACTAAATTATTTTCGTACCCAGCCTACCTAGTTTTCAGACTTAATAATTTAAAGGTTAATCTTGAAATGCTTTTGTATCTATTTATTATATATGATTAAGCTGCCACATTTTGGTTATTCAGTATAATTATAAGTTAACACTGCATAAAATCACGTGACCATTTCACTTCCTCTTCAACACATTTCCTGATTTGGTGATATTTCGTCAGAAGACATTATTTTCACGTATCTTTAGGTAATGTATGTTGTATTATGTCAAGCATATATCATAATTGTCATATTTTCTCATTGAAATAAGTCAGATGTGGAGAAATCTATTTAAACTGCAGTAAATCTAATTATATTAATATGACCTCGTAACTTCAGTACACAACACACACTTCACAAACATTGGTTATTATAAAACTGGATATTCAACCGTACAGTTAATATTGAACCGGTTCCTCTGTGTTGTTGTATATACACCCGAACAGATATAGAAATGGGTTAATTATCTCCATCCCACTCTCGTAGATATGTATGGGGGTACAACCCCCCCCCCCCCCCACGCCCCCCCCCCCCCCCCCCCGAACAAAAAATAGTATATATAAGCAAGCACGAAAAGGGGGTGACAATGAATAATTATTGTAAATGGTTGTATTTAATATGTAATATGTCTAAGGCCATGAACAAATCTTCTTGGTGCTTGATTATCTCACACACTAAAATATGGAGTGGACTAGGGTGTGGATCCGGAATTATAAATGTGTATATGTTCCTTTGTCCTGCCATATACAAAGGGTTACTTGCTTCCTTTTACATTTGTGTTTTCCTCAATGAGGCAGGACATTTATACAATTAAATGACAAATTATGCTTCATTTTATCAACTGGGATGTCAAAACAAATGGAGAATTAAGGATATTATCTTTTAGTATTTGTTAAATGTTATCAATGTTAACATTATTTATGTTGATTCAAATACTGTTATATTTCTTCTATGATAATACTAAAGTTATTTTGTCTGAAGCAACGAAATGATTTCACAAAGCAGACCAGGGCATAAACACTTCCTATGTGAGGTCAACACGCTGCTTGGAATCGAAGGCATAATGTCTGTGCCATGCTGAATTTATCTAAGGAATAATATTCTAAGAAAGGTTTGAAGATACCAAAGGGGTAATCATAATCCGTATATCGCAGAAGAACAGACAACAGAATGGTCAAAACAAAAAGGAACAAAGGAACAATCACTCATTCCTAGAGAACTAGTTTAAACCCGCCACTCTTCATTGATATGTTTGTACCATACCAGAAAAGTGAGCGGTCTGGAAATGTATATTTGTGATAGGTGTAGCGAGTGTACCTGCTACTATATTTTTATATTGGATTTAAAGGACAAACACCAGAGTAAAGATTGAGCAAAACAAACCTAAGACACCGTGGGTGAACCCGGATTCTCGGGGAAGGTAATCATTTCCTGTTCCACTCAGGCATCCATCGTGCTACACTCGTTCTTCCTATTAATGAGTTCTTACTATAATTTTTTTATTGGATTTTGAACTGTACCGACAGTATCATTTTATATCACATCAATTAATAGTGACATGTAAAAACACATTTAACGAATAACATAAAAGTAAAGAGAGCTAAAATCATTTTATAGAAAAGTTTGAAGATACCAAAAAGGTAATCAGATGCAGTAAATCGAAGAAAGACAGGCAACACAATGACCAAAGGAAAACTAGCAAAATGTATCATCCCTGGGTGAATGATCCGCCAATATTAAGTGCTTCTGTACTGACATGGTTTATTAGACATATTTGTTTATCGAAATTTACTGTTGCTAAATCATTAAAAAATGTTTTCCTCTCATAGTTATAGGTTACCTTAGCCGATTTTGTCTAGCCTGTCTAGCCTGTGTAGACTCTTTGCATTTTTGTTACTTTAAAGGACTTTCGGATTCCAAATACGCGTCATTACCACTAAATGTGATAACGACGTTTTTATCATTATTATACTTAATGAGATAACCACATTCCTTTTCGTATCCAACCTACCTAATGTTCAGACATCATGATTTAAACTTTAATCTTGAACTACGTTTGGATCTATATATTATATAGGATTAAATTGCCTCAGTTTAGTTATTCAGTATAATTATAACACTACCTAAATCACGTGACCATTTAACTTCATCTTTCGCAGTTTTCCTGATTTGACGATATTTCATCACAAGAGAGTATTGTCGGGTAATTTATGTTGTTATTATGTCAAAGATAAACATAATTGTTATATTTTTAACATTTAAATAAATCAGTTGTTCAGAAATGTATTTAGACTGCAGTTATTATTTCTGTATGACCTTGTAGCTTAGTTCATAACACTCTCAACACACACATTGTTGATCATTGTTATGTAACGAGCTGGGACAGTACAATTAATATTTAAGCAGTTCCTCTGTGTTGTTGTATTTACAACCGAACTTACATAGAAATGGGTCGATTGTCTCTACACCATTCTCGTAGATAAACATGTGTGTACCACCCCCCCCCCCCCCCCCCAATATACATTAGAAAGCACACAAAGGGACGTCTTGCTTCCTTTTACATTTGTGTTGTCCTCAACCATAGCAGTACGACATGGTATATATACAATCAAATGATATATCATGTTTCATTTTCTGAACTGAGAATTCAAAACAAATGAAGAACTAAGTAGAGTATTAAGATTTTATTATATATATTAATTAAAATACAGTTGTATTAATTCTATGAAAATAAAAGAGTAATTTACTCTTAACCAATATGGCAAAATATCACAAAGTAGAAAAGTTAAAAATTACTTTCTGTGTGAGGTCAATATTGTGCTCGAAAAAGAAAGCATATTGTCTATACCATACTGAATTTATCTAGGTAAAACATAAAATGTATTCAAAGAAGAGTCTAAAAATACCAAATCCGTAAATCGAAGTAGGATGGACAAAGTAATGACCAAAAGTAAAGGACAATGGAACAAATAATGATATACAAAACACTACCCCAAAAAAAAAGATCGAGCATCGCGAACTCCACTAGCAACTGGGGGTGAATTCGGATGCTCCAGAAGGGTAATCAGTTCCTGTTCTACTAGTGTTACCCGTCGTGTTACTCTAGTTATCTAGTATACAGTACACTATTTGTCATTAGCATTGAGCACCTGCAGGTCAATGGTGACAATATGTGTTTTCTCACTTTGTGTTGATGGCATGATTACATAATAATATTTTTGCAAACTGCACTATAACCTACAAATATAAATATCAAATTTCGAATTGCAATATAGAACTGGTCTCTTGGTATGGTATTATTTTCATTTTCGAATGTATCTTCGGTGTATAATACGACAGCACCAGAAAATGACAATTAATAAATGTTAATTTCCACTTTAATATCTGCTATACATTTCAGGATATCAACATCATGTCAAGTACTCCATCTTTCTGTGGTATATGTGATATCCGTCATATTTCTAAACCATCAGAAGCTTGGTGTTCAGATTGCGAAGAAGGAATTTGCACAGAATGCATAGAACATCATAGCTTAGCGAAACCTTCCCGAAATCATACGACAATACCTATAGAGGAGTATCAGAAATTGCCGCCGTATGTGCTGGAAATTAAAGAACATTGCGACGAACACCACGAAAGGTTCAATTTATACTGTAAAGAACATGAGCGTCCGTGTTGCAGAATTTGCAATCTGGAAAATCATAAAGACTGTAACAATGTAGCTATCATGGAAGAAATAATAAAGAACGTGAAGACATCAACTATGTTCAAAGACATTGAGCATTTGATTAAAGAAATGATTGAAAATATTAGTAAAATTAGACAAAATAGAGAAACAAACTCCAGTTCTGTTAAAGAACAGAAACGAATAATTGAGAATGAAATACAGGAACTGAGGACAAAAATCAATACTCATCTTGACAAGTTACAAGAGGATCTGATGAAGAAATTGACTGAAGCAGAAAAACAAGTAACCGATGAAACACGTGAATTACTTGTATCTTTAGACGAGAAACAGAAAGAACTCACCGAATATCAGACAAATGTAGTGAACATAAGAAAGTATGCATCAGACCTACAAACATTTTTAGCACTAAAGCAAATAGAGAAAGATGTAGAAACACAAGACACATGTTTACATTCACTAGTTAACAGCGACAGTCTAAATCAAGCCAAACTATCATGTAAGATAGACAGCGGTCTGAAAACTATAACCACCAACATTCAAAAGTTTGGCGAAGTAGTTGTTGAATCAAAGCCTTGTGAGATGAACTTGGTTAGAAAAAAAGATAAACAAGCCCAGATGATGGTAGCCGACCTATCACCGCCCATGTCAGTTGACAATATACAGTTAAAATTGAAACAAAAGATCAACATCAAAGGGCAGACCATCACAGGATGTTGTTTATCTTCAGATGGTAGAATGGTATTTTCTTGTTACAACGCTAATACTGTCAGCTTTATCAACAAAGAAGGAGTAGAATTATTCCAGTTAGGAAAAACAGGATGCTGTACTTTTAATACAGTTTTTATTAAAGATAACAATAGCGTTGCTGTATCATCGGGAGGTGGAGATAATAGATGCATAACTATAATAGACAGCGAAAGTCAGAAAGTCATGACAACTATTCCCATGGACACGTACATTTATGGCATGGCGGTTAGAGGTAGAACAATATATTACTCTGCAAGGAGTAAAGGCATAAAGATGTTCAATCTCAATGATAAATCTATAAGTAATGTCATCAACAGTGATATGACTTGCGTTCATTACGTAGCTACATCTGGATATAAACTTTACTACACAAACTATGACACACATTTCGTGACATGTTGTGATTTACATGGTACAACACAATGGAAATTCAAAAATGAACGCGTTCTTAGGGGTCCACTTGGTGTCTTTGTAGACAATGATGGGAACGTGTTTGTCGTCGGTTATCATTCTGACAATGTCGTGGTTATCTCCCCTGATGGACAACGTCATAGACAACTATTGTCTTCCAAGGATGGTCTGCGATGTCCGCGTGTACTTGATTATGACAAATATACCAATAGGTTATTAGTTGTAAATAACAGCAGTACTGCCTTCCTGTTTGATGCTACATGGTGACAGTAGTAGAATAGTAGAAAAATAGACACCAATTTATAGAAATAAATTTGACTTATTAATATTATCTATACCACTTTATATCCAGTTCATGTTATAAATTATAATATGGGTTATGACTTTAACTCCACTTTCAATAATATTTCAGCTCATCGTGGCGGTCGGTTTGATTGATGGAGGAAACCGGACCACACTGGGAAAACCACCGACCTGCCGGAAGTGATTGACGAGTTTTATCACATAATGTTGTGTCGAGTACTCACCGCCATGAGCGGGATTCGAAATCACAAGTTCAATGGAGATAGGCACTGAATGCACAAGTAATTGTGAATTTAACTACCATACGATCACGACTCTCCTTCCTTAATTATAATAAACATCAAATATTTCAATATACTAAGTAAATTTAATACATCTCATGTGCAATTCTGTATTTAGTTTGTTCATGGGTTCTAAGCACTAGATGTACATTTCTGTAGTTAACTTGTTCAATGGTTCTAAGCACAAGATGTACATTTCTCTATTTAAAGTATTTTTGACATTTACGTCACCGAATATGGTACTGCTTTGACTACTATTTTACCTATTTTGTTCCTGTATTTAAATACTGTTACAGTGACAGCCGGAACCTTTGAACCGTAATGAGAGCGGGAGGTTTGGCGCCTTAAAGTCTGATTCAACCCACCATTTCTTTAGAAATACCTGTACCAAGTCAGGGTCATTACGGTTTTCACAGTTTTCCGGTTGTTGACTGATTTTGTCTGTTTATATAATTATGAGTTTTGACTTTCCCTTTGTAAGATTGTTCGGAGTTCGGTAATTTTGTTATTACCCTTATTTAGCTTGTTCGGGGGTTCTAGACACCAGATGTACATTTCTGTATTTAACTTGTTCACTGGTTCTAAACACTAGATGTACATTTCTGTATTTAACTTGCTCAAGGGTTCTAGACACCAGATGAACATTATCTTGTTCAATGATTTCTTGACCCACAAACAGCTTGGAAGCTACAAAATAATTACCAATCATTGAAGAGTTAAAATTCTAAAATGTCAACAACATAAAATACACTCAAAGCCAAATGAAGCTTATATGAGTGTTTCTTTTTGCTTTGTTTATGGATGTTTACCGTCACTTCCAGCAAATGTTTTACTATTTTTAGTAAAAACAGCCATCTTCAATAATGCATATGATCTTTCGGTTTGGCGTAGGGATGCTTCCCGTCACTCCCAATCAGTTGTTCAACTATTTTTAACGACGACCGTCATCTTCCATAGCACATATTACTTTTCAGTTTAGTTTATGAGTACTTACCGTCACTTCCGGCAAGGTGTTCAGCTATTTTGATAATCTATGTTGTCTAACGTCACTTTCAACAATATTTCAGCTATATCAAGGCGGTCAGTTTTATTAGTGGGGGAAGCAGGAGTACCTGGAAAAAATCTGCCGCATATCACTGACGAACTGTCACATAATGCTGTCCACTCGCCATGAGCAGGATTTGAACTCACATATAGAAGGTCAGCAACAAATGCTACTCCCAATCAAATGAAGCTTATATATTATACATGAGTGTTTTGTTCTGTTTATTGATGCTTACCGTCACTTCCAACAATTGTTCAACTATTTTTTTAGCAAAGATCGTCACTTCCAGCAAGCTGTTCAGCTATTTTAGAAAAGGCTGTCATCTTCAGGAGCACATATTATTTTTTGCCATCTTCAATATTTCATTTCTGTTTGGTTTATCGATGGTTACCATCACTACCAGCGATTGCTCGGGTATCTTTAGTAACCGCTGCAATCTTTAGTAGCTCATATTACCTTTGTAAGATTGTTCGGAGTTCGGTAATTTGGTTATTACCCTTATTTTTCATTTTGTTAATGGACGTTTACTGTCACTTCCAGCAACTGTTCAGCTAGAACACAACTAGCAAACTTATTGGGATGATCAAAGAGTTAAGACATAAAAAAGAAATACCGACCGTGTGTGAAATTCTTAACATTTCTGGTGGGTTTCGGAGCGAAAACTGCCATTTTGTGGCGGCTGATCTTAATCCCTTTCCATTAAGTCGACATTACCTAATGGAGGTTATACCTAAATAGGAATGTTAATGTAAATAAACACAGTGGCGAAAACCTGTTTATGCCCCCTCTCCTCCTCTTCACTATGCATCATGCAGTCAGATTAGAGCATGGACTATAAAAGACTGACCAATGTTGACTTTGACATCTCTCTTGCGTTCGAATTTTGATTATTATACCTGTGATAGTACAAGTGATATACCTTTTTTTTCTTCTTAAATATGGAAAATATTCTGAATTTCTTTGAAGCCACAATTTCACATATAATGCCTCTCATAGTCAACGAATTGAATTTTGCCACCGTTTGCTATAGCTGAAAGCGGGAGACTCCGTGAATAAATTGGTACATATTTTTGACACTAACATTGTTCATTCAATTCCTCCTACTGTCAAGGTTATTTCACTGTCAACGAATTGAGCTTTGTCCTCGGATGGATATACTTCAGCTGGAATCAAGGGTTTCCGCGACCAATGTATGCATTCTGACATATGTTGACCCTATCATTGTTCTTTTAATTCCTTTCACGTACAATGAGTTTTGTCTCCTGTTTTCTTTCAGAATCTCCACCATGATAGCATTTTAAGCTTCCTCTTTACTCCGTCAGATTATATTGCTTACACAGAATTTCTGTGGTGACACAGGTAACATGTACAATTGTACATTACGGCCTCGCCGTCCATCTCTTTTTAATAAAAGGATTAATTTTGTAGATAATATTTATAGTTTTCATCCTAGACATTAACACGATGGAAAATGCTTATTCAAATGACAAATGACGAAAATCTACAATCAAGCAAAACAAAGTATGTATATTGAGAAGGAGTGTGATCGACAGTCAATAACCTTAACCTTCCAGTCAGCCACGTGCATTTTGTCGACGTGTCTTAACCTAAAGAGGGAATATGAATGTAAGATAACATGAAGACGACAACTAAAAAGTCAAATATACAAAATAGTAAAGCAACAAGAACAAACATCATTTTCAAGACCCCATAGACAAATCAGAGAAATAGATGCAAATCTTTATCCATAACACGCATATACATGACAAATTACTTTCCAGTTCTTGGTTACTGGCGTTTCAATAAAACGTTGCGAGGTTATATTAGTGTCAAGGGCTGAAGCCTCCCCTCTGCCGTAGAAAGGTTTAACATACATTAGAATAGCAGGTTTAGCATTCATGATATTTATATAGATAATATATAGCATGGGGATACTAGTTGAACGTTTGACCTTGTTGAATTCATTCAGATACGTTTCTAGTTACTGGAGTAATTAAATATCACCAACACAGATTGGCTTGATATACAGGTAGTAATTGTCATTTCAGTATATTTACAGCTATATCATGACTACCAATCTTACCCTTCAATAAGATTGAAGCAAAAACCATTAAAATATTAAGGAAATACAACGAATAATATTCTACAGAATGAAAAAAAAATAGACGATATCGAGGTTAACACTCTCACAGATTAGGCAAAGAAATATAAATCATCCATGAGAACTCGTATTAGAGATTTATATTTCTTGCTCTCAAAGATTTTAAATTGTGTGAATTTCCAAACTTATGGATATGAACGTACATGATGAAGGTTATTCTAGAAACACAGACGCGCACCTTGCGAACTAAGTTTGATATACACAGAGATCCACGAGTAATAACGTAACTTATCAAAAACTATTTTCTGTACTTGCGCCACAAACAAACCTTCGTGCGCACTAATGTTAATATTTATAGTGATCCATGAATAATCACGTGACTTGTCAAAACCATGTTCATTATCTGAGAGGCCATCTTGCTACCAAATTTAACGAATTTCAGTACCTGCTCCACATACCAATTCTTTTTTGAAATCAGCTGTTCCTATAACCGTACAAGTAAAAATTAGACTATGTTCACAGATAATCCTTCACACAATGTTTTGTCTTAATCAATCTTTACATTTTGTGGTATGGCTATGAACATCAATTCCAACTATGTTTATTGGTCTAGTGGATACTCTTTGTGACTAATGTGTAAAGATATAATAACACATGTTTTATGCAAAGGATATACAGCAGTTACAAAGACGCGATAACACAAATCTTTACTTAATGAGCTAATATCCAACTAAGCCTATTGTTCTAGTACTAGACATGCATCTCTCTAAAATGACAATTGTTTTGAGCAAGATTTATTTGAGAAATGATTTACTTGGCGTTAAACAACAATCAATCATTCACTAATCTAACACTCTACCTTTGACTTATATCCATCTTACCATATAGTACTTATCAACACAAGTTAAAAGTAGATGTGCATGTTATCCATACGAGGTTTTAAGCTAGAATTATCGCCCTTTGTGACTAATGCACTTTCGTTTTATGGAGACACATACTTTCTTTTGCTAAAAATAGCTTGAAGCTTGTGTTTGTACTTCTTTGTGTATTCTTTACATTTTCACTGTGACATTTGATTTCCACCAATCCATAATCAGTAAGCACGATGATGATTACGCAAAGGTTGAAGATACCAAAGGGTAATAAGAGGCCTTAAATCGGACGACAGACAGTACAATAGCAACAAGAAAAAGGACAGAAAGTACAAACAATGATCTACACTACACAGACGACTAAAGATTGAACAACACGAACCCCTCAAAAACCGTGGTTGAACCCAGGTGCTATTGAAACGTAAGCAATGCCTGGTCCACTAAGGCAACCATCGTGCTACATTCGTTCTTCCTCTATATGAGTTGTTGCCGATTGCTCTGAGATGACGGACATAGTATCTTTTGGGTAAAGTTGTTACTCTTTATGACTAAATGTGCACAAATATGAGAACACATGTTTTATGCAAAAGGTAAACAAAGGCAAAGACACGATATCGTAAATATTCTATTAATACAGAGCGATAAACAACATAGCAAATATTGAGAAAGACTAAATAAACATCAGAGAATACCAAAGGGGGCAATCAAAAATGGAAAACCCCAAGAAAATGGCAACATAGAGTACAAAAATACAAAGAAAAACAAAACAAAAGCACAACACGATATATGTTGGACACCACTATGCGTAAGCAAACACAAATACCGTAAATAAGACATGAGCCCTCCTACAAACAACAGGAGAAAAAGATGACAGAATATCTAAGAACTAAAGATAAACAATTATCACCGCAAAGAAAACCAAGCAACTAAGGATAAATAACACGATATCGCAAATATTCGATTAATACAGAGAGATAAACAACATAGCAACATTTGAGAAATAAATAAACATCAGAGAATACCGAAGGGGCAATCAAAATGGAAAACCTCAAGAAAATGGAAACATAGAGTACAAAAATACAAAGAAAAACAAAACAAAAGCACAACACGATATGTGTTGGACACCACTATGCGTAAGCAAACACAAATACCGTAAATAAGACATGAACCCTCCTGCAAACAATTGTAGATTAAGATGACCTGAACATCTAAGAATTAAAGATAAACAATTATCAACGTAAAATAAAAACTAAGGATTAGTAACACGGACCTCATAAAACATGTTGAGCTTAAGCTTTGTAAGAGAGAGCTATTAATGCATGTTCCTCTTTGTAGAAAACGATAATCGAAACGCCATTACACCTGGATAGTTCACCTGTGCTTTATTATTTCATCGCAACGTGTGTTTATCCATATCCTTATAATGTCATAGTGACAGCAGTTTACCTGTACCGACCCTCTGTATCCTTATTATCTACAAACAGCGTCGGTACATACTGCTTAGTTTTATTAGTATTTTGATTTACACGTCACTACATGATGTAGTTTACATGTACCCCATACATAAACTAGGTGATCTTGTGTTGATAAAACTATACTATCTCGGGTGGATATGTCTATATATCTACTAGATTTTTATTTTTAATTTTTCATTCAAATGAGTCCCCCTTTCGATTATTGGGATTATTGGGTACCAATGTTTATTTTTTTAGCTGTACCTTGTTCTAAATTACAATCACTCACTCCCGTAGAGCTACCTTAACTCCGATACTTTTCATTGAAATGTATGTACAATGCCAGGAAAGTTAATGGTCTTGTCATGTATATGTGTGATATGTGTACCAAGTATGCCTCTTACTATATTTTTTATCTATTGGATTTAAAGGACAAACAATGATCTATTCAAAACACCTCAAACTAAAGATTGAGCAACGCGAACCTAACAAAAACGTGGGTGAACCCATGTTCTCGAGGAAGGTAATCTTTTCCAGCTCCATTGAGGCATCCGTCGTGTTACACTCGTTCTTTCTATTAATGAGTGTCTCTTACTATAGGATTTTGAACTGTACTGACAATGGAGTATTTGTAAAGTGAGCGGTCTGGTCATGTATATATGTGATAGGTGTATCGAGTGTGCCTCTTACTATTATCTTTCTATCGGATTTTGAACTGTACCGACGGTGGGGTATTTATTTAATCATTTTATCACATCAATTAATCATGTGCAATAAACGTCTGTCATAGAGACATGTAATATCACATTTAGCTACGAATAACCTAAAAATAAAGAGAGTTAAAATCGTTTCAGAAAAGTTTGAAGATACTAAAGAGGTCATCAGAGGTAATCAGTAGTAAGTTGAAGAAGGACAGACAACAGAATAAAGAAAACGGACAAGAAGTCCTGTCCCTGGGTGAATCATCCACCCCAATATTAAGTGCTCCGGCACTGGCATGATTTATTAGATATATGTCATAGGTATCAGTGACTTCAGTCGATTGTGGCTAGCCAGTGTAGACCTTTAACTTTTCTTACTTCAAAGGACCTTTCTCTTTCATAAAACGTGTCTTCGAGCCGATGAAGGTTGTAAAAAAAACACGTTGTACGCACTAGATTTAATATATATGTTTTTATTATCATCATATATTATTAAGATAACCACATTCCCTTGGTGTCAAGCCTACCTTATTTTCAGACTTAATAATTTAAATGTTGATCTGAACTACATTTTTATCTATATATACACTTGGTCATAAGTTAATAACCACCAGTTTTTCACTGTAGCTAAAATATTTTTCTCAAATGTGTGAAAAAACCTGCAGTTGTGCACAACAAAACGTTTTATAGATGAACACAATATAACCCAGACCACCAAAAAAGATCAGGTATTTTTTTCAAAAAAATTAACCGGAAGTACTATTGTTGGCTGAAGTGAGAATGTAAAATTGAAAATAAAAACAAGTGAAAAAAGTTTCAATTTGGCTTCTGCTAAGAAAAGCTTGCGTAACCAAAGCACGTTTAATCTGGTTGTAAAATAACAACTAATCAATTTTCAACATTTATAACTGATAATAAAGTCAATAACGGGTATAAGCGCCTCGCTTCCTGTACAGTTCCTGAACACGTCTCCTCATTCCGTGAATCAAGCGTCTCAGTCTGTGTTGAGGGTACTGTTGCCATTCCTGAACCAAAGCAGTCCTTAATTCTTGAATGTTTTGACACTTTGGGGTACGTGCGTTGACTTTTCGTCCTAGATAGTCCCATAAATGTTCTATCGGATTCATATCAGGTGACATAGCTGGCCAAGGCAGTAGCTCTAGTGCCTCTTGTTGCAGATAGTCTTGCGCTATGCGGGCCCTATGTGGTCTAGCATTGTCATCCATTAGAATTGGTCGACTTGCTAATGGATGGCAATCAAAGTGAGGCACAACTAATGGGCGCAGGATCTCATCACGATACTTTTGTCCTGTTAAAGTCCCATCAAGGACATACAAGTCAATCTTACATGTTAGAGAAAAGCATCCCCAAACAGTAACACCCCCTCCACCAAACGCAGTTGTGCCCACAATATGTTCCTGTTGAAATGCTGTGTTTCTCTGTCTCCATACGCGGACGCGGCCAACAACTGGATTCAACAAAAAGCGACTTTCATCCGACCAGTGCACTCTCTGCCACGACCTGACATTCTATCCCATATGTTTACGTACCCATTGAAGCCTGGCTGTTTTGTGACGTTGTGTCAATAGCGGACGTTTTATCGGTCTCCTAGCATGAAAACCTTGCATTGTTGAGACGTCTGTTGACGGTCCGTCTGCTAATGCGCGAGTTGACAATCCATCGGCTTCGCAACGTGTTTGCAGTGCTGAATGGCTGTTGTCTAGCGAACTTTGTAAGGAGCCTATCTTCTCTTGGGGTCGTTTTCATAGGCCTTCCTGTCCTTTGCCGTTCTTTTACACCCCCGGTATGGTTCACGCGCTGCATCAATCGAACAATGACCGAATGGCTTACATTGAATAGTTCAGCAGCCTGTCTGTAAGACATACCACCCCTTATCATCCCAACCGATTGCCATCTCTCTGCATCTGATAGTTTTCGACGTGCCATGCTGAAATAAAGTTTAGAAAGTTTAAAGTTTTACCTATACTGCACGTGCAGATACTGATTAGAAATCCCCGCCAAACTTGAGTTTTGTAAAGGGACACCTGAACTTATAAAAACCTGTTTCGTCGTTCTTTAATTAATCGATCGATAAAAAATTACAGGTACCATGAAAGAACCTATGTTTATCTATCAGATATATATATTTTAACAAGAAAAAAGAGCGATGTAAAAAATATTTTCCATTTCAAATTTGGTGGTCCCTAACTTATGGCCAAGTGTATATTATGTAGGATTAAACTGCCATAGTTTGATTTTTAAGCATAGTGATAACACTACCAAAATCACGTAACCATTTACATTCCCCGTCTGCAATATTCCTGATTTGGTGATATTTCGTCAGAAGAAATTATTATCAGATATTTTATGTTGTTGTTTTTGTCAAAAAGATAGTATTATTGTCATATATTCTCATTTAAATAAGTCAGTTGTTCAGAAATCTATTTAAACTGCAGTAATTTTATCTTTATTAATATGAACCGCAGCGGTGGCGAAATGGTTAGAGTGCTGGACTCGAGTGTGGTAGATCGTAGGATCGGGCTCCGGTCGGGTCAACCCAAAGACTATGAAATTGGTATGCCTTGCTTCTCCGCTAAGCACGCAGCATTAATGAGAATGAGCAAAAACTAGTTGGCTCGGGATCAGAATAAAGTGTTTCATTGGACCGCTATGTCTGCCCGCGGACTGCTGTTTCAGTGAGCTAGCACTATAAAAATCCAACTCAGCGTGTTGCTCTAGAACAAAGCGGACCTCATCATTATTATTGAAATTTAACTTGTATTCGCTATGATATTGCTGAAAATTGCTAAATTTGGTATGTACGAAAACTAATTAATATTCAAGTGGTTGCTATGTGTTGTGTATTTACACCCGAACATATATAGAAAGAGGTCACTTATCTCTACCCCACCCTCGTGGATCAGTATGTATTCCCCCCCCCCCCAACGCCCCGCCTCCAAATAAAATTGCCAGCACAAATGAAGGATGACAACATTCAAATCTTGTGAATGTTTGTATCTAATATGCCGAAGTCAATGACAAAATCGTTTTGGTGCTAGATTATCACACACACTTAAAAAGGTTAATTGTACTGAAATGACGTTATAATTTCATATGTTAGAGAAGGGCATAAGCACTTCCTATGTAAGGTCATCATAGTCATTGACAAAGAAGGTATAGTGTCTGTACCATGCTGAATTTTTCTAGGGAAAACATCAAACTTATTCTAAGAGGAGTTTGAAGATACCAACAATTCCGTATAGCAAAGAAAGACAAACAACATCAAGAAGTATAAGTAGTTCCTGCTCCACTAGTAACACCGGTGGCGTTACTCTAGTTACTAAGCCGAAATATGATTAATAGATTAGCTATATAGCATACAGTGGGGAATTACACACACACTATTTGTCATTACCATTGGGTACAGTAGAACAATGATGGCAATATGTGTTTTCTCACTTTGTGTTGATGGCATGATTACATGATAATATTTTTGGTAACTGCACAAGTGCCACCATATCACGTTCCAAATATAATTATCAAATTTCGAATTATAATATAGAACTGTTCTGTCGGTGTGGTATTTTTTCATTGCCGATTGTATCTTTGGTGTATCTGACAGCACCAGAAAATAGAGAGTTAATTGGAAAGTCAATCTGATATTTAATTACGTAATCTCAGTGGTATGCAAAAATGAAAACGACTAAAGACAATTAATAAATGTTAATTTCCAATTTAATCCCACTAATATATTACAGGATATCAACATCATGTGAAGGTCTCCATCTCTCTGTGGTATATGTGATATCCGCCACATTTCTAAACCATCAGACGTTTGGTGTCCAGATTGTGAAGAAGGAATTTGCACAGAATGCATAGAACATCATAGTTTAGCGAAACCTTCCCGAAATCATACCACGATACCTATAGAGGAGTATCAGAAATTGCCTTCGTATGTGTTGGAAATTAAACAAAATTGCGACGAGCATCAAGAAAAGTTCAATTTATACTGTAGAGAACATGAGTGTCCGTGTTGTAGAATTTGCATTGTGGAAACTCATAGTGACTGTAAAAATGTAGCTATCATGGAAACAATAATAAAGAACGTGAAGACATCAACTATGTTCACTGAGGTCGAGTGTTTGATTAAAGAAATGATTGAAACTACTAGTAAAATTAGACAAATAGATAAACCAACTCCAGTGCTGTTAAAGACCAGACACAAATAATTGAGAATGAAATACAGGAACTGAGGACAAAAATCAACACTCATATTGACAAGTTACAAGAGGATCTGATGAAGGAATTGACTGAAGCAGAAAAACATGTAAGCGACGAAACACGTGAACTTCTGGTATCTTTAGACAAGAAACAGAAAGAACTGACCGAATACCAGACAAATGCAGTCAACATAAAAAAGTATGCATCAGATCTACAAACATGTTTAGCCCTGAAGCGAATAGAGAAAGACGTAGAAACACATGACACGTGTTTACAGTCACTAATTAACAGCGAACACCTAAATCTTTTTTTATATAAGCTTTTTAATGCAGGTGGCTATAGTCTTCAGACGGTTGTCTATCTTGTATGATAGTTTGGTTTGATTATGACAGATCTACCAATATGTTACTAGTTATAAATCAAAGCAGTTCAGCTTTTCTGTTTGATGTTACAAGAGGACAGTAGTAGAATAGTAGAAAAATAGACATCTATTTATAGAATGATTTTTATTTAAAAGAAATACATGTGACTTATTAATATCATCTATGCAAATTTATATCAAGTTCATGTTAATAATTATCATATAGGTTATTGATTTAACTCCATTTTCAACAACGGTTCAGTTATATTGTGTCGGTCAGTTTGGTTAGTGGAGGAAACCGGGCCACACGGGGAAAACCACCGACATGTCGGAAGTCACTGACGAACTTTATCACATTGTCTTGTATCGAACTCGCAGGTTTAGTGGTGATAGGTACTGAATGCATAGGTAGTTTTAAATCATACTACATTGCGTTCACGACCACGACCGTCCCACATTAATTATAGTAAACAGCAAATATTTCAATATAAATTACCGAAGTCTACAAAGTCTTTATATTGAGGTGGACAGTCTTACCTTAACCTCTCATCTCAGGCATGCGTTTTTGCTCGAGATGTGTTAAGCTACAGAGAGAATATGAAAGCGAGCAAACATGAGGACGACAACCTTTATAAAGATCCAGACATACAATATCAAAAAGAAACAATAACAGAAAATATCACACTGTTGGACTATTTCCTAGCCCTCATCGACAAATCATTGAAACATACAAAATCGATACTTCTAACATGCATCTACATGACAGCTGACTTTCCAGTTCTTGGTTAGATGCGTTTCAATAAAATGTTGCGAGGTTATATTAATTTCATGGACCAAAGCCTCCCCTCTTTGTGAAATGCTAATTTTAAAAATGATTAACCTTGTTGAAATAATTACTAAGCGATAGAGAATCCGAAGGGAAGTCAAGAATGGACCATCCAGAAAAACAATCAACATAGAGTACACTAGACACAGGACGAAGACAAACAAAGCAAACAACACTGAACAAAAAATAATTTCTGCTTGGCATAAGACACCCACCATTTTACTCATATATTCAGTCAAGTTCGGTAAAAGTCTATACAGAAAAGAAAACATACGTAAACAGTTACAACTCCATTGTCATTTGAGATATGGATATTTCATAGCGGTCAACCAGTTTGTGATGAAGACCATATAATTTTGTATTGGCGATTTTAACCTTGGAAAAACTCGAAACGTTTCTTGTTACTGGAGTAATCAAATATTATCAACCTAAAACCACAAGTTGGTGTGCGTGACGGGTGTCAATTGTCATTTTCAGACCGTTGTCAGCTATTTCATTCCTACCGATCTTACTGGAAGAAAAAAAGCATCCACCTCTTCATAAGTTTGAAGCAAAAATCTTTAAAATATTAATTAAATCCGACGAATAGCAATCTAGGAAATGGAAAAATTGACGCTATCGAGGTTCATACTCTAAAAGATTGGATAAAAAATCTATATTTCATTCATGAGAAGAGTTTGAAGAAACCAAAGGGAAATCAACATTCGTATATCGAAGAAGAACAGACAACACAATGGCCAAAAGAAAAAGTACAAAAGAACAAACAACGATCTACGATGCATACACATAAAACTAAAAATCGAGTAACACGAACCTCACTGAAAACCGGGGCGGACTCGGGTGCTCCGGAAGGGTAAACAGTTCTGCTCCACTAGTGTCATCCGTCGTGTTAATCTAGTTACACACCCGTTAATAAGTCATGAATGAGGAAAGGACCGGGAAGTATTTACGACAAGTGGAACATATCCATAGTCAATTATGACACAGATATTCCGTAGCGGTCAACCAAGTCATGGTGGTGACCGTAAGACATTCGAAGTAATGACCTTAACTTAACCAAGAGGAACCCTTGGTTCAGTAGCTTACTTGTTAGCAGCAACCCTCCATCGCGGAAATCATGATAGTAATCACAAGCTGGAATATCGTATCAACTGAGAGGCATATACTCCACATACAGGTGCTGCTGGATTGTTGCTACATAAAAAAACTCGCATTGGCGATTTCGATTTCCTGTTAATAAAGATTTTTAGTTTTGTGTGGATTTGCAATATTTTGTGTATGAACGTTCCAGATGAAGGTTATTCTAGAAACGCAGAAGTGCGCCGTGCGAACGATATATACAAAAGATCCACGAGTAATAACGTAACTTGTCAAAAACGCTCTTCACTACCTGTGATGCTATTATGCTAACAAGTCGAACGAATTTCAGTACCTGCTCCACATAGTAATTCTGTTTTGATATCAGTTGTTCGTACCACCGTAGGTACAAGTAAAGAGTGGAGTATGTCTACAGGTAACTCTTCATACAATGTTCTGTCTTAATATTTACATTTTGTTGTATGGTTATACACATAAAATCCAACTATGCTTATTGGTCTAGTTGGATATGAGAGCACGTGTTGTATGCAAAGGATAGAGAGCATATACAAAGGCGCAATACAACTATTCTTTAATTAATACAGAGAGACAAGCAACATTGCAAAAAAGGAGATATACTAAGAAAAAGCTAAAGATAAACAATTATGAACTACTAACGATAAGTAACATGGACCTCGCAAAAACATGTTCGAAGAGAAAGCGGCTGATTCATGTCTCTCTTTGTTGAAAAGATAATCAAACCGCCGTTTCATCTGGATAGTTCACAAGTGCTTTATTATTTCATCTTAACGTGTGCGTCTCCGCATTATAATTATATGGTGACAGCAGTTAACATGTACCGACCGTATGCACTCTTATTATCTACAAAGTGGGTCGGTACGTATTGTTGACATTTATTAGTATTTTATCTTACACGTCACTACATGATGTAGTTTACATATACCCCATATAAAAAGTAGGTTATTCTGTGTTGTTTTCTATGATAGATTTATTTGTTTATTTACTAGAATTATATTTTAATGTTATTTGTTTAAATGTACCCTCCTATCGATTATTGGGATTGTTGGCTACATCTGTGTTTTTCTAATTTGTGCTAGGGTTAGGATTATGGTGTTTAATGCCACTTTCAACAGTATTTCAGTTATGTATTGAATTGTTTTCAAATAAACAGACCTGAAAGTCATATGCTTATATTTATCCTGCACTGGTTCTAATTGAGCATTTGAAATGCATTGTCTGGATTAATTTGTGTTACATACGGTCACTGACCAAAGATATATATTTTTGTGTTACCACTGTCACATGTTTAAATTGTTCCTTTTCTGCTAAGCACATATATTATTAAGGAGTAAAAACATAGACATATTAGTTCGGAGTTAGGATCATTTTTCCAAGTAGAGTGGCATGTTCATCTTTCATGTGTAGTCATGGTGTTGTGTTAATGAGCTAACGTGATAGAAATCCAACTCACCGTTTCGGTCTATGACAAAACAGATACCACCATCGTCTCATAGAAAAACTTGTTCATTCTCACCATGATATAACTTTGTGCTAAGCTACGATCACTCACTCACATAGGCATAGACATACCTTAACATCGGTACTTTTTATTGAAGTGTCTGTATCACACAAGGAAAGTGAGTGGTCTGGTCATTTAAAAATATGATAGGTGTATCGAGTGTGCCTTTTACTATATTTTTTTAAATAAAATTTAAAGTTATACGTTGTTGAATAGAAATAGAGACTATGAGAGTGATTTCAAGTACATGTATCTCTTTTTCAATCTTAAATATTATCCGGATATACTAATTTCGGAAACAAAGTATATGTTATCTCCGTTGATAATATAATTCCATATATAATAAAAACAAAAAAACCACAACATTTTAGATTTTTCATATTTTCCAACACGTGGGTCAAAACGAAAGTAGATCGGAAGTAAATAAATAAACAAAAATTAGAAACAATCATGAAATAATTCTCAAAATACGTATTGAATTTATTGATCTATCTTAATTGTATTATTAATGTACTAAAAAGACTAACACAATTCCTATACATGCCACTAATATTAACGAGGCCAGGATAAGGTACTGGTATTTTATGTTTCTCTAACAAACAAATGTAAAGATTTCGAATAAAGATTTTAATTGGAAAAAAAAAAAAATATATATTTTTTTTATTGGATTTTGAACTGTACCTTGTGCTAAGCTACAATTACTCACTCCCATAGAACTAGCTTAACCTCAGCACTTTTCATTGAAATGTCTATACGATACCAGGAAAGTGAGCCGTGTGATCAGGTATATGTGTGATAGGTGTATAGAGTCTAGAGAATTCCGAATGCATTTGTAAAATCCAGCGCAAACCGAAGTGGTTGTATCCGTTTCATTGACTGAAATTTTTAATAAGCCACATTCGCTGACTATTCTTTTCCAATTTGTCTGAGGGGGGCCCAGTAGATATATTTAAATGTGGCAGTCGAAAAGAGAAATATCTCGGGAGTGTAACGATATAATTGGGTCAGCGAAAGGATCACAAATAAGCGAAACATATTGAGGCGAAGTGGGGAAGGGGTAAAGGGCAGATGTTTACCTTGAAGTAAGGAAGAGGAGGGGGCATATATTTCTTGAATGAAACAAGTGCCTGTGCATGTAACCACTTATGGAACAGTAGCGTCACCAAACGGGAGAAGCGGTGAATGATCTTTATTAAGCCAAATTAAATGAGATAAAAATGAATATTCTAATATGACGTCCTTCAAACGCTTTGAGTCAAAACCCGTGGTATAAAAAATATTAATCTATGACCAATTAAATCTATGACGTCATCGACAATTCATAGCGATATTTTACCAATTTTTACATATTAGAATCGAAATAATTCATGGAAGCCATATGTATATATTGTTTTTACCACGGTTAGGCCTTTATGTCAGCTTTTTACCCCTCGCTAACGCTCGGGGTAAAACTTCGTGACATGAAGGCCTACCCGTGATAAAAACAATATATACATATGGCTGTCATGAATTATTTCTTAAACAACCGTGATATAATCGAGATTCCTGGAGTGTATGAAAATCCGAGGCGGAAAACCGTTACAATGGCCTTAACAGTCGATGTAAAATGTCTGAAATACATGAAATTGGTGGAGTTCGACACCAAATTTACCAACGAATAATATTTGGTGGTCAACTTGCCGGAATTAATTTGCATCCCTGAACTCTGGATGAATTAATATTCACACACCTTATATTTCTAGCTTCTAAACTCGAGGTTCCCACAGTGGAGTAGCTTCCATTGAGGCAATGAGGCAACTGCCTCACTAGATTTGTTTGCAGAAAAAAAATTTATGTGATTAATATTATAAAAGTTGAATAAAATAAGAGAAATAAAAACCTTTGTCAAAGTTTGCAATACAAATATAGTCTAATTAGTTGAAATCGTTATACAAAACCCCTAAGCCTTGCTCTTCAGAACTCAAAATGCGATGTGTACAAGGCTTTCGTTGATGCTCAGAATAGTAAGAAAGTCATTGCCGATCAAAGGTCGGACACAGTCTTCAACAGATGCATATGGATGAAGACAACTGCGATCGCCGACAACATCGGTATCGAGCTGTCTAAACCAAGAACAGTCGGACGAATGACAAATCGGGCTAACGGCGTTGCATTTGCCGAAGATTCCGTACCTAGTTATTATAGGATACATGCTTTCTTTCCTTTCGCCGATCACTGTTTAAGTGAGCCAAACGAGAGGTTTCCTGAACAAACACGTCCGTCCTTCTTAGCGTTTCAATTGCTACCTAATCGCGTTCAAAACATATCTGCAGAACATGTAGAAGATATACACACCAGATATGAAGATGATTTGCCAGATTCTATAGGATTTATCGCGGAAATGGAAAAATGGAAAATGTTCTGTGCAGGGCTTCAAAAACAGGATTCTAATCAGTCTTTGGAAGAAGCAATTGAGCTTGCAGACCCTAACTATTATCCGAATTTGCATGCTAGTTTTAGGGTTCTGCTCACAATGCCTGTACGGTCCGTGCCCTGTGAAAGGTATTTTTCTGCTATGAGACGTTTGAAACACTGGAGCAGATCTACAATGACAGACAATCGACTTGCTAGTCTGTTCATTCATAGGGATATCTATCTTTGTAGAGGAAATATCATGAGAAAATTCGATGAAACCAAAAAACGCCGCCTTGGACCATTGCATTTCTGACATGATTGTTTACTGGTTGTTATAATGTATACTAAGTAAAATGTTTAACTGAAAACACTATCACTTATCTAAATGTGCATGTAAAAACCATACAAAATATAAGACATACACTTTCGATATCCAAAGAGTGAGGCCGGAAATGACGAAATTCAAAAAGTTCAGAGAGAAAGAAAGCATGGATTTTTATTTTGAGGGAATAATACATTCTAAAATACTGGTATGTGATAAAAACTTATCGGCGGTTGCCCCATTACGTGTAATGGCATCCCGTTATAACCCTTGCGAGTAAGCGAGCATTTAGGGTTTATTATTAAAACTAATTTTAATACAGCAGATGTTAACGGAGGAACGGATGGCTCAATGAGTTAGGTAGTTGGATTACCTAACAACTCATACAAGCCTATCATCAATACGTGTGGGTTCGCGCCCGGATTTGTAAATTACAAAAAAAGTGGACTCGACTCGCAGCATGTGATAAAGTTTATGATTAGGGCGCTGGGCATAATGTTAAGCGAGTGGTGTTGCAGTGTATCAATTGTGGGAGTTCAAATTCTGTCGAGGGAGAACACAAATTTGTCAGCTCAAAAATTTAATTCTAACACTGTTGGATAACATTTTCAGACGAATACATATTTGAAAATTAAGAAAGCAACATACATTTCAGCGTGTTGGTCTCAATTGAGGTCCGATTCCCACTTTCAGGTCGGGTCAGACTATAACGGAGGTTTTGAACAAATCGGTTATAGATAATGTTCGGAGGGGGGTAGATCACAGGTTAAGCTGAAACTAAATAAAATCAGCGCGAAATGTTGCTGTACAACTTGTATTAATATTGAATGTTGAAGAATAAGTACATAAATACGGTCAAGGACGTACTTGATACGGTATAATGAATCCAAACATGCGGTTATCCGTTAGTATGTAAACAATGTCATTAAATGTTCGAATTCCACTCAGGCGAGGTGTTCTCGATATAACATTATATACCTTAATTTTAGAGTCACATGTCATTTTATCCGTGTTTTGGTTGGTTTAAAAAGTTGAGGTTATTTGTCAATGAACGGAATCTAAAAATATTCGTCGTTCTCAAGGCGTCACGTGCCGTGGTCATCAGGTGATTTTCTTTAAATAAGGCACATTTGGGGTTATTTAAATTTATTTCCGATTATTTACATTATTTTGAAAAATTCAGGAAGATAATGGTAACTGTGCACACAGTTACCATTATCTTCTTTTGGAGTTACGATTATATTCTTCCGACGGCTATTTTATTGGCAACGAGACTATATATTGTATCAAGAACACACACATACAACAAATTCGTACAGATCAACCTTGCGGCTGAGTAATTCTTGACAACAACAGGATAGAATGGAGAAATTAGCAGAAAACGATCTTACCTATTTCTACCTCCGCCATGTTGTGATCGTCGTAACTGCAGTTACCACGATCAGTTTACCGCCAGTGAATAATGACAACATAGTTATACCGTAACAAGACAGAGTAAAAGAAGTTTTTGGCTTAGCGAATGTAACGATTAATATGATTACAACACTGTCTGTGATCATACAGAACTTGACTATAAAAGTAACACGACTTTTTTTTTCTGGTTGGATCTGATAATTTAGATTTCTCTCTCTCTCTCTCTCTCTCTCTCTCTCTCTCTCTCTCTCTCTCTCTCTCTCTCTCTCTCTCTCTCTCTCTCTCTCTCTCTCTCTCTCTCTCTCTCTAACTCTCTCTCTGTCCCTCTCTCTCTCTTTCTCTCTCTCTCTCTCTCTCTTGATTGCTCCTTTCGATTTTCTCTAACGTTTATGTTGCCAGTGTCTGTGTTTGTTCCATTCTTGATTATTCCTTTCGATTTTCTCTAACGTTTATGTTGCCAGTGTCTGTGTTCGTTCCATTATTGATTGCTCCTTTCGATTTTCCCTAACGTTTATGTTGCCAGTGTCTGTGTTTGTTCCATTCTAGATTGGTCCTTTCGATTTTCTCTAACGTTTATGTTGCCAGTGTCTGTGTGTGTTCCATTCTTGATTGCTCCTTTCGATTTTCTCTAACGTTTATGTTGCCAGTGTCTGTGTTCGTTCCATTCTTGATTGCTCCTTTCGATTTTCCCTAACGTTTATGTTGCCAGTGTCTGTGTTTGTTCCATTCTTGATTGCTCCTTTCGATTTTCTCTAACGTTTATGTTGCCAGTGTCTGTGTGTGTTCCATTCTTGATTGCTCCTTTCGATTTTCTCTAACGTTTATGTTGCCAGTGTCTGTGTTTGTTCCATTCTTGATTGCTCCTTTCGATTTTCTCTAACGTTTATGTTGCCAGTGTCTGTGTTTGTTCCATTCTTGATTGCTCCTTTCGATTTTCTCTAACGTTTATCTCCATAACCATTTCATCCCCTTCCCCCTTTTTTGGCTAATTCTCATGTTCTCCAGACCTTGTAGTTAATAATAGAAATAAAGGTGCACAATATCGTATCGGCCATTTTTATCCTTTTTAATGCGGGAATCATATTATATTATTATATATTCAACGATTTTCTGACAATTTAAATGTTATTTATAGAACAATGATCTTGAACTACGTTTATAAATATAATATATTCTATGGAGTTAAGTCATCACGGGTTGAGTAAATGATCACTATTTGTTTTAATTCATGCTTCATTGATAATTATTATCGTAAGAAAATGTAAATCACGTGACCATTTAACTTCCTCTTCTACAAAGTTCTTAATCTGTATCTGTATCTGGTACGTTGTAGAACCCAACTATGGTTTTTATACAACGGGTATAGAGACAGCGCCGATTGCGGTCTTTATTGGCGCGGATTCCTTAGAGCGGTCTAAAATGCTTCTAAGGAATGTGCATGCACGACACTGTTTGGCAGATGGTTCAAATGAATTACGGTGTCCACAAAGAAAGAATGTTGGTACTGCTGTTTCTTGTAATCTGGTAATTCAAGTCCTTTTGTATTATTGTATGTACGTTTCTCTACTATATTTGATGTTATATGATCTTTAGAATGTTTTGCTGTGACGTATGGGGCAATGAATGTCTACGGATTGTTTATCTGCTCCGGTCAAAACGTAAATAGTCTAGCTAAAAGTACATAGTTTGATAAACCTTTAAGATTTATAGTTCTAGAAGATATTCAAATGGATGAAATAGGTAATTCAGCTTCAGAAGAAATGCCAGAATTAACTGAAACATTTGAAAACAAAAACAATAACAAAATACCTGAAGAAAAGATGGCTGCCTTGTATGCAACGGTAATAAAGAAAAACATTTATGAAGAATACGACGAGGAATATGGGGTGAAACCTATATTCATTCTCGAGTCAGACATCTTTGGTAGTTATAAACCAAAGCCTCAAGAATGCATAACACACAATGAAATCTACAAAGCCATTGATGAGCAAGTGTCCGCCAGTCACCTGAAAGGCATACAGAGAGTAAGGGGGCTCTGGAGAATTTACCCCGACAATGAAGATGATAAAAATGCACTTGTCACAAATGGTCTCACTATCAGAAATATGTTGATACAATTCTACACTAGAAACCCTAAAGTAGCAGCACGAGAAAAACCAGATCATTACCGTATAAGGGTAAAAGATGTCCCCTGTTCTGCAGATGATGGACAAATATATAGATATCTAGAAAAACAGTTAATGTGCGTGATACATAACCACTACAGAGAAAGACTTAGAGTAGATGGCTTTTTGACAAATTGTCACACAGGTGACAGAATATTCATCTGTGACAATCCAGGGAAATCCCTTCCAAGATCAGTAAGAATTGGCAAATACTTTGCCACAATTATACACAGAGGTCAAATTGATCCAAGGAAACAGACACTTAAATGCAATAAATGCCTACAGCAAGGCCATAAACAATATGAGTGTCCAAATCAGTGGACATGTAGACAGTGCAACAAGCCAGGTCATAGAGAAAGTGAATGCCATGAAGATCTAAATGAGACCAGCCAACAAGAAGAGAAAGAAGAGAATCAGTCAGTCATTGATGATCAGAGTAATGATGTTGGTGGAGAAACCGAATATGAAACTGACAGTGATGCGGACTGCGATGAGAGAAACGAAGAAAAATCACAGTCAACTGTTAAACCTCAGGAGAAAAATAAAAACAGTGACAAAATTGAAACATTACATAACAAAACAAAAGACATCACAGAAGAGGAGGCAAAAGGCAAAACAGACAGTCAAGATATGCCAAACTTGCCTAAATGTCAAAACAAAACAAAAAGAAGAAAGAAAAAACAAAGTGAGTCAGCTAAAGGTCCATTGGATGTTTATCTAATAAATGAGCCTCAACAAACGCCTAACAAGTTCAACAAACAGCCAGCGACAACTCCAACTGATGAGCTTCATCTAAGGACCACCAATACCAAAAAACACAGAACTGAAGTAAAAAAATGAATTAACAATGGCGTTATGTAAATACTATATTTTTATTTATATATTATTTTTTTTCCATAACAATTTTATCATATGCAAAAAATGTACTATAAAAAATAATAGATGTGATATAATATTAGATTATATACATACGACAGGTAAAACGACCAGAAAAACAATAGGAACAAAAATAAATCGGATGAAATATCTCATTATTAATCCATCAGGCATACTACTAAATTCTCAGAGAAAAAATAAAAATAAGTGTAGTTCAAGAAATATCAATGAAATATTGAAAGCCTTTAAAACAACTCCAAGATCAATAAAATGCAAATTTCATATTTCTACAACACTAGCAAAATGTCAACATAAGTATTACAACAGTGTGTTATTAAAAAATATCCGCAAAAGACATATATATGAAAATACAATACACTCAATGCAACTGATATTATTCAAAGAAAAAAAACATGACTTCATGTACATCTTATGGATAAACAAAGAACACGTGGACTTTTTATTTATAAACAATGAACACGTGGGTGTCCTATTTATAGATACGAAGTCGACATCGACACCATTAAATTTTGACATACAAACAAGGAAAATAACAAACAACAGAATAAATACCACGAAATTTAACAACGTCATAAATAAAATCAATACAATCATTACTACAACAACTATAATAATATTATCAAACAATAAAACAATGACATACCGTGATAGCCAATTAAGACGTAAACACAAATGTATTAGTACTGTTAACACGAGAAACTCTCCCATTGAACACGCTTGTAAATTGCCGAACTTTATTGACCATGAAAAGCTTATATCGTCTGTTAAACACAAAAAACACAATTATATTCCATGCATAGTCCATCTTTATAAAATTATGTTGAAAAACTGTCCATCTAAAACACACGAAAGTCCCTCAAAGCAAAATATCGTCACAGTCCGCAAAATCCACATGGTCAATAAATTCACGGTTTCTAGGGTGAAGGCCGTACAGGTGAACAAGGAGAACGACAAAATTCTATTAATAGCAATAGGGAATGTCCTGAAAAATAAATATATACATATTGTAAATAATATTGTTTGTGTATTTCAAATGAGCATTATTATGCAAATATTGTCAATGTATGTTATAATTGACAAACGGAAAGATGTATCACATGATGTAATAATGGTAAAATGTTATAAGTTTTGTTATTATTTGTACATTCATGTTCATAGAGGCATATTTTTATTGCCAATATTGCCAAACTTTCATTATTATGCATATTATTATAAGCTCCAAGCAAATATAAGGTAAAATGTTAGACACACTGCACTTATGTTCATTGAACTGTCAAGGGTTAGGACAAAAAGAAAAAAGACAAAGATTATTTCAATGGGCTAAAAACCAAAAAACCCATAGTCTCTATGCACAAGAGACACATTTTACAAAAAATACAATATTGTCTCTAAAACAAGAGTTTAGTGGTGATGTTTACAATAGTCATGGTAACTCTCAGTCAAGAGGAGTTTCAATTTTTATAAAAAAGGAATTAAAATATACCATAATAGATGTACATAATGATAATGATGGTAGAATATTGCTGATAAATATAGAAATAGATGAAAATATATTTACTTTGGTGAACCTATATGCCAACAATATAGGAAAAAATAGAAATGCTTTCTTCAAAAAAGTAAATAACTTTATAGAGAACTATGCAATAGGTATTTTAATAGTGGGAGGGGATTTAAACGATACTCCTACATGTGCAGATAGAAAATATAGTATCTCAACCCAAAAGACTAAAAAACCTGTAAATAGTTTGAAAACTCTAATAAAAAAACATAAACTCATTGATATTTGGAGAGATATGAACACAAACTTGAGACAATACACATGGAGAAGAAAAAATAACATCAGCACTGCAAGTAGGATTGATTATTTTTTTATAAGTACAGATATAAGACCAAGAATTGTAAGTGCTGATATAAGGCCGGCTACTATTTCTTATACTGACCACCAAGCAATTTCATTAAAAATTAATCATAAAGCTGAAAGCAGAGGTAGGGGATATTTTAAGCTTAATAGTAAAATTCTCGAAAATGAGGAATATAAAGAAATAATAAAACAATTAATATCAAAATACCAGAAAAAACTTGTAATACAAAAGACATACCCAAGAACACTTTGGGATGTTTTTAAGGCTGAGGTTAGAGATGTCACAGTCAAAATATGTAAACAAATATCCCACGAAAAAAATTATGAACTGAATAAATTAGAAAAAACTCTTCAATCTTTACAATTAGAACGAGATAATGAAAAAAATAAAGTTACAAAGGAAAATGCAAAGTTTCTTCAAGACAAAATTAATGTCATTGAAAATAAATTGTCAAAGATATATTCAGATAAGGCTAAAGGGGCCCAAATCAGGTCAAGAATAAAATGGGTAGAAGAAGGTGAAAAAAACACAAAATTCTTTCTGGGACTTGAAAAGGCTAGACAGACAAGAAAAAATATAACAGCTCTTAAAGATAATAAAGGTAAACTGATAAAAAAACAAAGTAAAATACTAGAATTAGAAAGAGAATATTATATAACACTCTATGAAACAAAAAATCCAGATCCAATTAAAATAGAAGAATATATTGAAGCTACAAATATTGAAAATAAACTATCTAGGGATGAAAGTAATGCTGCAGAAGGAGAATTAACCATAGAGGAATGTTCAAAATCTGTATTTCAAATGAAATTAAACAAAGCACCTGGAATTGATGGACTGACTGTAGAGTTTTATAGAACCTTTTGGCCTTTCTGAAAGCATTTTGTAGTAAAAAAATTTAATAATTGTTATGTCAAAGAGGAACTATCAAATACGCAGAAAATTGGTCTCATTTCACTAATATATAAAAAAAATGACCCACTTAGCCTTGATAATTATCGCCCAATTACTCTTTTGAATATCGACACCAAAATAATAGCATACACCTTAGCTCAAAGAATTAAACCACTGTTGCATAAAATAATAAATAGCGACCAAAATGGCTATATAAAAAATAGGTATATAGGATTCAATATCAAACAAATACAGGATATTATAGACTATGCAGATAAATTTAATGTAGAGGGGGCAATTCTTTTTCTTGATTTTTCAAAAACTTTCGACTCCTTAGAATGGGAGTTTATGTATCTATCCCTGGAAAAATTTGGATTTCAAAAATCTATAATTAAATGGCTAAGAACTCTCTATAGTAATATTAAAGGATGTATTCTGAATAACGTTGGATTTCCTCACCTTTTAAAATAAATCGTGGGAGCCGTCAAGGCTGTCCGTTGAGCGCGTTAATCTTCGTAATTGCAGTTGAAATTCTAGCTTGCAGGATCAGACAGGATAAAAACCTCAAAGGTATTCAAATTAAGCTTGATGGTAGGACTCACAGCTTAAAGCTTAGTCAGCTAGCTGATGATACCACAGTCTTCGTTCAATCTAAAATAGAAATATCTATAGCTTTTAATATAATTGAAACATTTGGTTCATTTTCTGGTCTAATACTAAATAGAAATAAGACAGAAGGTATGTGGATAGGATGCTTAAAACATTGCAAAGATAAGATAGAAAATATTAACTGGGTCACAGATTATGTAAAATGTCTAGGAATATATTTTGGTCACAATAAAGCAGAATGCAAAAAACTTAATATAGAAAAACAACTTTTAAAATCTGAAAAAATAATGAATTCATGGAAGAAAAGAAACATAACAATGGTAGGAAAGATTATGATAGTTAAGTCATTAATAATCCCAAATATAACATATGTAGCATCAGTTACCAATATAGACAAAGAATATGTATCAAAATTTAAAACCATGATATACAAATTCATATGGAATGATAAGCGAGAAAAGGTAAAACGAGAAACAATGAATAAAAACTATTTAGAAGGGGGGCTTAAAATGATTGACAAATAAAATGGATTAAAAAACTCACAAGCAAAAATTTTGCCAATTGGAAAGTCATTCCGTTCTATTACTTTAACAAGTTTGGCCCTGAATTAATGATCTTTAATATGAGCTTAGATACTATTAAATCAGTCGATCAGTTTACAAACAATCTCAGTGATTATTACCTTAATCTATTAAAATCATGGATATCCATAAACAAATACACTAAAATACCAAGCAACTTCAGAACTGTAAGACAGGAAATAATATGGGGAAATCAACATATCAAGTTTAAGAATAAATCATTTATATATTTAAATTGGATAAATGATGGTATAATATTCATCAATGACATAATAGATCATGAAGGAAAGTTATCAGAAAACTTCATATTAAAAAAACTATCTTTAAAAACTAATTGGATATCAGAATTTACAAAACTGAAGAAATCAATCCCCAAAAATTGGCTAAATGAACTAGAATCTGAAAATTCAACCAAGACTGCAGTAAAAACCAATAAAATTCTTTATATAAATGAAAATTCCAAGAAAAAACTACAAGACTGTAATTCACAAGATATATATAAAACTCCAAACATAATGAATAAAAATATCAAAGAACATCCTACTGGTTTCATGAAATGGAGGCAAAAACTCGAAATACTATTTGTATTAAAGATATGCTCAAATTTACATTTCATCATCTTAAAGAAAATAAACTCAAAATCTTCAGATGGAAATTATTACATTTCATACTTCCATGTAAACAGTTACTGTATCAATGGAAAATAGAAAACACACCATTATGTGATACCTGTCACATTATAGATGATTATGAACACTATTTTATTTCTTGCAAAAGCCTCGACTCCTTTTGGAATGATGTAAAAATATTACTAGAAAAACTAAGAATAGGAATTCATATACTTTCATTGAAAAATTTAGTGTTTGGATATAAAATAGAAGATGAATACTATAATAGCATCAATTATTTTCTTACAATTCTATTATTCACAATATATAAAAGTCATTATGTGTCAAAACAAAAGGAAAACCATATTAATGTACTTCAACTTTTTAAAATTGAACTCAAGAATCGATTTGAATTAGACAAACTAGTAAACTGCCATACAAATGTATTTGTGCAGAAGGTTATTGATCTCATTTAGATTCACTATAGAATACTGTTTTTTTTTTTTATTACAGTAATTGGGAAGCATATTTATGCCCCTTATTTTTCAGTAATAAATCAATAGTTATGAGGATGTATATGTGTGTGTGTAAATGTATGAATGTATATGTATGTATGTGTATGTAAAGGTTAAAGAAGACATGTTTGGGAGTGTATGTAATGTATGTATATCCTGTTAGTATAACATTAACTGTACAAATAATGTGTATGTCGCACACTATGTGTTGTCTCTGAGTCTTATGTGTTTGTACTTTCTTGTTTTGTTGTGTTTATTATCTGTATTTGTGTGTGTGTTGCCCTATGTATATTTTTTTTGTGGGGGGTTAGTTGTCACTCTTTTTGCTTACATATCAGACATATCTAGTAATATGCTATATACTTACACTTAGTAATGTGACGATGAAGATTCCATAGCTTGACCATTATCTATCCTCTTTAAAATTTAAAGTTATACGTTGTTGAATAGAAATTGAGACTATGAGTATGAGAGTGATTTCAAGTACATGTATCTCTTTTTCAATCTTAAATATTATCCGGATATTTTAATTTCGGAAACAAAGTATATTCTATCTCCGTTGATAATATAATTCCATATAGAATTAAAAAAAAACAAAAACAAAAACCCACAACATTTTAGATTTTTCATAGCTCCCAACACGTGGGTCAAAACGAAAGTAGATCGGAAGTAAATAAATAAACAAAATTTAGAAACAATCATGAAATAACTCTCAAAATACGTATTGAATTTAGTGATCTATCATAATTGTATTACTATTGTACTAAAAAGACTAACAATTCCTATACATGCTACTAATATTAACGAGGCCAGGATAAGGTACTGGTATTTCATGTTTCTCTAACTAACAAATGTAAAGATTTCGAATAAAGATTTTAATTGGGAAAAAAAAAAAAAAAAAAAAAAAAAAAATGTTTTGCTTTGATGTTCCTATTCGGTCTAGCTAATTTGACGAAATTATCTGTTGGTAGTGCGTTACCAACCCCTCAACCACCTTGTACATTAGGATCAGACGTAGGCTAAGTCGTCTTTCCTCTAGTGTCTCCAGCTCAAGGTCTTCTCTCATCCTCGTGATGTTTCTCTACTTTGTAGTCTTTTTTAGCGAACCCGATAGCCCCTAATTTGGTGATATTTCGTCAGAAAACATTATATTCGGTATTTGCAGGTAATATATGTTGTTTTCATGTCAAATATATAATATTGTTGTCATATTTTCTCATTTAAATAAGTCATTTATTAATAAACCTATCTAAACAACATTACTTTTATCTTTACCAATATGACCCCGTATGTTCAGTATGCACCACTCACTACACAAACATTGGTATTTACAAAACTGTAAGTTTCGAAATTTCAATTAATATTCAAGAAATGTCTCTGTATTGCAGCATTTACAGTCGAACCGACAGTGATATGTGACTGAAGGTATCAAGTAACCCCCCACCCCACCCCCCCCCCTCGCTCTCTCTCTCATGGATATTTAGTGGTAGAATTAAG
This sequence comes from Bathymodiolus brooksi, assembly GCA_963680875.1. Lineage (NCBI taxonomy): Eukaryota > Metazoa > Mollusca > Bivalvia > Mytilida > Modiolidae > Bathymodiolus > Bathymodiolus brooksi. Next base: position 29,299,865 of record OY804586.1, read on the forward strand.
AAATAAATCATGGAAGCCAGAATGTGTTTTATATGGATTGGCGAATATTAGTATTTTATTCCGAACCACAAGCGAAGGATAACATTTACTAATATCCGCCAATTCATGTTAAAAATCAAAACTCAAAGCTAAAAAAAGCACATTCTGGCTTCCATGATTTATTTCGATTCTGATATTTCTAAAAGTACAAATACGGTAGTATTTATTGATTGGAAGACGGTAATTTATATTTACATTTGCGGAGAATGTCACACACAATTTATGCTGCCAATTGAAAAGTCAGTCACATTCACCGGCGCATGTGCTAATGAGATTATACCGAATGGATAACTCGCTCACTTGTAAGCAAAGCGAAAGAAGGTGGTCATGTTAGAATATAATTAAGTTTGGTGTCCACAATGCGAAGAAGGTCTTTGTACAGAATGCATAGAATATCATAGTCTAGTGAAACTTTCCCGAAATAATACCACGATACCAATAGAGGAATATCAGAAATTGCCGTCGTATGTGCTGGAAAGTAAAGAACATTGCGACGAACTCCACGGAAATGTCAATTTATACTGTAAAGTACATGAGTGTCCGTGTTGCAGAATTTGCAATCTGGAACATCATCAAGACTCTAAGAATGTAGCTATCATGGAAGAAATAATAAAGAACGTGAAGACATCAACTATGTTCACAGTTTTTGATTAAAGAAATGATTGAAATTATCAGTAAAATTAGACAAAATAGAGAAGCAAACTCCAGTTCTGTTAAAGACCAGAAACGAATAATTGAGAATGAAATACATGAACTGAGGACAAAAATCAACAATTATCTTGACAAGTTACAAGAGGATCTGATGAAGGAATTGACTTAAGCATAAAAACATGTAACTACTTGTATCTTTAGACGAGAAACAGAAAGAACTGACCGAATATCAGACAAATGTATTCAACATGAAAAGTATGCATCAGACCTACAAACATTGTTAGCCGTGAAGCAAATAGAAAAAGAAGTAGAAACACAAGACAGGTGTTTACAGTCACTACTTAACAGACAAAACTAGCATACAAAATATACATCGGTCTGAAGAGAATAGTCACCAACATTCAAAAGTTTGGAAATGTAGTTGTTGAATCAAAACCTTGTGAGTTGACCTTTGCCAGAAGAAGATAAAAACAAGCCCAGATGATTGTAGCTGACCTATTACCACCTATGTCGGTTGAAAATATACAGCTGAATCTGAAACAACAGATGAACACAAAGGGAACGTGTATCACAGGATGTTCTTTACTTCCAAATGGTAGAATGGTATTGTCCTGTAACAGTACTAACACCATCAGCTTTATCAACACAGAAGAAGTGGAATTATTCCAGATAAGTAGAGATAAAACAGGATCCTATACGTATGATACAGTTCATATAAAAGATAACAATAGCATTGCTGTGTCATCTGCAGGCGGAGATAATATATGTATAGTTATAATAGACATAGAAAGTCAGAAAGTGATGATAATTATCTCCCTGGATAGGTACATTTATGACATGGCTGTTAGAGGTAGAACAATATATTATTGTGCATGGAATAAAGGACTAAAGATGTTACATCTGAGTGATAATTCTGTAAGTGATATCATTAATAGTAATGTGTCATGAGTTAATTACGGAGCTACATCTAGTGACAAACTGTATTACACAAACTCTGACACACATGCCGTGACATGTTGTGATTTACATGGTACAACACAATGGAAATTCAAAGATAACCGTGTTTTAAGGGGTCCACTTGTTATCTCTGTAGACAATGATGGAAACGTATATGTCGTAGGTTTTTCTTCTAACAACGTCGTGGTTATTTCCCCCGATGGACAACGTCATAGACAACTATCGTCTTCCAAGGATGGTCTGCGTGTACTTGATTATGACAGATCTACCAATAGGTTACTAGTTGATAATGAAAGCAGTACAGCTTTTCCGTTTGACGTTACAGGGCGATAGTAGTAGAATAGTAGAAAAATAGACACCAATTTATAGAATGATTTTTATTTTAAATAAATAAATGTGACTTATTAATATTATATATCCACTTGATATCAAGTTCATATCATTAGTTATAATATCGGTTATGACTTATGTTGTGTAACGCCACTTTGAACAATAATTCATATATATCGTTGCGGTCAGTTTTATTGGTGGAGGACACCTGAGTAGTCGGAAAAAAACATCGAACGGTCGAAAGTCACTGACTATATATGACATAATGTTGTATCGAGTACACTCGTCATGAGAAGAATTCGAACTCACAAATTTAGTGATGATAGACACTTATTGCACAAATAGTTGTAACTATACAATACGATCACGACTGTCCTTTCATAATTTTAATAAACATAACATATTTAAATATAAATTTAATACACCACATGTGCATATCTGTATTTTATTTGTTCATGGGTTCTAGACACTAGATGTATATTTCTGAAGTTAGTTTGGTCATGGGTTCTACACATCAGATCTACATTAACTTGCTCAATGATTTCTTGACCCACACACAGCTTGGAAGCTACACAATAAATATCAATCATTGAAGAGTTAAAAATGAAAAATGTCAACAAGAAAAACTAAACTAAAAACCAATAAGCTAATATATTTATGCATGAGTGTTTTGTTTGGTTAAGCTTATCCTCGGAACGTTTCATTGAAGTTTTTGTACCATGCCAGAAAAGTAAGCAATCTGGTCATATATATGTGATTGGTGTATCGAGTGTTCCTCTTACATTTTTTTTCTATTGGATTTTGAACTGTACCTTGTATCATGCCAGAATAGGTTTATCGAGTCTGCCTCTTACTATAATTTTCTTTATTGGATTTTGAACTGTACCTTTTGTTAAACTACAATCACTCATTCGTAGAGAACTAATTTAAACCCGCCACTTTTTATTGATATGTAGAGCAGGAACTGCTTACCCTTCCAGAGCACTTGAGTTCACCCCCGGTTTTTAGTGGGGTAAGTGTTACTCGATCCTTAGTTTTATATGTATGTTTTGTAGATCGTTGTTTGTCCATTTGTCCTTTTTCTTTTGGCCACTGTGTTGTCTGTCCTTCTTCGATATACGGATTCTGATTGCCCCGTTGGTATCTTTAAACTCTTCAGTACCATACAAGAAAAGTGAGCGGTCTGGTCATGTATATATGTAATAGGTTTTTTGAACCTGTCTCGTACTAGGATTTTTCTATTGGATTTATAAGAGAAACAATAATCTATACAAAACACTTCAAACTAAAAATTGAGCAACATGAACCTAAGAAAAACGTGGGTGAACCCAGATGCTCGGGGAAGGTAATCATTTCCTGCTCCACTGAAGCACCCGTCGTGTTACAATCGACCTCCCCATTCATGAGTGCCTCTTACTATGATTTTTCTATAGGATTTTGAACTGTATCGACAGTGGAGTATTTTTTTGTATCATTTTATCACAACAATTAATCATGTGTAATAAACGTCTGTAGCTAATCCCAGAAACATGTAAAAACACATTTAGCTACGAACAACATAAACATAAAGAGAGGTAAAATCATTTTAAAAAAAAATTGAAGATGCCAAAGAGGTCACTGGGTGCAGTAAATCGAAGAATAACAGGCAACACAATGACCAAAAGAAAACGGACAAAAAATCCCTTTCTTTTCGCCCACTATTAAGTGCTTCTGTACAGACATTATTTATTAGATATATTTTTTATCGAAATTTACAATTCCTAAATCATATGATTATTATTAAAGTTAAAGGTTTCCTCTTTTAGGCATTGGTCACGTAGACGATTTTAGCCAGCATGTTTAGACCCTTTGATTTTCTTGCTTCATAAGACTTGCGGATTTCAAATAGTTTGACTTCGAGCATAGCCGATGAAGGTTATTCCAAAAACCCGTCGTGGCCACTAAGTTTAATATATATGTTTTTATCATTATTATACTTAATGAGATAACCACATTCTTGTTATATCCAGCCAACCTAATTTTCAAACCTAAAATTTAACCGTTAATCTTGAACTACATTTGTATCAACATATTAGATGGGATTAAACTGTCACAGTTTCGTTATTCAGTATAATCATAAGGCAACACTACATAAAATCACATGACCATTTCACTTCCTCTTTTACACATTTCCTGATTTGGTGATATTTCGTAAGAAGACATCATTTTCACGTATTTATAGGTAATGTATGTTGTATTATGTCAAACATATATTATAATTGTCATATTTGCTCATTTAAATAAGTCAGTTGTTTAGAAATCTATCTAAACTGCAGTAAATCTATTTTTAATTAATATGACCCCGTAGCTTCAGTACAGAACACACACTTCACAAATTATATAACTGTATATTCAAGCGTACAATTAATATTCAGCCGGTTCCTCTTGTATTGTTGTATTTACACCCGAACATATATAGAAAGGTGTCAATTATCTCTCGTAATTAAATATGAGCTTTACAGTTCCCAAATCATGTAATATATTTACACATGTTGTATTTAATAATATTATAAATTGATAATTTTATGGTCATTTGATTTCTTCAATGCCCACCACGTGGTGTTCTGTATTTTGGCAGGTTGACTTTTGCGGATTGCACGGTTACTAAAAATAGATTAAAAAATTCCAATATTTTCATGACGTTTAACGAACATGACGTTTAACGATTGAACATGATTCTGGTACTGCATTTGGCAACTCATTTGAACTTCAAGCACTGTCAAGTTCGCAGACAGACCGTATTTAATGATCTGTTACCTGACAATGATGGTGTAGATGACTTTCTTCAATCTCTTGATATTCCTCCACAAGAAACATGTAGTAATGCACCAATTTCTAAGTCGATGTGTCAATTTCCAGTACCAATGATTACTAATTGTCAAAATATCACCATAAACTATAACATTTTCCCTAGGAAATGATTATCATTCATGTCACTACATACATTTTTGTTTTATTGTTATTCCTGTTGAATAGATTGTTTGTTGTTAAAGTTTGGGTCTTATATTATTTTTATACGACCGCAAAAAATTTGGGGTTGTATTATGGTATGGCGCAGTTGTCGTCGTCTGTGCACATTTTGTTTCGGTTGTCTTACTTTTGTTCTAGTTTCCAGTAGCAAGTACACCTAGTCCCGGATGAATATCAATTTGTAAATCTTCTGTTTCATGTTTTGCGTGGCAATTAATAATATAAAAAATATGTGATGGGCATTGAGCAAATCAAATGACAGTAAAATTATCAATTAATAATATAAAAAATACAGCCTTTCTATTCATTCGATACAAATTGTATATCGACCTAGAGATGTATATCGACCTCGGACTACGTCCTCGGTCGATATACATATTTTAGGTCGATATAAACTTGTATCGACTTCATAGAAAGGCTGTATTTGTATAATAATATTTTCGCGCGGTTCGAAGTATAGTGGAAAAATATTGTATTGTCGGTTTGATACTAATGAATATTCATACGGTAATGGTCGAAATTGACCAATGAGAACATTATCATGTGGTTGGGATTTTAGGTGTGTTTGTTTGGTTCTCTTCACTTTCAAGCCGTCGTGCATACGTGTAACAACAAAAATATGTCTGTATGTTAGCCTTACATTATTTACTATTTGCGTCTTTGTTGCAAATTTTTTAAGGTGAGGTCCGACACCCGATTGTCCAGAGATGGGTTCGAGCATTGTCATCGGATACAGGTTTCCAAATTACTTCGGTTTTTCCTGGACGGCCTTGCCCATCTGTGACGGAATTCTAATTATGCAATATATAGTTTTGTTTGAAATGTTGGTTGTGTACATTGTGAATTGATTACAAGTGACATGTAACATAACATTTTGCTGTTAATAATAATTCCGGCGTCCATCACGTACGGCGGGCTGTCGGCAAATTGATATTTGCGTTATGTTTATTATTTTGCATTATACTTGAGAGTATAGATAATACTATATATTTATACAGGTTGTATTGTTTATAAATATATTGGTGTGAAAAAATTGCTTGTGATTTATTGTGAAATTTAAGATAATGTTTAATTGTAAAAGGAATTATATTTTTATGCAACTTCGTCAGCCTGTGTCAAGCTGATAATTGTTAACAGGCAGAACAAGATAATAAAGAAATAGAAAAAAAATATGATTAAGACTAAAGTTTTCCTCTCTTAGGCAATGGTCACCTAACCGATGCTGGCTAGCTTTGTGGTTTTATTGCTTTCAACGGATATTCTTGTATTTGTCCTCGAGTGTACCTGGTGCAGTTTTTTTCAAAAACACGCGTCGTGCGCACTAAATGGGATATCTGCGTTTTTGTTCATCGTCATCATACTTGATGGGAGAACTACATTCTTTTCGTATCAAGCCTACCCCAATTTTCTGACATAATAATTTAAGCAATAATCTTAAATTACTCTTTTATCTATATATTATATAGTATTTGATTATTCAGTATAATGATACCACTACATCAAATCACGTGACCATTTAACTTACTCCGCAACAGGTTTCCTGATTTCGTGATATTTCGTCAGAAGACATTATTTTCAGGTATTTTATGTTGTATTATATTTTGTATTTTGTCAAATAGATATTATTATTGTCATATTTTCTCATTTAAATAAGTCAGTTGTTTAGAAATCTTTTAAGATAATTTTATTAATATGACCCCGTAGCTTCAGTACACAATACACACTACACAAACATTGGTAATTATAAAACTGGAGATTCAACCGTACAATAAATATTGAACCGGTTCCTCTGTATTGTTGTATTTACATCCGAACATATATAGAAAGGGGTCAATTATCTCTACCCAACTCTCGTGGATAAGTATGTGTTTAATCCCCCAAGCAAGTTATTATATATAAGCAAGCACACAAAAAGGGTGACACAATATAAGTATTGTACCTATTTGTATCTACTATGCCTAAGGTCATGACAAATTTTTCTTGGTGCTTGATTATCTCATGCGCTAAAATCTGGAGTGGACCAGGGTGTGGATCAGGAATTATAAAAATGTATGTTTCCTTTTACCTGCAACATACAAAGGGTTAGTTGCTTGCTTTCACATTTATGTTTTCCTCACACATATCAATGAAGCAGGATATTTATGCAATCAAATAACAAATTATGCTTCATTTTATGAACTTAGAGGTCAAAGCAAATGACGAACTAAGAACGGTATCTTTTCGTGCGTTTTAGATGTTATCAATATTAATAAATGTTAATTTCTATCTTAATATCAGTAATATATTACAGGATATCAACATCATGTCAAATTCCCCATCTTTCTGTGGTATATGTGATATCCGCCATATTTCTAAACCATCAGAAGTATGGTGTCCAGATTGCGAAGAAGGAATTTGCAGAGAATGCTTAGAACATCACAGCTTAGCGAAACCTTCTCGAAATCATGCCACGATACCAATAGAGGAGTATCATAAGCTGCCGTCGTATGTGTTGGAAATTAAAGAACATTGCGACGAACATCACGAAAAGTTCAATTTATACTGCAAAGAACATGAGTGTCCGTGTTGTAGAATTTGTTTCGTGGAGAATCATGGCGACTGTAAGAATGTTACTATCCTTGAAAAAGTAATAAAGAACGTGAAGACATCAACTATGTTCACTGAGATCGAGCATTTGATTAAAGAAATGATTGAAAATATTGGTAAAATTAGACAAATAGAGATACCAACTCAAGTGTTGCTAAAGAACAGAAAAAAATAATTGAGAATGAAATACAGGAACTGCGAACAACAATCAACAATCATCTTGACAAGTTACAAGAAGATCTGATGAAGGAATTGACTGAAGCAGAAAAACAAGTAACCGAAGAAACACGTGAACTACTGGTATCTTTAGATGAGAAACAGAAAGAACTGCTCGTGTACCAGAGAAATGTATTGAACATAGAAAAGTCTGCATCAGACCTACAAACATTTTTAGGCGTGAAGCAAATAGAGAAAGGCGTAGAAATGAACAACACGTGTTTACACTCACTAGTCAACAGCGATAGCCTAAATCAAACCAATCTATCATACAAGATAGACACCGGACTGAAGATTATAGCCACCAGCATTCATAGGTTTGGCGAAGTAGTTGTTGAATCAAAACCTTGTGAGACGAACTTCGTCAGAAAAAAAGAAAAACAAGCCCAGATGATGGTAGCTGACATATCACCACCTATGTCAGTTGAACATATACAGTTGAAACTGAAGCAAAAAATAAACACCAAGGGCAGTTTCATCACTGGATGTTCTCTACTCCCAGATGGTAGAATGGCATTGTCCTGTTGCAAAGCTAATACTGTCAGCTTTATCAACAAAGAAGGAGTAGAATTATTCCAGATAGGAAAAGATAAAACAGGATCCTGTACTTATGATTCAGTTTATATTAAAGATAACAATAGCCTTGCTGTATCATCTGGAGGGGTAGATAATAGATGTATAACTATAATAGACATTGAGAGTCAGGAAGTCATGACAACTATCTCCATGGATACGGACATTTATGGCATGGCTGTTAGAGGTAGAACAATATATTATTGTACAAGGAATAATGGACTAAGGATGTTAAATCTTAGTGATAAATCCGTAAGTAATATCATCAATAGTAAGTTGTCTTACGTTTGTTACGTCGCTACATCTGGAGGCAAACTTTACTACACAGGCCATAAAATACATACTGTGACATGCTGTGATTTACATGGTACAACACAATGGGAATTCAAAGTTGAACGAGTTCTACAGTTTCCACGTGGTATCTCTGTAGACAATGATGGGAACGTGTATGTCGTCGAACATTTTTCTAATAACGTCGTGGTTATCTCCCCTGATGGCCAACGTCATAGACAACTATTGTCTTCCAAGGATAATCTGATAAACCCGCGTGTACTTGATTATGACAGATCTACCAATAGGTTATTAGTTGTAAATAACAGCAGTACTGCTTTTCTGTTTGATGTTACAAGGGACAGAAAAGAGGAGAAAAATAGACACCAATTTATAGAATGATTTTCATTTTAAAGAAATATATGTGACTTTTTGATATTATCTATACAAATTTATATCAAGTTCATGCTATTAATTATCATATGGGTTATGGTTTTAACTCCACTTTCAACAATATTTCAGTTATATCGTTTCGGTCGGTTTTAATGGTGGAGGAAACAGGTGTACCCGGAGAAAACCACTGACATGCCGCAAGTCACTGACGAACTATTACATAATGCTGCATTGAGCACTCTCGCCATGAGCAGGATGATTTAAACTTATTTTATTGTTCATAATAACAACAAATGGATCAGACACAAGTTTTACAACTTAGAAATGTCTTCTCCGCTAGTTACAACAATTTACATATAATCAGAACAGCATTAAATACATAATAATAAAATATTTGTTCAGAATATGAAGACGAAGAAGAAAAAAAAACATACAATAGAACAAAAAATGCAAATTTCAAAAGTCGATGAAACATACTGTGTGCTAAGGTATAATATATGGCAAATCGAGCACACCTCAAAAGACAATTCTTAAACACGTGGTGTATGTGTGTTGCATACTTGGATCGGATTACGATTAGACATAGTTTATATGTTGGGATTTGGGATCTTGCATACCTAGGTAAGTAAAATTTGAACTGAATAACACCTGCATATTTCATCGACTTGTGACACGTCAATCAATCAATACCCCAAGTGCGACCAAGAAAAGAATATACGTACATGTAGAAGTACACAATGTTGACAATTGTCAATAATGTTATACATGTTGACTTGTTAGTTCAAGAGAAACGCCGTGTATCTTTTATGTATTTTGTACACATGAAAATATAAACGTGTTTATTTCTACAGACAGGTTATCATTTCCAAATAACAAAATATCGATATTTACCGGTAGACACCCCACATCAAGCATATTTAATTCAATTAGCATGTTATTTCTAAGTAAATTGAATTTATTACAATATAATAGAAAATGTTCGGAACATTTGTTTTTATATCCACACGAACAAGAAGCACTAGGCACCAAATTCGATTTAAATAAATCGCTGTTCAGAGAACTACATTTATTTCTAAGCCTAGCATGCAATACACTAAGATATCGGTCTCCAAAAGAAAAGTAAGAAGGTACAGTTTTCGGTGGAAAATATTTTTGTTGCAATTTGGATTTAAAAGACGGAAGTGTCGGCAGTTGACGAAGGTTCAGATCTAGAGTGTTCCATAATTTAATCGTACTTGGAAAATAAGACTGTTGATATGTAGATAATCGGTATGATGGTTGTGAAATATTTAGTCTATTCCTTAAATTATAATTATTAGTGTCAGCGACTGTAGATGGTACCATTCTGTTAAATAATAAGGAACTTGACCGTTAACTATTTTATAAAATAGGACCAATTTTCTTACCTCCCTTCTAGTTTTCAACTTTCCCCACCCCGTCTCGATATAAATATAATTTATACTGGCAAACGATGGTAAGGGACGGACCATTTAACTTGAAGGGAGGGGGGGGGGGGGGTTATGGTTTTTTGTTCCGTTCAGAAACTTTTTTTTCGGACAACACAAGAGTTAGAATATATTTTTTTGTCGCACAAAGCGCGAGTTTTTTTCTCCAGAATTTAACATTAGGTTATATGACAAAATTTCTTAATCAGATTATTTTTTTTTCCTCCACCAAAATCAGAATATTTTTTTCAGCAACATTGGGAATCAGAATATTTTTTTTAGAAAAAAAACATACCCCCCCCCCCCTTTCAAGTTAAATGGTCGTTCCCCAATCCCCTAATAATACGCACAGCTTCAAGTTGTACTATTTCTAATCTGTCCGAATTTATTTGTCCACAATTATCCCACACTTCAGATGCATATTCCAATACAGGTCTAATTAATGTTAAGTAAATTTTTTCTAAGTAATTTCTGTTAAGACGGCATTTTAATTTTCTGAGTACATTAAGTTGTTTCGAAGCTGATTCAATTACTTTGTCTATGTGATTAGTCCACTTACAATCCCTAAATGTTTGCGTGTATGTACTGGATCAATAGTTGTTTGGTCAAAATTAAATGTTAAATTTACATTCAACGCCATTGACATTAAAAATAATAATTTCAGTTTTGGTGAGATTAAACTTTAATAACCACCTGTTTGACCATTTTTTCAGGTGATTCAGATCTGTATTAATCATATTTCTTAGTGTGCTTTCATCTTGTGCTATATGTCCAATAGACGTGTCATCAGCAAAAAGACGACCTAGAACTACTATCTCATCAATAATATCGTTTATGAAGATCAAGAACATTAAAGGGCGCAATACTGACCCCTGAGGCACACCTACATGCAAATGACCAATCCCAGATAAAGCATCTTTTATCATAACCCTTTGAGTACGGTTAGAAAGATAACTATTTAACCAACAAAGCAGATCCCTTTTAATACCATATTTAATACCATATTTGCCAAGTTTATATAAAAGTGTTTTTACCCAAACTGTATCAAATGCAGGATTTGAACTCACATATATAATGTCAACAAAAAATACTACTCAAAACCAAATAAAGCTTATATATAATACATGAGTGTTTTGGTCGGTTTATGGATGTTTACCGTAACTTCCAGCAATTGTTCAACCATTTTTGATCAACTACCGTCACTTCCAGCAAACTGTTCAGCTTTATTAGAAAAGGTTATCCTCTTCAATAGCACATATTACTTTTCGGTGTGGTCTGTGGATGCTTATCGTCACTTCCAGTAATTGGTCAGCTATTATTAGTAACAGCCGCCATCTTCAATAATTCATATGACATATCGGTTTGATTGATCGATGTTTGCCATCATTTCCAACAATTGTTCAGCAATTTTAGTAACGGTCGCCATCTTTAATAACACATATTACCTTTCGGTTTGGTTTATGGGTGCTTACCGTCACTTCCAGCAAGCTGTTCAGCTATTTTAGTAACGGCAGCAATCTTCAATAGCTCAGATTACCTTTTGGTTTGGTTAATGAGTATTTACCATTACTTGAAGCAACTGTTTAGCTATGTTTAGTAACGACCGCCATGGTCAATAGCTCATCTGACCTGTCGGTTTGGCTAATGAATGTTTATCGTCATTTCCAACAATTGTTTGGCTATTTTTAGTAACAACCGCCATTTTTAAAAGCTGGAGTAACCTTTCGGTCAGCTAGAACCCGTCAACCAAACGTATTGGGATGGAATGAACAAAGAGCTACAAATACCGACCGTGAATAAGTGTGTGAAATTCTTGACATTTATTGTGGGTAACGTAGCGAAAACTGTCATTTTTGGTGGGCGAGGTCAGGGGTCCGCGACCTTAATCATTCGGCCATCAAGTCGGCCTTGCCTATTTGAGATATCATATAATTAGGCATGTTAATGTAGATAAACATAGTGGCGAAAACATGTTTTTGTTCCCTCTTTTCACTAGGCTAGGCATCATGCATTCAGATTAGGTTAGGGACCATAAATGCCTGGTCAAGCTCGACTTTGACACATTTCTTGTGTCAGACTCTTTATTATTATACCTGTGATAGTTCAAGTGTTATTTGGTTGAAATATGGAAAATTTGTGGTTTTCATGCTGAACTTCAGTTTCCACTTGCCAAATAATTGAAATTTTCGCTTAATGTTTTTAAAGCCACAATTTCACATATGGTTCTTATAAACAATGAATTGCATTTCCTCCCGCTTACTCTAGCTGGAACATTTTCAAGTCCTCATCGCCAAATCATGCACATCGATATCCCTACAATGCATGACAGCTTACTTGACCGGTCTTGGTTACAGGTGCTTCAATAAAGCGTTGCGAGGTTAACATAATTTCATGGACCCAAGCCTCCCCTCTTAGTGATATTTCAATTTTAAAAAGATTTAGCATAAGTTAAAATAGATGATATAACAGTCATGGTTGATAATATATAATATTGGGGAACAAAACCGTTTTGAAATCAGAAATAAATGATAGCGCAAACCGAAGAATGGAAGATCCATGGAAAGTGGCAACATTTGGGTACAAAAGACAGAGAACGAAGACAAACAAAAAAAATAAACAAAAAACAACACAGAAGACTAAGAAAAGAGCAACACGAACCCCATCAAAAATCCTGCTATTCATACGACACCCGCTGTGTTACTCATATATACAGGTCATTTCGGTAAAAGTCATGGCAGTGAGAGAGGAAAGTAAACATCTACGTATAAAGTAAAAGATCTACTGTCATTTGAGATATGGATATTCCGTAACTGTCAACCGTTTGTGATGACGACCGTAGAAATTTTGTAGCGACGACTGTAATCTAGAAGCAACAAGATACGTTACTAGTTACTGGGGTAATTAAATAACACAAACCCAGCCCCACAAGTGCCTTATATTAACAGGTGGTGATTGTCATTTTCAGACCGTTTTCAGTTATATCTTACTGGAAAACAAAGCATCCACCACTTCCATAAGTTTCAAGCAAAAATCCTGGATATTATGAAGCCGCCGGCCGCGTTACTGGTATTACCAGTATTTTACCAGAATCTTCCAGTATCTACAATACTGGTACATATACTAGTAAATACTAGTATCCCATTATCTTCCAGAATTTTCCAGTATCCGCAATACTAGAATATACTGGTCATTGCCAAAATATGAGTATTGCAGATACCGGAAGATTCTGGGAAATACTGTTTATACCAGTATTGCAGATACTGGAAGATTCTGGAAAATACTGGTTATACCAGTATTGCTGATACTAGAAGATTCTGGAAAATATTGGTTATACCAGTATTGCAGATACTGGAAGATTAGGTACGAAATTGCGGAATGTACTTGTATATTGTTTTTTTTTGTCCTGTCTGTGGGTCTGTTATGAGAGGATGGACAGTGTATAGGGAGACCAGCAGAAAGGAGAAGATGGCGGGGAAGAGGAAAGGGAGAAAGGTGAAGCGAAATATCGAAGTTAATACTCTCACAAATTTGACAAACAATATAAATCATTCATGAGAACTCGCATTAATGATTTGGATTTCTTGCTTTCAAAGATTTTTCAATCTGGTAAATTTCCAATCTTTTGGATATGAACCTGAAGAAGGAACTGCTTACCCTTCCGGATCACCTTAGTTCACCCCCGGTTTTAGTGGGATTCGCGTTACTCGATCTTTAGCTGTATGTGTATCTTATGAAGATCGTTGCTTGTCCTTTTGTCCTTTTTTTTTTTGCTATTGTGTTGTCTGTTCTTCTCCAATATACGAATTATGATTACACCTGTGGTATCTTCAAACTCTTCTTATTCAAGAAAGACGTTGTGCGCACTGATTTTGATATCTACATTTTGATTAAAGTGATCCATGAATAATAACGTAGCTTGTCAAAAAACTCTGTTCACTACCTAAGATGCTATTCTTCTAACAAATCTAACGAATTTCAGTACTTGCGCCACATACCAATTATGTTTTGATATCAGTTGTTCGTACCACCGTAGGTACACATAAAGAGTGGAGTTGGTCTACAAACAACTGGAGTTGGTCTACAAACAACTGGAGTTGGTCTACAAACAACTGGAGTTGGCTTACAAACAACTGGAGTTGGTCTACAAACAACTCCTCGTCCAGTCTTTTCTCTAGATTTTTACATTTGTAGTATGGTAGCACACACAATGAGCGAAAATTATACTAAGCTTAATGACCTAGTACTGGAAAGGCATCTCTTTAAAATGCCTATTGCTATAGGTAAGATTTATTTCAGAAAATAACCCTAACCCTTGTTTTATTATGCCAGTTGTTATGGATAAGATTTACTAGATGTGTAAAGATTTATTAAAAAAAATAATGACTTGGCGTTAAAAAACAATCAATCATTCACTAATCTGGCACTCGACATTCGACTTATATACAACTTACACATAAAATGTTATACACATAAAATCCAACTATGTTTAGTGGACTAGTTGGTCCTCCTTGTGACTAAATGTGTGCAAATATAAGAACACGTGTTGTATGCAAAGGATAGACAGCAGATACAAAGGCGCGATACAACAAATCTATAATTAATACAGGAGAAAAACAACATGGCAAACAAGAGAGAAAGATTAAGAAAGAGTAAAACATAAACAAATATCAACGTAAGCAAAGACAAACAACTCACGATTAGCAACATGGACCTCGTCCAATCAGAATCGCCGCATTAGCGTTACATTAGCATGAACAAGTGATCATCATGTCCGACGCAGGCGATGGGTTTGCAGAAGTAAAACGAAGATTTGCAGAAATCTCGGAGACTTGGTTTCACTTTCACTTTTCATTTTAATGTAATAAAACAATTACAGTCTTTTGTATCGGTCAATGCGAGTTTTTATGGACCTTAGAAATCAATATTCACCTCAGCCTAAAGGCTTCGGTGAATATCGTTTTTAAGCTCCATAAAAACTCGTATTGACTTCAACAAAAGACTATAATTGAATATTATTATTCTTCCTCTTCTTCTTCTCGCCGTGAACTTGTCCAACCAAATTCTCAAGAGACTGATGATCTGATCTTTACTAAACTTCACAGGAAGGTGGATCCCCATTCAGTCTTGGAATTTTCAAAATAGCCGCCGTTGCCATGGAAACTGTGAACATATGTCAAAATAGTTGACCTCACTTATATCGGAAACTGCCAAAGGGATTTCCACAAGACTTGGCATATATATTAAGTAGGGCTGGTAGAATATTCTGACCCAAAAAAAATCCCGAGCGAATTCCACTATTTTCAAAATGGCCGCCGACAAAATCGGGACAATTTCAATGTTCTCCGATTTCAATGAAAATTGATATCTAGGAGTATTTTGAAGTAAGGAATTGGTTTGTAATGCTGAAATTTGCATTCAGGGTCATTTTAACGAGGCCACCATTTTCAAAATGGCTGTCAACAAAATAGTCAAATTGTCAATGGTCTCCGATTTCAATGTAAATTGATATCTAGGAGTATCTTAAAGTGAGGAATTGGTTGGTAATGATGAAACGTGCATCCACATGCCCGAATTCTGGTATGGGGGTCGTTTGGGGACTTCTGTGTTTGCATCCAAACACAATCAAACCTAGTTATGTATTGCGTTCATAATGTTGCGTTGTCTCTGGATTGTCCATTCTTGATTACCTTCTTTAACATATTTTACCTGCGGAACAATCTATAGCGTGGTAATGAGATCCAAATCAACTCTTGATATTTAAATCTCCTTCGACCAAAGACTAAAAAAACAACTCGCTCAGATTCCCTTCAACTCAAACTACCACATGCTCTCTGGTTTTTATTAATAACGGCGGTATTTTGATCTTATATTTGATTTATACGTCACCACATGATTTAGTTTCCATATGCCTTATATAAAAGGTAGGTTATCTTGTGTTGTTAAACAATATTATTTCGGCTAGATTTATTTGCTTGTTTATTAAAACTGTATTTCTATTTTTATATAATCTGCAGAACAGGTAGATCAAGATAAAAAAAAAGTACCACCCAGGGTCAATTCAAACTAAATATTTCACAATTCACAACTGGTCTTTTCGGAGGTAAGCATTCCAGGTCAGGAAGACTGGAAGCCGTAAATCGAAATGCAGACAATACATTTATCAAAATAAACATTAAAATGTTAAATAATGATCAACAGAACACTACAGAAAACAAAGGATCGAGCAACACAACCCCACTACTCCTGCAATAGTCTAAAAATATTTGACTTCTCTACCGTGTACACAACTATTCCTCACTCTAAGCTGAAAAACATATTAAGGGAGTTATCCAACTGTGTTTCATAAAACGGAATGGCCAACGTACATACAGATACCTTGTGGTTGGAAGAGACAGGTATTATTTTGTAATAAAAACCCACTCTCATTCTGCCAAAGGTTTTCTGAAGCTGACATCATTAACATGCTTGCAATTTTGTTTGACAACATATTTGCTATGTTTGATGAAGTGTTCTTCAAGACAGTCGGCATACCTATGGAAACAAACTGTGCTCCTCTTCTGGCTGACTTGTTCCTTTATTGGTATGGGGCAGACTGTATGCAAGGGCTTCTCAAGAAAGAAGAAAAGAAGCTAGCCCGATCCTTTAATTTCACGTTCCGCTTTATAGATGATGTCCTTTCACTAAATAATTATAGGTTTGGTGATTTCGTTAATCGCATCTATCCCATTGAGCTTGAAATAAAGGATTCCACATATACAGATAGATCTGCTTCATACCGTGACACACACATAGAATTTGACAGTGAGGAGCGGTTAAAAACGAAACCTTACGACTAAAGAGATTATTTCAATTTTCCCATTGTGAACTGTCCATTTATATGTAGCAGCTTTCCAGCAGCACCTACATATGGAGTATATATATCTCAGATGATGCGATATTCCTTGATAGAAGCTTGGTTAAGTTCCTCTTGGTTAAGTTGAATTCATCACTTAGAAAGCTTTACGGTCGTTACCATGACTTGGTTGATCACTATGGAATATCTGTGTCACAAATAACCACGATATGTTCCATTTGTCGTAAACACTTCCCGCTCCTTTCCTCATTCATGACCTATTTGTAACTAGATTAACACGACGGGTCCCACTAATAGGTTATCTTGTATTGTTGCAACAATATTATCTCTGCTAGATTTATCTCTTTATTTACTAAAACTTTATTTCTATTTTTTTAATCAAATCTGCGGCACATGTATATCAGGTACCACCCACGGTCAATTCAAGCCAACAATTTCACAATTGTTGTTTCTACGATAAGCACACGGGTTGGAATCATGCTAATGTATCCAAGTGGAGAGACGTGTCTAACTGTAGCAACCCATTGTACGTAATATTTTAAAATATCAACTTTGTATGTAATCGGTTATTACTTCTCGGAATATTAAATGGTAGACGAGATTTCGGAAGGCTTCGACGTTTTTCATTAATATGTATCAAAGTGGCAACCCGAATAATCCAGTCGTTATATTCCGACTTCTTTGATCACTACACGGACAGGATTAAATAAGTTTGCAACATAAATACGCATTTTTCCTTTGATGTTTTTATGCAATAATCAACTTAAAAATAGTGAACATTTACAAACCATGGTCTAGCATGAAGATCTTTATGTTATTCCATGATTTTGACGTCATAGGATCTGTTATTCCATGATTTTGACGTCATAGATCTGCCAACCCTTCGGATTCGTTGGTTTAAATAAGTTAATTCTTAAGATCCATGGTATATATAATACGAGTTTTCGCAAGGCTTCGACGTTTTTCATAAATATGTTTCAAAGTGGCAACCCATATAATCCAGTCGTTATATTCCGACTCCTTCGATCACTACACTGACAGGATTAGATAAGTATATAACGCGATTATTTACAGACAATTATTAAAATGTGGTAATTTTGAGGAAACATATTTTTGCCGCCAATAATGACAACATAGATATACTATAACCAGGCAAAGTTAAAGAAGTGCTTTGCTAATGAAGGTAATGATTAATATGATGTGGCCGAGTGGTCTAGGGGGCTAGACATAATGCTAAGCTATTGGTGCTGCATTGCTTATATGGTGCGAGTTAAATTCCCGTCGAGAGAAGAAAACAAAAATCATAAGTTCAAAGATCTAATTCTAACACTGTTGGGTTTTATTTTCAGATTTATATATAGTAAAAAGGGGGGCGTCAAATGAAATAAATTGTTAATATGATTACAACACTGTATGTGATCACACTGGGCTTAACTAAATAAGTAACACGGCAGATCTCTTGTTAGAATCGAGAACTTACCCTTCATGAGCACCTGTGTTCTTCCCCATTAATTTTTTGGTGAGGGCCATGTTGGTCATCTTTTCAAGTTTCTTTGTCGCGGTGCTTTTTGTTCTTTCTCTGTTTTTTGTCTTCGTCCGTGTCAGTGGCCTTGGATTTTCTCTAAAGTTTATTGCCATAGTCATTTCATTCCCCCTCTTTTTATTAAAACTAATTAACATGTTCCACAGACCTTGTAGTTATTCGAATAAAAGTATAAATATCCCATAGAAAGAAACGCAATTAATATCATACCGGGCGGTTTTATCCTTTTCAATGGGGCTATCATATTCTTTGTTATACATTCAACCGAATTTCTGACTTAAAAATTTAAATGTTATTTATCAAACAACTATCCTGAACTACAGATTTATCAATATATGTTTTAGCTAATTGTAGTTAATAATAGAAAGAAAGGTAATTAATTTCATACAGGACATTTTTATCCTTAATGGAGGCTATCACATTCTTTTGTTATACATTCAACAGAGTTTCTGACTTAACAATTTAAATGTTATTTATCAAACAACTATCTTGAACTACGTTTCTATCTAAATACCTATGTTGTTAAGACACCACGGGTAGAGTATTTAGGATAATAATCAATAAAAATTTAAAATTCATGTATCAGTATATCACGCGACCAGTTAACTTCATATTCTAAAAAATTCCTAATTTATTTTGTCAGAAGACGTTATTGTGTATTTTCAAGTAATTTATGTTGTTGTTATGTCAAAAAGATATTATAATTGTCATATTTTTTTCATTTAAGTTAGTACGTTGTCTAGAAATCTGTAAACATCAGTAAAGCATGATATATTTATACATTCCCCCTCCCCCATAGATATCAGTAAACCATGATATTTATACAATTTCCCCCCATAAATATCAGTAAAGCATGACATTCATATAATTTCCCTCCCTAAATATCAATAAAGCGTGATATATTTATGCAATTTCCTCCATAAATATCAGTAAAGCATGATATTCATACAATTTCCCCCATACATATCAGTAAAGCATGATATTTATACAATTTCCTCCATAAATTTCAGCAAAGCATGATATTCATATAATTTCCCTCCATAAATATCAGTGAAGCTTGATATTTATACAATTTCTCTCATAAATATCAGTAAAGCATGATATTTATACAATTTTCCACCATACATATCAGTAAAGCATGATATTTATACAATTTCCCCCATAAATATCAGTAAAGCATGATATTTTTACAATTTCCTCCATAAATATCAGCAAAGCATGATATTCATACAATTTCCCTCCATAAATATCAGTGAAGCTTGATATTTATACAATTTCCCTCCATAAATATCAGTAAAGCATGATATTTATACAATTTCCCCCATACATATCAGTAAAGCATGATATTTATACAATTTCCTCCATAAATATCAGTAAAGCATGATATTCATACAATTTCCATCTATAAATATCAGTAAAGCTTGATATTTATACAATTTCTCCCATAAATATCAGTAAAGCATGATATTTATACAATTCCCCACCATACATATCAATAAGGCATGATATTTATACAATTTCCACCCATACATATCAGTAAATCATGATATTTATACAATTCCCCACCATACATATCAATAAGGCATGATATTCATACAATTTCCCACGATACATATCAATAAGGCATGATATTTATACAATTTCCCTCCATAAATATCAGAAATTACCATCGTATGTGTGGGAATTTAAACAACGTTGCGACGAACATCACGAAAAGTTCAATTTATACTGTAGAGAACATGAGTGTCCGTGTTGTAGAATGTGTATCGTGGAAGATCATGGGGACTGTAATAATGTTACTATCATGGAAAAAATAATAAAGAAGGTGAAGACATCAACTATATTCACTGAGATCGAGCATTTGATTAAAGAAATGATTGAAACTATTAGTAATATTAGACAAAATAGAGATACCAACTCCAGTGCTGTTAAAGAACAGAAACCAATAATTGAGAATGCAATACATGAACTGAGGACAAAAATTAACAATCATCTTGACAAGTTCCACGTTTCATGTTTTTCTTTGTAGAAAACGATAATCAAAGCGCCGTTTCATCTGGATAGTTCACATGTTCTTTATTATTTCATCTTAACGTGTGCGTCTGCGCATTATAATTATATGGTGACAGCAGTTAACATGTACAGACCATATGCACTCTTATTATCTACAAAGTGGGTCAGTACATATTGTTGACATTTATTAAAATTTTATCTTACACGTCATTACATGATGTAGTTTACATGTACCCCATATAAAAAGTAGGTTATTCTGTGTTGTTTAAACAATGCTATCTATGAGAGATTTATCTGTCTTTTTACTAGATCTATATTTAAATGTTATTTGTTTAAATATGTCCCGCTATCGATTATTGGGATTGTTGGGTACACATGTTTTTTTTTTCTAATTAGGGTTAGGGTTGTGGTGTTTAATGCCACTTTCAACAGTATTCCAGATATATATTGAATTGCTTTCAAATAAAAAGACCTGAATATCATATGCTTATGTTTATCCTGCACTGGTTCTAATTGAGCATTTGAAATACATTGTCTGCATTAATTTGTGTTACATACGGTCACTGACCAAGATATATCTTTTTGTCACATGTTTAAATTGTTGCTTCTCTGCTAAGCACACATATTATTAAGGGATAAACACAGAGACATATTAGTTCGGAGTTAGGATAATTTGTAGAGTGGCATGTTTATCTTTCATGTGTAGTCATGGTGTTGCTTTAATGAGCTAGCGTGATAGAAATCCAACTCACCGTTTCGGTCTATGACAAAACAGATACCATCATTGTCTCATAGAAAAACTTGTTCATTCTCACCATGATATAACTGATAAATTGTTCACCTTGTGCTAAGCTGCGATCACTCACTCACATAGGCATAAGCATAACTTAAACTCGGCACTTTTTATTGAAGTGTCTGTATCATACCAGGAAAGTGAGCGGCCTGGTCATGTATATATATGATAGGTGTATCGAGTGTGCCTCTTACTAATTTTTTTATTGGATTTTGAACTGTACTTTGTGCTAAGCTACAATTACTCACTCCCATAGAACTAGCTTAACCTCAGCACTTTTCATTGAAATGTCTGTACCAAGCCATGAAAGTGAGCAGTCTGGTCAGGTATATGTGTGATAGGTGTATAGAGTGTGCCTCTTACTGTACTTGTTTGTATTTGAATTTGAAATGTACCTTGTGTTAATCTACACCACTCATTCCTCGAAAAAAATGATCAAAGCAAAACACTTCAAACTAACGATTGAACAACATGAACCTAAAGAAAACCCGGGTGCTAGGAGAAGGTAATCATGTCTTGCTCTACTGAGGCATCCGTCGTGCTACAGTCGTTCGTCCTATTAATGAGTGCCTCTTACTATTATTTTTCCATTGGATTTTGAACTGTACCTACGGTGGGGTATTTTTATCATTTTATCACATCAATTAATCATGTGCAATAAACATCTGTAGCTAATCACAGAAACATGTAAAAACACATTTAACTACGTACAACATAAACATAAAGTGGACTAAAATCATTTTAGAAAAGTTTGAAGATACCAAATTAAAGAAAGACAGGCAATACAATGACAAAAAAAACGGATAAACATTCCCATCCCTGTGTGAATCTTCCGTCCAATATTAATTGCTTCGGTACTGACATGATTCATTAGATATATATTTTTTATTGAAAGTTAAGTTCCCAAATCATGTAATTATGATTAAGACTAACGTTTTCCTCTCTCAGGCATTGGTCACCTAACCGATGTTGGCTAGCCTGTTAATGCCGCCTTGTGGTTTTCTTGCTTCCAAAGGATTTTCTCTTTTTAGGCCTCGAGCGTACCTGATGAAGGTTATTCCAAAACAAGCGTCGTGCGCACTAATTGTGTTATGTTCGTTTTTATTCATCGTCATCATAATTGATGGGATAAATACATTCTTTTCGTATCAAGCCTACCATAATTTTCATATTTAATAATTTAAATGTTAAACTTGAAGTACATTTTTATCTATATATTACATAGGATTTGATTATTCAGTATAATGATAACACTACAAAAATCACGTGACCATTTAACTTCCCCTGCTACAGTTTTCCTGATTTGTTGATATTTCGTTAGGAGACATTATTTTCGGGTATTTTATGTTGTATTATGTTAAACATATATTATAATTGTCATATTTTCTCATTTAAAGAACTCAGTTGTTTAGAAATCTATTTAATCTGCAGTAAATCTATTTATATTAATATGAACCCGTAGCTTTAGTACAGAACACACACTTTACAAACATTGGTTATTGTAAAACTGGATATTCAACCGTACAATTATTATTGAACCGGTTCCTCTGTGTTGTACCTATCAACCCCTCATATAATGTTTTGTCTAATTGGTCCAGTTGCTAGTCTGTGTGACTAACCGTGCATTAATATGAGAACACTTGTGTTAGGCAAAGGACAGAGAGCATATACAAAGACGTGATAATACAAATCCTTAATTAATACAGAGAGACAAACAACATGTCTGAAAGTCATATACTTATATTTATCCTGCACTGGTTCTATCTGAGCAGTTAAAGTACTTTGTCTGGATTAATTTTGTTACATACGGAGTCAGGATATTTATTCCGAGTAGAGTGGAATGTTTATCTTTCATGGATATGTATGCTGTTGCGCTAAAGAACTAGCTCGATAGAAATCAAACTCAGCGTGTCGGTCTGGGACAAAAGAGATATCACCATCGTCTCATAAAAAACTTGTTCATTCTCATCATGGTATAGAGCTGATAAATTGTTCACCTTGTGCTAATCTACAATTACTCACTCCCATAGAACTAGCCTAACCCTAACTTTTCATTGAAGTGTCTGTACCATGCCAGGAAAGTGAGCGATCTGATCATGTATATATGTGATAGGTGTATCGAGTGTGCCTCTTACTAAAATGTTTCTATTAGATTTTGAAATATACCTTGTGCTAAGCAACAATCACTCATTCCTAGAGAACTAGTCTAAACCCGCCACTCTTCATTGTTGTCTGTACCATACCAGAACAGTGAGCGGTATGGTAATGTGTATTTGTGATAGGTGTATCGAGTGTACCTGTTACTATATTTTTATATGGGATTTAAAGGACAAACACTTCAAAGTAAAGATTGAGCAAAACAAACCTAAAACACCGTGGGTGAACCTGGGTTCTCGGGGATGGTAATCATTTCCTGCTCCACTGAGGCATCCATCGTGTTACACTCGTTCTTCCTATTAATGGGTTCTTACTATAATTGTTCTATTGGATTTTGAACTGTACCGACAGTGGGGTATTTGTATCATTTTATATCACATCAATTAATAGTGACATGTAAAAATACATTTGGCGAATAACATAAAAATAAAGAGAGCTAAAAGCATTTTATAGAAAAGTTTGAAGATACCAAAGAGGTAATCAGATGCAGTAAATCGAAGAAAGACGGGCAACACAATGACCAAAGGAAAGCTAGCAAAAGGTATCGCCCCTGGGTGAATCATCCGCCAATATTAAGTGCTTCTGTACAGACATGGTTTATTAGACATATTTGTTTATCGAAATTTACTGTTGCTAAATCATTAAAAAATGTTTTCCTCTCATAGTTATAGGTTACCTTAGCCGGTTTTGTCTAGCCTGTCTAGTCTGTGTAGACTCTGCTTTTTTGTTACTTTAAAAGACTTTCGGATTCCAAATACGCGTCTTTCCCACTAAATGTGATAACTACGTTTTTATCATTATTATACTTAATGAAATAACCGCATTCCTTTTCGTATCCAACCTACCTAATGTTCAGACATAATGATTTAAACTTTAATCTTGAACTACATTTGTGGCTATATATTATATAGGATTAAACTGCCTCAGTTTAGTTATTCAGCATACTTATAACACTACCTAAATCACGTGACCATTTAACTTCCTCTTTCGCAGTTTTCCTGATTTGGCGATATTTCATAACATGAGAGGTAATTTATGTTGTTATTATGTCAAAGATAAACATAATTGTCATATTTTTAACATTTAAATGAATCAGTTGTTTAGAAATGCATTTAGACTGCAGTAATTAGATCTGTATGACCTTGTAGTTTAGTTCATAATATTCAACACAAACATTGTTGATCATTGTTATGTAACGAGCTGGGATAGTACAATTCATATTTAAGAAGTTCCTCTGTGTTGTTGTATTTACAACAGACGTACATAGAAATGGGTCAATTTTCTCTACATCATTCTCGTAGATAAACATGTGTGTACCACCATCCCCTCAATATACATTAACAAGCACACAGAGGGGCGTCTTGTTTCCTTTTACATGTATGTTGTCCTCAACCATAGCAGTACGACATGGTATATATACAATCAAATGATATATCATGTTTCATTTTCTGAACTGAGAATTCAAAACAAATGAAGAACTAAGTAGAGTATTAAGATTTTATTATATATATTAATTAGAATACAGTTATATTAATTCTATGAAAATAAAAGAGTGATTTCCTCTTAACCAATATGGCAAAATATCACAATGTAGAAAAGGCAAAAATTACTTTCTGTGTGAGGTCAATATTGTACTCGAAAAAGAAAACATATTGTCTATATCATACTGAATTTATCTAGGTAAAACATAAAATGTATTCAAAGAAGAGTCTAAAAATACCATATCCGTAAATCAGAGTAGGATGGACAACGCAATGACCAAAAGTAAAAGACAATGGAACAAATAATGATATACAAAACACTACCCCCAAAAAAAAGATCGAGCAACACGAATTCTACTATCAACTGGGGGTGAACTCGGATGCTCCAGAAGGGTAATCAGTTCCTGTTCTACTAGTGTTACCCGTCGTGTTACTCTAGCTACTAAGAGGGATATAGGTTGAATACGTTAGTTATCTAGTACACAGTGTGACAATACACATGCAATAATTGTTATTAGTATTGAGCACATGAAGGTCAATGGTGGCAATATGTATTATCTCACTTTGTGTTGATGGCAAGATTACATAATAATATTTTTGTTAACTGCGCTAGTACCACCACACAACCCTCCAAATATAAATAATCAGTTCCTGTTCTACTAGTGTTAACCGTCGTGTTACTCTAGTTATCTAGTATATAGTACAATATTTCTCATTAGTATTGAGCACCTGAAGGTCAATGGTGACAATATGTGTTTTCTCACTTTGTGTTGATGGCATGATTACATAATAATATTTTTGCAAACTGCACTATAACCTACAAATATAAATATCCAATTTCGAATTGCAATATAGAACTGATCTCTTGGTATGGTATTATTTTCATTTTCGAATGTATCTTCGGTGTATAATACGACAGCACCAGAAAATGACAATTAATAAATGTTAATTTCCACTTTAATATCTGCTATACATTTCAGGATATCAACATCATGTCAAGTTCTTTCTGTGGTATATGTGATATCCGTCATATTTCTAAACCATCAGAAGTTTGGTGTCCAGATTGCGAAGAAGGAATTTGCACAGAATGCATAGAACATCATAGCTTATCGAAACCTTCCCGAAATCATACGACGATACCTATAGAGGAGTATCAGAAATTGCCGTCGTATGTGTTGGAAATTAAAGAACATTGCGACGAACACCACGAAAGGTTCAATTTATACTGTAAAGAACATGAGCGTCCGTGTTGCAGAATTTGCAATCTGGAAAATCATAAAGACTGTAAAAATGTAGCTATCATGGAAGAAATAATAAAGAACGTGAAGACATCAACTATGTTCACAGACATTGAGCATTTGATTAAAGAAATGATTGAAAATATTAGTAAAATTAGACAAAATAGAGAAACAAACTCCAGTTCTGTTAAAGAACAGAAAGGAATAATTGAGAATGAAATACAGGAACTGAGGACAAAAATCAATACTCATCTTGACAAGTTACAAGAGGATCTGATGAAGCAATTGACTGAAGCAGAAAAACAAGTAACCGATGAAACACGTGAATTACTTGTATCTTTAGACGAGAAACAGAACGAACTCACCGAATACCAGACAAATGTACTGAACATAAGAAAGTATGCATCAGACCTACAAACATTTTTAGCACTAAAGCAAATAGAGAAAGACGTAGAAACACAAGACACATGTTTACATTCACTAGTTAACAGCGACAGTCTAAATCAAGCCAAACTATCATACAAGATAGACAGCGGTATGAAAACTATAACCACCAACATTCAAAAGTTTGGCGAAGTAGTTGTTGAATCAAAGCCTTGTGAGATGAATTTGGTTAGAAAAAAAGATAAACAAGCCCAGATTATGGTAGCCGATCTATCACCGCCCATGTCAGTTGACAATATACAGTTAAAATTGAAACAAAAGATCAACATCAAAGGGCAGATCATCACAGGATGTTGTTTATCTTCAGATGGTAGAATGGTATTTTCCTGTTACAACGCTAATACTGTCAGCTTTATCAACAAAGAAGGAATAGAATTATTCCAGTTAGGTAAAGATAAAACAAGATGCTGTACTTTTAATACAGTTTTTATTAAAGATAACAATAGCGTTGCTGTATCATCTGGAGATGGAGATAATAGATGCATAACTATAATAGACAGAGAAAGTCAGAAAGTCATGACAACTATTCCCATGGACACGTACATTCATGGCATGGCGGTTAGAGGTAGAACAATATATTACTGTGCAGGGAGTAAAGGCATAAAGATGTTCAATCTCAATGATAAATCTATAAGTAATGTCATCAACAGTGATATGTCAGGAGTTTATTACGTAGCTACATCTGGAGACAAACTTTACTACACAAACACCAACACACATTTCGTGACATGTTGTGATTTACATGGTACAACACAATGGAAATTCAAAAATGAACGCGTTCTTAGGGGTCCACTTGGTGTCTGTATAGACAATGATGGGAACGTGTTTGTCGTCGGTTATTATTCGGACAATGTCGTGGTTATCTCCCCTGATGGACAACGTCATAGACAACTATTGTCTTACAAGGATGGTCTGCGAAGTCCGCGTGTACTTGATTATGACAAATATACCAATAGGTTATTAGTTGTAAATAACCGCAGTACTGCCTTCCTGTTTGATGCTACATGGTGACAGTAGTAGAATAGTAGAAAAATAGACACCAATTTATACAATGATTTTTATTTTAAAGAAATAAACGTGACTTATTAATATTATCTATACCACTTTATATCCAGTTCATGTTATTAATTATAATATGGGTTATGACTTTAACTCCACTTTCAATAATATTTCAGCTCATCGTGGCGGTCGGTTTGATTGGTGGAGGAAACCGGACCACACGGGGTAAACCACCGACCTGCCGGAAGTGATTGACGAGTTTTATCGCATAATATTGTGTCGAGTACTCACCGCCATGAGCGGGATTCGAAATCACAAGTTCAGTGGAGATAGGCACTGAATACACAAGTAATTGTGAATTTAACTACCATACGATCACGACTCTCCTTCCTTAATTATAATAGACATCACATATTTCAATATACTAAGTAAATTTAATACATCTCATGTGCAATTCTGTATTTAGTTTGTTCATGGGTTCTAAGCACTAGATGTACATTTATGTAGTTAACTTGTTCAATGGTTCTAAGCACAAGATGTACAATTCTCTATTTAACTTGTTCGGGGGTTCTAGACACCAGATGTACATTTCTGTATTTCACTTGTTCAGTGGTTCTAGACACCAGATGTACATTTCTGTATTTAATTTGTTCAGTGGTTCTAAACCCTAGTTGTACATTTCTGTGCTTAACTTGTTCACTGGTTCTAAACACTAGATGTACATTTCTGTATTTAACTTGTTCAAGGGTTCTAGACACCAGATGAACATTATCTTGTTCAATGATTTCTTGACCCACAAACAGCTTGGAAGCTACAAAATAATTACCAATCATTGAAGAGTTAAAATTCTAAAATGTCAACAACATAAAATACACTCAAAGCCAAATGAAGCTTATATGAGTGAGTTTTTTTGCTTTGTTTATGGGTGTTTACCGTCACTTCCAGCAAATGTTTTACTATTTTTAGTAAAAACAGCCATCTTCAATAATTCATATGATCTGTTGGTTTGTTGAAGGGATGCTTACCGTCACCTCTAGCAATTATTTTACTATTTTGAGTAACAGCCGTCATCTTCAATAATTCATATGATCTTTCGGTTTGGTGTAGGGATGCTTCCCGTCACTTCCAATCAGTTGTTCAACTATTTTTAACAACGACCGTCATCTTCCATAGCACATATTACTTTTCAGTTTTGTTTATGAGTACTTACCGTCACTTCCGGCAAGGTGTTCAGCTATTTTGATAATCTATGTTGTCTAACGCCACTTTCAACAATATTTCATCTATATCAAGGCGGTCAGTTTTATTAGTGGAGGAAGCAGGAGTACCTGGATAAAATCTGTGCATATCACTGACGAACTATCACATAATGCTGTCCACTCGCCATGAGGAGGATTTGAACTCACATATAGAAGATCAGCAACAAATGCTACTCCCAATCAAATGAAGCTTATATATTATACATGAGTGTTTTGTTCGGTTTATTGATTCTTACAGTCACATCCAACAATTGTTCAACTATTTTTTAACAAAGATCGTCTCTTCCTGCAAGCTGTTCAGCTATTTTAGAAAAGGCTGTCATCTTCAATAGCACATATTATTTTTTGCCATCTTCAATATTTCATATAGCCTTTCTGTTTGGTTTATCGATGGTTACCATCACTACCAGCGATTGTTCGGGTATCTTTTATAACCGCTGCAATCTTTAGTAGCTCATATTACCTTTGTAAGATTGTTCTGAGTTTGGTAATTTCGTTATTACCCTTATTTTACATTTTGTTAATGGACGTTTACTGTCACTTCCAGCAACTGTTCAGCTAGAACACAACTAGCAAACTTATTGGGATGATCAAAGAGTTAAGACATAAAAAAGAAATACCGACCGTGTGTGAAATTCTTAACATTTCTGGTGGGTTTCGGAGCGAAAACTGCCATTTTGTGGCGGCTGATCTTAATCCCTTACCATTAAGTCGACATTACCTAATGGAGGTTATGCCTAAATAGGAATGTTAATGTAAATAAACACAGTGGCGAAAACCTGTTTATGCCCCCTCTCCTCCTCTTCACTATGCATCATGCAGTCAGATTAGAGCATGGACTATAAAAGACTGACCAATGTTGACTTTGACATCTCTCTTGCGTTCAAATTTTGATTATTATACCTGTGATAGTACAAGTGATATACCTTTTTTTTCTTCTTAAATATGGAAAATATTCTGAATTTCTTTGAAGCCACAATTTCACATATAATGCCTCTCATAGTCAACGAATTGAATCCCACCATGATAACATTTTAAGCGTCCTCTTTACTCCGTCAGATTATATTGCTTACACAGAATTTCTGTGGTGACACAGGTAACATGTACAATTGTACATTACGGCCTCGCCGTCCATCTCTTTTTAATAAAAGGATTAATTTTGTAGATAATATTCATAGTTTTCATCCTAGACATTAACACGATGGAAAATGCTTATTCAAATGACAAATGACGAAAATCTACAATCAAGCAAAACAAAGAATGTATATTGAGAAGGAGTGTGATCGACAGTCAATAACCTTAACCTTCCAGTCAGCCACGTGCATTTTGTCGACGTGTCTTAACCTAAAGAGGGAATATGAATGTAAGATAACATGAAGACGACAACTAAAAAGTCAAATATACAAAATAGTAAAGCAACAAGAACAAACATCATTTTCAAGATCCCATAGACAAATCAGAGAAATAGATGCAAATCTTTATCCATAACACGCATATACATGACAAATTACTTTCCAGTTCTTGGTTACTGGCGTTTCAATAAAACGTTGCGAGGTTATATTAGTGTCAAGGGCTGAAGCCTCCCCTCTGCCGTAGAAAGGTTTAACATACATTAGAATAGCAGGTTTAGCATTCATGATATGTATATAGATAATATATAGCATGGGGATACCAGTTGAACGCTTGACCTTGTTGAATTCATTCAGATACGTTTCTAGTTACTGGAGTAATTAAATATCACCAACACAGATTGGCTTGATATACAGGTGGTAATTGTCATTTCAGTATATTTACAGCTATATCATGACTACCAATCTTACCCTTCAATAAGATTGAAGCAAAAACCATTAAAATATTAAGGAAATACAACGAATAATATTCTACAGAATGAAAAAAAACTAGACGATATCGAGGTTAACACTCTCAAAGATGAGGCAAAGAAATATAAATCATCCATGAGAACTCGTATTAGAGATTTATATTTCTTGCTCTCAAAGATTTTAAATTGTGTGAATTTCCAAACTTATGGATACGAACGTACATGATGAAGGTTATTCTAGAAACACAGACGCGCACCTTGCGAACTAAGTTTGATATACAGAGATCCACGAGTAATAACGTAACTTATCAAAAACTATTTCTGTACTTGCGCCACAAACAAACCTTCGTGCGCACTAATGTTAATATTTATAGTGATCCATGAATAATCACGTGACTTGTCAAAACCATGTTCATTATCTGAGATGCCATCTTGCTACCAAATTTAACGAATTTCAGTACCTGCTCCACATACCAATTCTTTTTTTAAATCAGCTGTTCCTATAACCGTACAAGTAAAAATTAGATTATGTTCACAGATAATCCTTCACACAATGTTTTGTCTTAATCAATCTTTACATTTTGTAGTATGGCTATGAACATCAATTTCAACTATGTTTATTGGTCTAGTGGATACTCTTTGTGACTAATGTGTAAAGATATAATAACACATGTTTTATGCAAAGGATATACAGCAGTTACAAAGACGCGATAACACAAATCTTTACTTAATGAGCTAATATCCAACTAAGCCTATTGCTCTAGTACTAGACATGTATCTCTCTAAAATGACAATTGTTTTGAGCAAGATTTATTTGAGAAATGATTTACTTGGCGTTAAACAACAATCAATCATTCACTAATCTAACACTCTACCTTTGACTTATATCCATCTTACCATATAGTACTTATCAACACAAGTTAAAAGTAGATGTGCATGTTATCCATACGAGGTTTTAAGCTAGAATTATCGCCCTTTGTGACTAATGCACTTTCGTTTTATGGAGACACATACTTTCTTTTGCTAAAAATAGCCTGAAGCTTGTGTTTGTACTTCTTTGTGTATTCTTTTCATTTTCACTGTGACATTTGGTTTCCACCAATCCATAATCAGTAAGCACGATGATGATTACGCAAAGGTTGAAGATACCAAAGGGTAATAAGAAGCCTTAAATCGGACGACAGACAGTACAATAGCAACAAGAAAAAGGACAGAAAGTACAAACAATGATCTACACTACACAGACGACTAAAGATTGAACAACACGAACCCCTCAAAAACCGTGGGTGAACCCAGGTGCTATTGAAGCGTAAGCAATGCCTGCTCCACTAAGGCAACCATCGTGCTACATTCGTTCTTCCTCTATATGAGTTGTTGCCGATTGCTCTGAGATGACGGACATGGTATCTTTTGGGTAAAGTTGTTACTCTTTATGACTAAATGTGCACAAATATGAGAACACATGTTTTATGCAAAAGGTAAACAAAGGCAAAGACACGATATCGCAAATATTCTATTAATACAGAGCGATAAACAACATAGCAAAAATTGAGAAAGACTAAATAAACATCAGAGAATACCGAAGGGGGCAATCAAAAATGGAAAACCCCAAGAAAATGGCAACATAGAGTACAAAAATACAAAGTAAAACAAAACAAAAGCACAACACGATATATGTTGGACACAACTATGCGTAAGCAAACACAAATACCGTAAATAAGACATGAGCCCTCCTACAAACAACTGGAGAAAAAGATGACAGAATATCTAAGAATTAAAGATAAACAATTATCACCGCAAAGAAAACCAAGCAACTAAGGATAAATAACACGATATCGCAAATATTCGATTAGTACAGAGAGATAAACAACATAGCAACATTTGAGAAATAAATAAACATTAGAGAATACCGAAGGGGCAATCAAAATGGAAAACCCCAAGAAAATGGAAACATAGAGTACAAAAATACAAAGAAAAACAAAACAAAAGCACAACACGATATATGTTGGACACCACTATGCGTAAGCAAACACAAATACCGTAAATAAGACATGAGCCCTCCTACAAACAACTGGAGAAAAAGATGACAGAATATCTAAGAATTAAAGATAAACAATTATCACCGCAAAGAAAACCAAGCAACTAAGGATAAATAACACGATATCGCAAATATTCGATTAATACAGAGAGATAAACAACATAGCAACATTTAAGAAATAAATAAACATCAGAGAATACTGAAGGGGCACTCAAAATGGAAAACCCCAAGAAAATGGAAACATAGAGAACAAAAATACAAAGAAAAACAAAACAAAAGCACAACACGATATGTGTTGGACACCACTATGCGTAAGCAAACACAAATACCGTAAATAAGACATGAGCCCTCCTACAAACAACTGTAGATTAAGATGACCTGAACATCTAAGAATTAAAGATAAACAATTATCAACGTAAAATAAAAACTAAGGATTAGTAACACGGACCTCATAAAACATGTTGAGCTTAGGCTTTGTCAGAGAGAGCTATCAATGCATGTTCCTCTTTGTAGAAAACGATAATCGAAACGCAATTACACCTGGATAGTTCACCTGTGCTTTATTATTTCATCGCAATGTGTGTTTATCCATATCCTTATAATGTTATAGTGACAGCAATTTACCTGTACCGACCCTCTGTATCCTTATTACCTACAAACAGCGTCGGTACATACTGCTTAGTTTTATTAGTATTTTGATTTACAAGTCACTACATGATGTAGTTTACATGTACCCCATGCATAAACTAGGTGATCTTGTGTTGATAAAACTATACTATCTCGGGTGGATATGTCTATATATCTACTAGATTTTTATTTTTAATTTTTCATTCAAATGAGTCCCCCTTTCGATTATTGGGATTATTGGGTACCAATGTTTATTTTTTTAGCTGTACCTTGTTCTAAATTACAATCACTCACTCCCATAGAGCTACCTTAACTCCGATACTTTTCATTGAAATGTATGTACAATGCCAGGAAAGTTAATGGTCTTGTCATGTATATGTGTAATATGTGTATCAAGTATGCCTCTTACTATATTTTTTATCCATTGGATTTAAAGGACAAACAATGATCTATTCAAAACACTTCAAACTAAAGATTGAGCAGCACGAACCTAACAAAAACGTGGGTGAACCCATGTTCTCGAGGAAGGTAATCTTTTCCTGCTCCATTGAGGCATCCGTCGTGTTACACTCGTTCTTCCTATTAATGAGTGTCTCTTACTATAGGATTTTGAACTGCACTGACAATGGAGTATTTGTAAAGTGAGCGGTCTGGTCATGTATATTTGTGATAGGTGTATCGAGTGTGCCTCTTACTATAATCTTTCTATCGGATTTTGAACTGTACCGACGGTGGGGTATTTTTTTAATCATTTGATCACATCAATTAATCATGTGCAATAAACGTCTGTCATAGAAACATGTAATATCACATTTAACTACGAATAACTTAAAAATAAAGAGAGCTAAAATCGTTTCAGAAAAGTTTGAAGATACTAAAGAGGTCATCAGAGGTAATCAGTAGTAAGTTGAAGAAGGACAGACAACAGAATAAAGAAAACGGACAAGAAGTCCTGTCCCTGGGCATGATTTATTAGATATATGTCATAGGTATCAGTGACTTCAGTCGATTGTGGCTAGCCAGTGTAGACCCTTAACTTTTCTTACTTCAAAGGACCTTTCTCTTTCATAAAATGTGTCTTCGAGCCGATGAAGGTTGTAAAAAAAACACGTTGTACGCATTAGATTTAATATATATGTTTTTATTATCATCATACATTATTAAGATAATCACATTCCCTTGGTGTCAAGCATACCTTATTTTCAGATTTAATAATTTAAATGTTGATCTGAACTACATTTTTATCTATATATTATGTAGGATTAAACTGCCATAGTTTGATTTTTAAGCATAGTGATAACACTACAAAAATCACGTAACCATTTACATTCCCCGTCTGCAATATTCCTGAATTGGTGATATTTCGTTAGAAGAAATTATTATCAGATATTTTATGTTGTTGTTTTTGTCAAAAAGATAGTATTATTGTCATATATTCTCATTTAAATAAGTCAGTTGTTCAGAAATCTATTTAAACTGCAGTAATTTTATCTTTATTAATATGAACCGCAGCGGTGGCGAAATGGTTAGAGTGCT
This sequence comes from Bathymodiolus brooksi, assembly GCA_963680875.1. Classification (NCBI taxonomy): domain Eukaryota; kingdom Metazoa; phylum Mollusca; class Bivalvia; order Mytilida; family Modiolidae; genus Bathymodiolus; species Bathymodiolus brooksi. Next base: position 29,335,134 of record OY804586.1, read on the forward strand.
GGACTCGAGTGTGGTAGATCGTAGGATCGGGCTCCGGTCGGGTCAACCCAAAGACTATGAAATTGGTATGCGTTGCTTCTCCGCTAAGCACGCAGCATTAATGAGAATGAGCAAAAACTAGTTGGCTCGGGATCAGAATAAAGTGTTTCATTGGACCGATATATCTGCCCGCGGACTGCTGTTTCAGTGAGCTAGCACTATAAATATCCAACTCAGCGTGTTGCTCTAGAACAAAGCGGACCTCATCATTATTATTGAAATTTAACTTGTATTCGCTATGATATTGCTGAAAATTGCTAAATTTGGTATGTACGAAAACTAATTAATATTCAAGTGGTTGCTATGTGTTGTGTATTTACACCCGAACATATATAGAAAGAGGTCACTTATCTCTACCCCACCCTCGTGGATCAGTATGTATTTCCCCCCCAACGCCCCGCCTCCAAATAAAATTGCCAGCACAAATGAAGGATGACAACATTCAAATATTGTGAATGTTTGTATCTAATATGCCGAAGTCAATGACAAAATCGTTTTGGTGCTAGATTATCACACACACTTAGAAAGATTAATTGTACTGAAATGACGTTATAATTTCATATGTTAGAGAAGGGCATAAGCACTTCCTATGTAAGGTCATCATAGTCATTGACAAAGAAGGTATAGTGTCTGTAACATGCTGAATTTTTCTAGGGAAAACATCAAGCTTATTCTAAGAGGAGTTTGAAGTTACCAACAATTCCGTATAGCAAAGAAAGACAAACAACATCAAGAAGTATAAGTAGTTCCTGCTCCACTAGTAACACCGGTCGCGTTACTCTAGTTACTAAGCCGGCAATATGATTAATAGATTAGCTATATAGCATACAGTGGGGAATTACACACACAATATTTGGCATTACCATTGGGTACAGTAGATAAATGATGGCAATATGTGTTTTCTCACTTTGTGTTGATGGCATGATTACATGATAATATTTTTGTTAACTGCACAAGTGCCACCATATCACGTTCCAAATATAATTATCAAATTTCGAATTATAATATAGAACTGTTCTGTCGGTGTGGTATTTTTTTCATTGCCGATTGTATCTTCGGTGTATCTGACAGCACCAGAAATTAGAGAGTTAATTGGAAAGTCAATCTGATATTTAATTACGTAATCTCAGTGGTATGCAAAAATGAAAACGACTAAAGACAATTAATAAATGTTAATTTCCAATTTAATCCCACTAATATATTACAGGATATCAACATCATGTCAAGGTCTCCATCTCTCTGTGGTATATGTGATATCCGCCACATTTCTAAACCATCAGAAGTTTGGTGTCCAGATTGTGAGGAAGGAATTTGCACAGAATGCATAAAACATCATAGTTTAGCGAAACCTTCCCGAAATCATACCACGATACCTATAGAGGAGTATCAGAAATTGCCTTCGTATGTGTTGGAAATTAAAGAAAATTGCGACGAACATCAAGAAAAGTTCAATTTATACTGTCGAGAACATGAGTGTCCGTATTGTAGAATTTGCATTGTGGAAACTCATAGTGACTGTAAAAATGTAGCTATCATGGAAACAATAATAAAGAACGTGAAAACATCAACTATGTTCACTGAGGTCGAGTATTTGATTAAAGAAATGATTGAAACTATTAGTAAAATTAGACAAAATAGATATATCAACTCCAGTGCTGTTAAAGACCAGACACAAATAATTGAGAATGAAATACAGGAACTGAGGACAAAAATCAACACTCATATTGACAAGTTACAAGAGGATCTGATGAAGGAATTGACTGAAGCAGAAAAACATGTAAGCGACGAAACACGTGAACTTCTGGTATCTTTAGACAAGAAACAGAAAGAACTGACCGAATACCAGACAAATGCAGTCAACATAAAAAAGTATGCATCAGATCTACAAACATGTTTAGCCCTGAAGCGAATAGAGAAAGACGTAGAAACACATGACACGTGTTTACAGTCACTAATTAACAGCGAACACCTAAATCTTTTTTTATATAAGCTTTTTAATGCAGGTGGCTATAGTCTTCAGACGGTTGTCTATCTTGTATGATAGTTTGGTTTGATTATGACAGATCTACCAATATGTTACTAGTTATAAATCAAAGCAGTTCAGCTTTTCTGTTTGATGTTACAAGAGGACAGTAGTAGAATAGTAGAAAAATAGACATCTATTTATAGAATGATTTTTATTTAAAAGAAATACATGTGACTTATTAATATCATCTATACAAATTTATATCAAGTTCATGTTAATAATTATCATATAGGTTATTGATTTAACTCCATTTTCAACAACGGTTCAGTTATATTGTGTCGGTCAGTTTGGTTAGTGGAGGAAACCGGGCCACACGGGGAAAACCACCGACATGTCGGAAGTCACTGACGAACTTTATCACATTGTCTTGTATCGAACTCGCAGGTTTAGTGGTGATAGGTACTGAATGCATAGGTAGTCTTAAATCATACTACATTGCGTTCACGACCACGACCGTCCCACATTAATTATAGTAAACAGCAAATATTTCAATATAAATTACCGAAGTCTACAAAGTCTTTATATTGAGGTGGACAGTCTTACCTTAACCTCTCATCTCAGGCATGCGTTTTTGCTCGAGATGTGTTAAGCTACAGAGAGAATATGAAAGCGAGCAAACATGAGGACGACAACCTTTATAAAGATCCAGACATACAATATCAAAAAGAAACAATAACAGAAAATATCACACTGTTGGACTATTTCCTAGCCCTCATCGACAAATCATTGAAACATACAAAATCGATACTTCTAACATGCATCTACATGACAGCTGACTTTCCAGTTCTTGGTTAGATGCGTTTCAATAAAATGTTGCGAGGTTATATTAATTTCATGGACCAAAGCCTCCCCTCTTAGTGAAATGCTAATTTTAAAAATGATTAACCTTGTTGAAATAATTACTAAGCGATAGAGAATCCGAAGGGAAGTCAAGAATGGACCATCCAGAAAAACAATCAACATAGAGTACACTAGACACAGGACGAAGACAAACAAAGCAAACAACACTGAACAAAAAATAATTTCTGCTTGGCATAAGACACCCACCATTTTACTCATATATTCAGTCAAGTTCGGTAAAAGTCTATACAGAAAAGAAAACATACGTAAACAGTTACAACTCCATTGTCATTTGAGATATGGATATTTCATAGCGGTCAACCAGTTTGTGATGAAGACCATATAATTTTGTATTGGCGATTTTAACCTAGGAAAAACTCGAAACGTTTCTTGTTACTGGAGTAATCAAATATTATCAACCTAAAACCACAAGTTGGTGTGCGTGACGGGTGTCAATTGTCATTTTCAGACCGTTGTCAGCTATTTCATTCCTACCGATCTTACTGGACGAAAAAAAGCATCCACCTCTTCATAAGTTTGAAGCAAAAATCTTTAAAATATTAATTAAATCAGACGAATAGCAATCTAGGAAATGGAAAAATTGACGCTATCGAGGTTCATACTCTAAAAGATTGGATAAAAAATCTATATTTCATTCATGAGAAGAGTTTGGAGAAACCAAAGGGAAATCAACATTCGTATATCGAAGAAGAACAGACAACACAATGGCCAAAAGAAAAAGTACAAAAGAACAAACAACGATCTACGATGCATACACATAAAACTAAAAATCGAGTAACACGAACCTCACTGAAAACCGGGGCGGACTCGGGTGCTCCGGAAGGGTAAACAGTTCTGCTCCACTAGTGTCATCCGTCGTGTTAATCTAGTTACACACCCGTTAATAAGTCATGAATGAGGAAAGGACCGGGAAGTATTTACGACAAGTGGAACATATCCATAGTCAATTATGACACAGATATTCCGTAGCGGTCAACCAAGTCATGGTGGTGACGTAAGACATTCGAAGTGATGACCTTAACTTAACCAAGAGGAACCCTTGGTTCAGTAGCTTACTTGTTAGCAGCAACCCTCCATCGCGGAAATCATGATAGTAATCACAAGCTGGAATATCGTATCAACTGAGAGGCATATACTCCACATACAGGTGCTGCTGGATTGTTGCTACATAAAAAAACTCGCATTGGCGATTTCGATTTCCTGTTAATAAAGATTTTTAGCTTTGTGTGGATTTGCAATATTTTGTGTATGAACGTTCCAGATGAAGGTTATTCTAGAAACGCAGAAGTGCGCCGTGCGAACGATATATACAAAAGATCCACGAGTAATAACGTAACTTGTCAAAAATGCTCTTCACTACCTGTGATGCTATTATGCTAACAAGTCGAACGAATTTCAGTACCTGCTCCACATAGTAATTCTGTTTTGATATCAGTTGTTCGTACCACCGTAGGTACAAGTAAAGAGTGGAGTATGTCTACAGGTAACTCTTCATACAATGTTCTGTCTTAATATTTACATTTTGTTGTATGGTTATACACATAAAATCCAACTATGCTTATTGGTCTAGTTGGATATGAGAGCACGTGTTGTATGCAAAGGATAGAGAGCATATACAAAGGCGCAATACAACTATTCTTTAATTAATACAGAGAGACAAGCAACATTGCAAAAAAGGAGATATACTAAGAAAAAGCTAAAGATAAACAATTATGAACTACTAACGATAAGTAACATGGACCTCGCAAAAACATGTTCGAAGAGAAAGCGGCTGATTCATGTCTCTCTTTGTTGAAAAGATAATCAAAACGCCGTTTCATCTGGATAGTTCACAAGTGCTTTATTATTTCATCTTAACGTGTGCGTCTCCGCATTATAATTATATGGTGACAGCAGTTAACATGTACCGACCGTATGCACTCTTATTATCTACAAAGTGGGTCGGTACGTATTGTTGACATTTATTAGTATTTTATCTTACACGTCACTACATGATGTAGTTTACATATACCCCATATAAAAAGTAGGTTATTCTGTGTTGTTTTCTATGATAGATTTATTTGTTTATTTACTAGAATTATATTTTAATGTTATTTGTTTAAATGTACCCTCCTATCGATTATTGGGATTGTTGGCTACATCTGTGTTTTTCTAATTTGTGCTAGGGTTAGGATTATGGTGTTTAATGCCACTTTCAACAGTATTTCAGTTATGTATTGAATTATTTTCAAATAAACAGACCTGAAAGTCATATGCTTATATTTATCCTGCACTGGTTCTAATTGAGCATTTGAAATGCATTGTCTGGATTAATTTGTGTTACATACGGTCACTGACCAAAGATATATATTTTTGTGTTACCACTGTCACATGTTTAAATTGTTCCTTTTCTGCTAAGCACATATATTATTAAGGAGTAAAAACATAGACATATTAGTTCGGAGTTAGGATCATTTTTCCAAGTAGAGTGGCATGTTCATCTTTCATGTATAGTCATGGTGTTGTGTTAATGAGCTAACGTGATAGAAATCCAACTCACCGTTTCGGTCTATGACAAAACAGATACCACCATCGTCTCATAGAAAAACTTGTTCATTCTCACCATGATATAACTTTGTGCTAAGCTACGATCACTCACTCACATAGGCATAGACATACCTTAACATCGGTACTTTTTATTGAAGTGTCTGTATCACACAAGGAAAGTGAGTGGTCTGGTCATTTAAAAATATGATAGGTGTATCGAGTGTGCCTTTTACTATATTTTTTTAAATAAAATTTAAAGTTATACGTTGTTGAATAGAAATAGAGACTATGAGAGTGATTTCAGGTACATGTATCTCTTTTTCAATCTTAAATATTATCCGGATATACTAATTTCGGAAACAAAGTATATGTTATCTCCGTTGATAATATAATTCCATATATAATAAAAACAAAAAAACCACAACATTTTAGATTTTTCATATTTTCCAACACGTGGGTCAAAACGAAAGTAGATCGGAAGTAAATAAATAAACAAAAATTAGAAACAATCATGAAATAATTCTCAAAATACGTATTGAATTTATTGATCTATCTTAATTGTATTATTAATGTACTAAAAAGACTAACACAATTCATATACATGCCACTAATATTAACGAGGCCAGGATAAGGTACTGGTATTTTATGTTTCTCTAACAAACAAATGTAAAGATTTCGAATAAAGATTTTAATTGGAAAAAAAAAAAATATATATTTTTGTTATTGGATTTTGAACTGTACCTTGTGCTAAGCTACAATTACTCACTCCCATAGAACTAGCTTAACCTCAGCACTTTTCATTGAAATGTCTATACGATACCAGGAAAGTGAGCAGTGTGGTCAGGTATATGTGTGATAGGTGTATAGAGTCTAGAGAATTCCGAATGCATTTGTAAAATCCAGCGCAAACCGAAGTGGTTGTATCCGTTTCATTGACTGAAATTTTTAATAAGCCACATTCGCTGACTATTCTTTTCCAATTTGTCTGAGGGGGGCCCAGTAGATATATTTAAATGTGGCAGTCGAAAAGAGAAATATCTCGGGAGTGTAACGATATAATTGGGTCAGCGAAAGGATCACAAATAAGCGAAACATATTGAGGCGAAGTGGGGAAGGGGTAAAGGGCAGATGTTTACCTTGAAGTAAGGAAGAGGAGGGGGCATATATTTCTTGAATGAAACAAGTGCCTGTGCATGTAACCACTTATGGAACAGTAGCGTCACCAAACGGGAGAAGCGGTGAATGATCTTTATTAAGCCAAATTAAATGAGATAAAAATGAATATTCTAATATGACGTCCTTCAAACGCTTTGAGTCAAAACCCGTGGTATAAAAAATATTAATCTATGACCAATTAAATCTATGACGTCATCGACAATTTATAGCGATATTTTACCAATTTTTACATATTAGAATCGAAATAATTCATGGAAGCCATATGTATATATTGTTTTTACCACGGTTAGGCCTTTATGTCAGCTTTTTACCCCTCGCTAACGCTCGGGGTAAAACTTCGTGACATGAAGGCCTACCCGTGATAAAAACAATATATACATATGGCTGTCATGAATTATTTCTTAAACAACCGTGATATAATCGAGATTCCTGGAGTGTATGAAAATCCGAGGCGGAAAACCGTTACAATGGCCTTAACAGTCGATGTAAAATGTCTGAAATACATGAAATTGGTGGAGTTCGACACCAAATTTACCAACGAATAATATTTGGTGGTCAACTTGCCGGAATTAATTTGCATCCCTGAACTCTGGATGAATTAATATTCACACACCTTATATTTCTAGCTTCTAAACTCGAGGTTCCCACAGTGGAGTAGCTTCCATTGAGGCAATGAGGCAACTGCCTCACTAGATTTGTTTGCAGAAAAAAAAAATATGTGATTAATATTATAAAAGTTGAATAAAATAAGAGAAATAAAAACCTTTGTCAAAGTTTGCAATACAAATATAGTCTAATTAGTTGAAATCGTTATACAAAACCCCTAAGCCTTGCTCTTCAGAACTCAAAATGCGATGTGTACAAGGCTTTCGTTGATGCTCAGAATAGTAAGAAAGTCATTGCCGATCAAAGGTCGGACACAGTCTTCAACAGATGCATATGGATGAAGACAACTGCGATCGCCGACAACATCGGTATCGAGCTGTCTAAACCAAGAACAGTCGGACGAATGACAAATCGGGCTAACGGCGTTGCATTTGCCGAAGATTCCGTACCTAGTTATTATAGGATACATGCTTTCTTTCCTTTCGCCGATCACTGTTTAAGTGAGCCAAACGAGAGGTTTCCTGAACAAACACGTCCGTCCTTCTTAGCGTTTCAATTGCTACCTAATCGCGTTCAAAACATATCTGCAGAACATGTAGAAGATATACACACCAGATATGAAGATGATTTGCCAGATTCTATAGGATTTATCGCGGAAATGGAAAAATGGAAAATGTTCTGTGCAGGGCTTCAAAAACAGGATTCTAATCAGTCTTTGGAAGAAGCAATTGAGCTTGCAGACCCTAACTATTATCCGAATTTGCATGCTAGTTTTAGGGTTCTGCTCACAATGCCTGTACGGTCCGTGCCCTGTGAAAGGTATTTTTCTGCTATGAGACGTTTGAAACACTGGAGCAGATCTACAATGACAGACAATCGACTTGCTAGTCTGTTCATTCATAGGGATATCTATCTTTGTAGAGGAAATATCATGAGAAAATTCGATGAAACCAAAAAACGCCGCCTTGGACCATTGCATTTCTGACATGATTGTTTACTGGTTGTTATAATGTATACTAAGTAAAATGTTTAACTGAAAACACTATCACTTATCTAAATGTGCATGTAAAAACCATACAAAATATAAGACATACACTTTCGATATCCAAAGAGTGAGGCCGGAAATGACGAAATTCAAAAAGTTCAGAGAGAAAGAAAGCATGGATTTTTATTTTGAGGGAATAATACATTCTAAAATACTGGTATGTGATAAAAACTTATCGGCGGTTGCCCCATTACGTGTAATGGCATCCCGTTATAACCCTTGCGAGTAAGCGAGCATTTAGGGTTTATTATTAAAACTAATTTTAATACAGCAGATGTTAACGGAGGAACCGGATGGCTCAATGAGTTAGGTAGTTGGATTACCTAACAACTCATACAAGCCTATCATCAATACGGTGTGGGTTCGCGCCCGGATTTGTAAATTACAAAAAAAGTGGACTCGACTCGCAGCATGTGATAAAGTTTATGATTAGGGCGCTGGGCATAATGTTAAGCGAGTGGTGTTGCAGTGTATCAATTGTGGGAGTTCAAATTCTGTCGAGGGAGAACACAAATTTGTCAGCTCAAAAATTTAATTCTAACACTGTTGGATAACATTTTCAGACGAATACATATTTGAAAATTAAGAAAGCAACATACATTTCAGCGTGTTGGTCTCAATTGAGGTCCGATTCCCACTTTCAGGTCGGGTCAGACTATAACGGAGGTTTTGAACAAATCGGTTATAGATAATGTTCGGAGGGGGGTAGATCACAGGTTTAAGCTGAAACTAAATAAAATCAGCGCGAAATGTTGCTGTACAACTTGTATTAATATTGAATGTTGAAGAATAAGTACATAAATACGGTCAAGGACGTACTTGATACGGTATAATGAATCCAAACATGCGGTTATCCGTTAGTATGTAAACAATGTCATTAAATGTTCGAATTCCACTCAGGCGAGGTGTTCTCGATATAACATTATATACCTTAATTTTAGAGTCACACGTCATTTTATCCGTGTTTTGGTTGGTTTAAAAAGTTGAGGTTATTTGTCAATGAACGGAATCTAAAAATATTCGTCGTTCTCAAGGCGTCACGTGCCGTGGTCATCAGGTGATTTTCTTTAAATAAGGCACATTTGGGGTTATTTAAATTTATTTCCGATTATTTACATTATTTTGAAAATTTCAGGAAGATAATGGTAACTGTGCACACAGTTACCATTATCTTCTTTTGGAGTTACGATTATATTCTTCCGACGGCTATTTTATTGGCAACGAGACTATATATTGTATCAAGAACACACACATACAACAAATTCGTACAGATCAACCTTGCGGCTGAGTAATTCTTGACAACAACAGGATAGAATGGAGAAATTAGCAGAAAACGATCTTACCTATTTCTACCTCCGCCATGTTGTGATCGTCGTAACTGCAGTTACCACGATCAGTTTACCGCCAGTGAATAATGACAACATAGTTATACCGTAACAAGACAGAGTAAAAGAAGTTTTTGGCTTAGCGAATGTAACGATTAATATGATTACAACACTGTCTGTGATCATACAGAACTTGACTATAAAAGTAACACGACTTTTTTTTTCTGGTTGGATCTGATAATTTAGATTTCTCTCTCTCTCTCTCTCTCTCTCTCTCTCTCTCTCTCTCTCTCTCTCTCTCTCTCTCTCTCTCTCTCTCTCTCTCTCTAACTCTCTCTCTGTCCCTCTCTCTCTCTTTCTCTCTCTCTCTCTCTCTCTTGATTGCTCCTTTCGATTTTCTCTAACGTTTATGTTGCCAGTGTCTGTGTTTGTTCCATTCTTGATTATTCCTTTCGATTTTCTCTAACGTTTATGTTGCCAGTGTCTGTGTTTGTTCCATTCTGGATTGCTCCTTTCGATTTTCCCTAACGTTTATGTTGCCAGTGTCTGTGTTCGTTCCATTCTTGATTGCTCCTTTCGATTTTCCCTAACGTTTATGTTGCCAGTGTCTGTGTTTGTTCCATTCTAGATTGGTCCTTTCGATTTTCTCTAACGTTTATGTTGCCAGTGTCTGTGTGTGTTCCATTCTTGATTGCTCCTTTCGATTTTCTCTAACGTTTATGTTGCCAGTGTCTGTGTTTGTTCCATTCTTGATTGCTCCTTTCGATTTTCCCTAACGTTTATGTTGCCAGTGTCTGTGTTTGTTCCATTCTTGATTGCTCCTTTCGATTTTCTCTAACGTTTATGTTGCCAGTGTCTGTGTTTGTTCCATTCTTGATTGCTCCTTTCGATTTTCTCTAACGTTTATGTTGACAGTGTCTGTGTTCGTTCCATTCTTGATTGCTCCTTTCGATTTTCCCTAACGTTTATGTTGCCAGTGTCTGTGTTTGTTCCATTCTTGATTGCTCCTTTCGATTTTCTCTAACGTTTATGTTGCCAGTGTCTGTGTTTGTTCCATTCTTGATTGCTCCTTTCGATTTTCTCTAACGTTTATGTTGCCAGTGTCTGTGTTTGTTCCATTCTTGATTGCTCCTTTCGATTTTCTCTAACGTTTATCTCCATAACCATTTCATCCCCTTCCCCCTTTTTTTGGCTAATTCTCATGTTCTCCAGACCTTGTAGTTAATAATAGAAATAAAGGTGCACAATATCGTATCGGCCATTTTTATCCTTTTTAATGCGGGAATCATATTATTTTATTATATATTCAACGATTTTCTGACAATTTAAATGTTATTCATAGAACAATGATCTTGAACTACGTTTATAAATATAATATATTCTATGGAGTTAAGTCATCACGGGTTGAGTAAATGATCACTATTTGTTTTAATTCATGCTTCATTGATAATTATTATCGTAAGAAAATGTAAATCACGTGACCATTTAACTTCCTCTTCTACAAAGTTCTTAATCTGTATCTGTATCTGGTACGTTGTAGAACCCAACTATGGTTTTTATACAACGGGTATAGAGACAGCGCCGATTGCGGTCTTTATTGGCGCGGATTCCTTAGAGCGGTCTAAAATGCTTCTAAGGAATGTGCATGCACGACACTGTTTGGCAGATGGTTCAAATGAATTACGGTGTCCACAAAGAAAGAATGTTGGTACTGCTGTTTCTTGTAATCTGGTAATTCAAGTCCTTTTGTATTATTGTATGTACGTTTCTCTACTATATTTGATGTTATATGATCTTTAGAATGTTTTGCTGTGACGTATGGGGCAATGAATGTCTACGGATTGTTTATCTGCTCCGGTCAAAACGTAAATAGTCTAGCTAAAAGTACATAGTTTGATAAACCTTTAAGATTTATAGTTCTAGAAGATATTCAAATGGATGAAATAGGTAATTCAGCTTCAGAAGAAATGCCAGAATTAACTGAAACATTTGAAAACAAAAACAATAACAAAATACCTGAAGAAAAGATGGCTGCCTTGTATGCAACGGTAATAAAGAAAAACATTTATGAAGAATACGACGAGGAATATGGGGTGAAACCTATATTCATTCTCGAGTCAGACATCTTTGGTAGTTATAAACCAAAGCCTCAAGAATGCATAACACACAATGAAATCTACAAAGCCATTGATGAGCAAGTGTCCGCCAGTCACCTGAAAGGCATACAGAGAGTAAGGGGGCTCTGGAGAATTTACCCCGACAATGAAGATGATAAAAATGCACTTGTCACAAATGCTCTCACTATCAGAAATATGTTGATACAATTCTACACTAGAAACCCTAAAGTAGCAGCACGAGAAAAACCAGATCATTACCGTATAAGGGTAAAAGATGTCCCCTGTTCTGCAGATGATGGACAAATATATAGATATCTAGAAAAACAGTTAATGTGCGTGATACATAACCACTACAGAGAAAGACTTAGAGTAGATGGCTTTTTGACAAATTGTCACACAGGTGACAGAATATTCATCTGTGACAATCCAGGGAAATCCCTTCCAAGATCAGTAAGAATTGGCAAATACTTTGCCACAATTATACACAGAGGTCAAATTGATCCAAGGAAACAGACACTTAAATGCAATAAATGCCTACAGCAAGGCCATAAACAATATGAGTGTCCAAATCAGTGGACATGTAGACAGTGCAACAAGCCAGGTCATAGAGAAAGTGAATGCCATGAAGATCTAAATGAGACCAGCCAACAAGAAGAGAAAGAAGAGAATCAGTCAGTCATTGATGATCAGAGTAATGATGTTGGTGGAGAAACCGAATATGAAACTGACAGTGATGCGGACTGCGATGAGAGAAACGAAGAAAAATCACAGTCAACTGTTAAACCTCAGGAGAAAAATAAAAACAGTGACAAAATTGAAACATTACATAACAAAACAAAAGATATCACAGAAGAGGAGGCAAAAGGCAAAACAGACAGTCAAGATATGCCAAACTTGCCTAAATGTCAAAACAAAACAAAAAGAAGAAAGAAAAAACAAAGTGAGTCAGCTAAAGGTCCATTGGATGTTTATCTAATAAATGAGCCTCAACAAACGCCTAACAAGTCCAACAAACAGCCAGCGACAACTCCAACTGATGAGCTTCATCTAAGGACCACCAAAACCAAAAAACACAGAACTGAAGTAAAAAAATGAATTAACAATGGCGTTATGTAAATACTATATTTTTATTTATATATTATTTTTTTTCCATAACAATTTTATCATATGCAAAAAATGTACTATAAAAAATAATAGATGTGATATAATATTAGATTATATACATACGACAGGTAAAACGACCAGAAAAACAATAGGAACAAAAATAAATCGGATGAAATATCTCATTATTAATCCATCAGGCATACTACTAAATTCTCAGAGAAAAAATTAAAATAAGTGTAGTTCAAGAAATATCAATGAAATATTGAAAGTCTTTAAAACAACTCCAAGATCAATAAAATGCAAATTTCATATTTCTACAACACTAGCAAAATGTCAACATAAGTATTACAACAGTGTGTTATTAAAAAATATCCGCAAAAGACATATATATGAAAATACAATACACTCAATGCAACTGATATTATTCAAAGAAAAAAAACATGACTTCATGTACATCTTATGGATAAACAAAGAACACGTGGACTTTTTATTTATAAACAATGAACACGTGGGTGTCCTATTTATAGATACGAAGTCGACATCGGCACCATTAAATTTTGACATACAAACAAGGAAAATAACAAACAACAGAATAAATACCACGAAATTTAACAACGTCATAAATAAAATCAATACAATCATTACTACAACAACTATAATAATATTATCAAACAATAAAACAATGACATACCGTGATAGCCAATTAAGACGTAAACACAAATGTATTAGTACTGTTAACACGAGAAACTCTCCCATTGAACACGCTTGTAAATTGCCGAACTTTATTGACCATGAAAAGCTTATATCGTCTGTTAAACACAAAAAACACAATTATATTCCATGCATAGTCCATCTTTATAAAATTACGTTGAAAAACTGTCCATCTAAAACACACGAAAGTCCCTCAAAGCAAAATATCGTCACAGTCCGCAAAATCCACATGGTCAATAAATTCACGGTTTCTAGGGTGAAGGCCGTACAGGTGAACAAGGAGAACGACAAAATTCTATTAATAGCAATAGGGAATGTCCTGAAAAATAAATATATACATATTGTAAATAATATTGTTTGTGTATTTCAAATGAGCATTATTATGCAAATATTGTCAATGTATGTTATAACTGACAAACGGAAAGATGTATCACATGATGTAATAATGGTAAAATGTTATAAGTTTTGTTATTATTTGTACATTCATGTTCATAGAGGCATATTTTTATTGCCAATATTGCCAAACTTTCATTATTATGCATATTATTATAAGCTCCAAGCAAATATAAGGTAAAATGTTAGACACACTGCATTTATGTTCATTGAACTGTCAAGGGTTAGGACAAAAAGAAAAAAGACAAAGATTATTTCAATGGGCTAAAAACCAAAAAACCCATAGTCTCTATGCACAAGAGACACATTTTACAAAAAATACAATATTGTCTCTAAAACAAGAGTTTAGTGGTGATGTTTACAATAGTCATGGTAACTCTCAGTCAAGAGGAGTTTCAATTTTTATAAAAAAGGAATTAAAATATACCATAATAGATGTACATTATGATAATGATGGTAGAATATTGCTGATAAATATAGAAATAGATGAAAATATATTTACTTTGGTGAACCTATATGCCAACAATATAGAAAAAAATAGAAATGCTTTCTTCAAAAAAGTAAATAACTTTATAGAGAACTATGCAATAGGTATTTTAATAGTGGGAGGGGATTTAAACGATACTCCTACATGTGCAGATAGAAAATATAGTATCTCAACCCAAAAGACTAAAAAAACCTGTAAATAGTTTGAAAACTCTAATAAAAAAACATAAACTCATTGATATTTGGAGAGATATGAACACAAACTTGAGACAATACACATGGAGAAGAAAAAATAACATCAGCACTGCAAGTAGGATTGATTATTTTTTGATAAGTACAGATATAAGACCAAGAATTGTAAGTGCTGATATAAGGCCGGCTACTATTTCTTATACTGACCACCAAGCAATTTCATTAAAAATTAATCATAAAGCTGAAAGCAGAGGTAGGGGATATTTTAAGCTTAATAGTAAAATTCTCGAAAATGAGGAATATAAAGAAATAATAAAACAATTAATATCAAAATACCAGAAAAAACTTGTAATACAAAAGACAGACCCAAGAACACTTTGGGATGTTTTTAAGGCTGAGGTTAGAGATGTCACAGTCAAAATATGTAAACAAATATCCCACGAAAAAAATTATGAACTGAATAAATTAGAAAAAACTCTTCAATCTTTACAATTAGAACGAGATAATGAAAAAAATAAAGTTACAAAGGAAAATGCAAAGTTTCTTCAAGACAAAATTAATGTCATTGAAAATAAATTGTCAAAGATATATTCAGATAAGGCTAAAGGGGCCCAAATCAGGTCAAGAATAAAATGGGTAGAAGAAGGTGAAAAAAACACAAAATTCTTTCTGGGACTTGAAAAGGCTAGACAGACAAGAAAAAATATAACAGCTCTTAAAGATAATAAAGGTAAACTGATAAAAAAACAAAGTAAAATACTAGAATTAGAAAGAGAATATTATATAACACTCTATGAAACAAAAAATCCATATCCAATTAAAATAGAAGAATATATTGAAGCTACAAATATTGAAAATAAACTATCTAGGGATGAAAGTAATGCTGCAGAAGGAGAATTAACCATAGAGGAATGTTCAAAATCTGTATTTCAAATGAAATTAAACAAAGCACCTGGAATTGATGGACTGACTGTAGAGTTTTATAGAACCTTTTGGCCTTTCTTAAAGCATTTTGCAGTAAAAAATTTTAATAATTGTTATGTCAAAGAGGAACTATCAAATACGCAGAAAATTGGTCTCATTTCACTAATATATAAAAAAAATGACCCACTTAGCCTTGATAATTATCGCCCAATTACTCTTTTGAATATCGACACCAAAATAATAGCATACACCTTAGCTCAAAGAATTAAACCACTGTTGCATAAAATAATAAATAGCGACCAAAATGGCTATATAACAAATAGGTATATAGGATTCAATATCAAACAAATACAGGATATTATAGACTATGCAGATAAATTTAATGTAGAGGGGGCAATTCTTTTTCTTGATTTTTCAAAAGCTTTCGACTCCTTAGAATGGGAGTTTATGTATCTATCCCTGGAAAAATTTGGATTTCAAAAATCTATAATTAAATGGCTAAGAACTCTCTATAGTAATATTAAAGGATGTATTCTGAATAACGGTTGGATTTCCTCACCTTTTAAAATAAATCGTGGGAGCCGTCAAGGCTGTCCGTTGAGCGCGTTAATCTTCGTAATTGCAGTTGAAATTCTAGCTTGCAGGATCAGACAGGATAAAAACCTCAAAGGTATCCAAATTAAGCTTGATGGTAGGACTCACAGCTTAAAGCTTAGTCAGCTAGCTGATGATACCACAGTCTTCGTTCAATCTAAAATAGAAATATCTATAGCTTTTAATATAATTGAAACATTTGGTTCATTTTCTGGTCTAATACTAAATAGAAATAAGACAGAAGGTATGTGGATAGGATGCTTAAAACATTGCAAAGATAAGATAGAAAATATTAACTGGGTCACAGATTATGTAAAATGTCTAGGAATATATTTTGGTCACAATAAAGCAGAATGCAAAAAACTTAATATAGAAAAACAACTTTTAAAATCTGAAAAAATAATGAATTCATGGAAGAAAAGAAACATAACAATGGTAGGAAAGATTATGATAGCTAAGTCATTAATAATCCCAAATATAACATATGTAGCATCAGTTACCAATATAGACAAAGAATATGTATCAAAATTTAAAACCATGATATACAAATTCATATGGAATGATAAGCGAGAAAAGGTAAAACGAGAAACAATGAATAAAAACTATTTAGAAGGGGGGCTTAAAATGATTGACAAATAAAATGGATTAAAAAACTCACAAGCAAAAATTTTGCCAATTGGAAAGTCATTCCGTTCTATTACTTTAACAAGTTTGGCCCTGAATTAATGATCTTTAATATGAGCTTAGATACTATTAAATCAGTCGATCAGTTTACAAACAATCTCAGTGATTATTACCTTAATCTATTAAAATCATGGATATCCATAAACAAATACACTAAAATACCAAGCAACTTCAGAACTGTAAGACAGGAAATAATATGGGGAAATCAACATATCAAGTTTAAGAATAAATCATTTATATATTTAAATTGGATAAATGATGGTATAATATTCATCAATGACATAATAGATCATGAAGGAAAGTTATCAGAAAACTTCATATTAAAAAAACTCTCTTTAAAAACTAATTGGATATCAGAATTTACAAAACTGAAGAAATCAATCCCCAAAAATTGGCTAAATGAACTAGAATCTGAAAATTCAACCAAGACTGCAGTAAAAACCAATAAAATTCTTTATATAAATGAAAATTCCAAGAAAAAACTACAAGACTGTAATTCACAAGATATATATAAAACTCCAAACATAATGAATAAAAATATCAAAGAACATCCTACTGGTTTCATGAAATGGAGGCAAAAACTCGAAATACTATTTGTATTAAAGATATGCTCAAATTTACATTTCATCATCTTAAAGAAAATAAACTCAAAATCTTCAGATGGAAATTATTACATTTCATACTTCCATGTAAACAGTTACTGTATCAATGGAAAATAGAAAACACACCATTATGTGATACCTGTCACATTATAGATGATTATGAACACTATTTTATTTCTTGCAAAAGCCTCGACTCCTTTTGGAATGATGTAAAAATATTACTAGAAAAACTAAGAATAGGAATTCATATACTTTCATTGAAAAATTTAGTGTTTGGATATAAAATAGAAGATGAATACTATAATAGCATCAATTATTTTCTTACAATTCTATTATTCACAATATATAAAAGTCATTATGTGTCAAAACAAAAGGAAAACCATATTAATGTACTTCAACTTTTTAAAATTGAACTCAAGAATCGATTTGAATTAGACAAACTAGTAAACTGCCATACAAATGTATTTGTGCAGAAGGTTATTGATCTCATTTAGATTCACTATAGAATACTGTTTTTTTTTTTATTACAGTAATTGGGAAGCATATTTATGCCCCTTATTTTTCAGTAATAAATCAATAGTTATGAGGATGTATATGTGTGTGTGTAAATGTATGAATGTATATGTATGTATGTGTATGTAAAGGTTAAAGAAGACATGTTTGGGAGTGTATGTAATGTATGTATATCCTGTTAGTATAACATTAACTGTACAAATAATGTGTATGTCGCACACTATGTGTTGCCTCTGAGTCTTATGTGTTTGTACTTTCTTGTTTTGTTGTGTTTATTATCTGTATTTGTGTGTGTGTTGCCCTATGTATATTTTTTTTGTGGGGGGTTAGTTGTCACTCTTTTTGCTTACATATCAGACATATCTAGTAATATGCTATATACTTACACTTAGTAATGTGACGATGAAGATTCCATAGCTTGACCATTATCTATCCTCGTTAAAATTTAAAGTTATACGTTGTTGAATAGAAATTGAGACTATGAGTATGAGAGTGATTTCAAGTACATGTATCTCTTTTTCAATCTTAAATATTATCCGGATATTTTAATTTCGGAAACAAAGTATATTCTATCTCCGTTGATAATATAATTCCATATAGAATTAAAAAAAAACAAAAACAAAAACCCACAACATTTTAGATTTTTCATAGCTCCCAACACGTGGGTCAAAACGAAAGTAGATCGGAAGTAAATAAATAAAAAAAATTTAGAAACAATCATGAAATAACTCTCAAAATACGTATTGAATTTAGTGATCTATCATAATTGTATTACTATTGTACTAAAAAGACTAACAATTCCTATACATGCTACTAATATTAACGAGGCCAGGATAAGGTACTGGTATTTTATGTTTCTCTAACTAACAAATGTAAAGATTTCGAATAAAGATTTTAATTGGAAAAAAAAAAAAAAAAAAAAAAAAAAAATGTTTTGCTTTGATGTTCCTATTCGGTCCAGCTAATTTGACGAAATTATCTGTTGGTAGTGCGTTACCAACCCCTCAACCACCTTGTACATTAGGATCAGACGTAGGCTAAGTCGTCTTTCCTCTAGTGTCTCCAGCTCAAGGTCTTCTCTCATCCTCGTGATGGCTCCTGTTTCTCTACTTTTGTAGTCTTTTTTAGCGAACCCGATAGCCCCTAATTTGGTGATATTTCGTCAGAAAACATTATATTCGGTATTTGCAGGTAATATATGTTGTTTTCATGTCAAATATATAATATTGTTGTCATATTTTCTCATTTAAATAAGTCATTTATTAATAAACCTATCTAAACAACATTACTTTTATCTTTACCAATATGACCCCGTATGTTCAGTATGCACCACTCACTACACAAACATTGGTATTTACAAAACTGTAAGTTTCGAAATTTCAATTAATATTCAAGAAATGTCTCTGTATTGCAGCATTTACAGTCGAACCGACAGTGATATGTGACTGAAAAAATAACATCAGCACTGCAAGTAGGATTGATTATTTTTTGATAAGTACAGATATAAGACCAAGAATTGTAAGTGCTGATATAAGGCCGGCTACTATTTCTTATACTGACCACCAAGCAATTTCATTAAAAATTAATCATAAAGCTGAAAGCAGAGGTAGGGGATATTTTAAGCTTAATAGTAAAATTCTCGAAAATGAGGAATATAAAGAAATAATAAAACAATTAATATCAAAATACCAGAAAAAACTTGTAATACAAAAGACAGACCCAAGAACACTTTGGGATGTTTTTAAGGCTGAGGTTAGAGATGTCACAGTCAAAATATGTAAACAAATATCCCACGAAAAAAATTATGAACTGAATAAATTAGAAAAAACTCTTCAATCTTTACAATTAGAACGAGATAATGAAAAAAATAAAGTTACAAAGGAAAATGCAAAGTTTCTTCAAGACAAAATTAATGTCATTGAAAATAAATTGTCAAAGATATATTCAGATAAGGCTAAAGGGGCCCAAATCAGGTCAAGAATAAAATGGGTAGAAGAAGGTGAAAAAAACACAAAATTCTTTCTGGGACTTGAAAAGGCTAGACAGACAAGAAAAAATATAACAGCTCTTAAAGATAATAAAGGTAAACTGATAAAAAAACAAAGTAAAATACTAGAATTAGAAAGAGAATATTATATAACACTCTATGAAACAAAAAATCCATATCCAATTAAAATAGAAGAATATATTGAAGCTACAAATATTGAAAATAAACTATCTAGGGATGAAAGTAATGCTGCAGAAGGAGAATTAACCATAGAGGAATGTTCAAAATCTGTATTTCAAATGAAATTAAACAAAGCACCTGGAATTGATGGACTGACTGTAGAGTTTTATAGAACCTTTTGGCCTTTCTTAAAGCATTTTGCAGTAAAAAATTTTAATAATTGTTATGTCAAAGAGGAACTATCAAATACGCAGAAAATTGGTCTCATTTCACTAATATATAAAAAAAATGACCCACTTAGCCTTGATAATTATCGCCCAATTACTCTTTTGAATATCGACACCAAAATAATAGCATACACCTTAGCTCAAAGAATTAAACCACTGTTGCATAAAATAATAAATAGCGACCAAAATGGCTATATAACAAATAGGTATATAGGATTCAATATCAAACAAATACAGGATATTATAGACTATGCAGATAAATTTAATGTAGAGGGGGCAATTCTTTTTCTTGATTTTTCAAAAGCTTTCGACTCCTTAGAATGGGAGTTTATGTATCTATCCCTGGAAAAATTTGGATTTCAAAAATCTATAATTAAATGGCTAAGAACTCTCTATAGTAATATTAAAGGATGTATTCTGAATAACGGTTGGATTTCCTCACCTTTTAAAATAAATCGTGGGAGCCGTCAAGGCTGTCCGTTGAGCGCGTTAATCTTCGTAATTGCAGTTGAAATTCTAGCTTGCAGGATCAGACAGGATAAAAACCTCAAAGGTATCCAAATTAAGCTTGATGGTAGGACTCACAGCTTAAAGCTTAGTCAGCTAGCTGATGATACCACAGTCTTCGTTCAATCTAAAATAGAAATATCTATAGCTTTTAATATAATTGAAACATTTGGTTCATTTTCTGGTCTAATACTAAATAGAAATAAGACAGAAGGTATGTGGATAGGATGCTTAAAACATTGCAAAGATAAGATAGAAAATATTAACTGGGTCACAGATTATGTAAAATGTCTAGGAATATATTTTGGTCACAATAAAGCAGAATGCAAAAAACTTAATATAGAAAAACAACTTTTAAAATCTGAAAAAATAATGAATTCATGGAAGAAAAGAAACATAACAATGGTAGGAAAGATTATGATAGTTAAGTCATTAATAATCCCAAATATAACATATGTAGCATCAGTTACCAATATAGACAAAGAATATGTATCAAAATTTAAAACCATGATATACAAATTCATATGGAATGATAAGCGAGAAAAGGTAAAACGAGAAACAATGAATAAAAACTATTTAGAAGGGGGGCTTAAAATGATTGACAAATAAAATGGATTAAAAAACTCACAAGCAAAAATTTTGCCAATTGGAAAGTCATTCCGTTCTATTACTTTAACAAGTTTGGCCCTGAATTAATGATCTTTAATATGAGCTTAGATACTATTAAATCAGTCGATCAGTTTACAAACAATCTCAGTGATTATTACCTTAATCTATTAAAATCATGGATATCCATAAACAAATACACTAAAATACCAAGCAACTTCAGAACTGTAAGACAGGAAATAATATGGGGAAATCAACATATCAAGTTTAAGAATAAATCATTTATATATTTAAATTGGATAAATGATGGTATAATATTCATCAATGACATAATAGATCATGAAGGAAAGTTATCAGAAAACTTCATATTAAAAAAACTATCTTTAAAAACTAATTGGATATCAGAATTTACAAAACTGAAGAAATCAATCCCCAAAAATTGGCTAAATGAACTAGAATCTGAAAATTCAACCAAGACTGCAGTAAAAACCAATAAAATTCTTTATATAAATGAAAATTCCAAGAAAAAACTACAAGACTGTAATTCACAAGATATATATAAAACTCCAAACATAATGAATAAAAATATCAAAGAACATCCTACTGGTTTCATGAAATGGAGGCAAAAACTCGAAATACTATTTGTATTAAAGATATGCTCAAATTTACATTTCATCATCTTAAAGAAAATAAACTCAAAATCTTCAGATGGAAATTATTACATTTCATACTTCCATGTAAACAGTTACTGTATCAATGGAAAATAGAAAACACACCATTATGTGATACCTGTCACATTATAGATGATTATGAACACTATTTTATTTCTTGCAAAAGCCTCGACTCCTTTTGGAATGATGTAAAAATATTACTAGAAAAACTAAGAATAGGAATTCATATACTTTCATTGAAAAATTTAGTGTTTGGATATAAAATAGAAGATGAATACTATAATAGCATCAATTATTTTCTTACAATTCTATTATTCACAATATATAAAAGTCATTATGTGTCAAAACAAAAGGAAAACCATATTAATGTACTTCAACTTTTTAAAATTGAACTCAAGAATCGATTTGAATTAGACAAACTAGTAAACTGCCATACAAATGTATTTGTGCAGAAGGTTATTGATCTCATTTAGATTCACTATAGAATACTGTTTTTTTTTTTATTACAGTAATTGGGAAGCATATTTATGCCCCTTATTTTTCAGTAATAAATCAATAGTTATGAGGATGTATATGTGTGTGTGTAAATGTATGAATGTATATGTATGTATGTGTATGTAAAGGTTAAAGAAGACATGTTTGGGAGTGTATGTAATGTATGTATATCCTGTTAGTATAACATTAACTGTACAAATAATGTGTATGTCGCACACTATGTGTTGCCTCTGAGTCTTATGTGTTTGTACTTTCTTGTTTTGTTGTGTTTATTATCTGTATTTGTGTGTGTGTTGCCCTATGTATATTTTTTTGTGGGGGGTTAGTTGTCACTCTTTTTGCTTACATATCAGACATATCTAGTAATATGCTATATACTTACACTTAGTAATGTGACGATGAAGATTCCATAGCTTGACCATTATCTATCCTCGTTAAAATTTAAAGTTATACGTTGTTGAATAGAAATTGAGACTATGAGTATGAGAGTGATTTCAAGTACATGTATCTCTTTTTCAATCTTAAATATTATCCGGATATTTTAATTTCGGAAACAAAGTATATTCTATCTCCGTTGATAATATAATTCCATATAGAATTAAAAAAAAACAAAAACAAAAACCCACAACATTTTAGATTTTTCATAGCTCCCAACACGTGGGTCAAAACGAAAGTAGATCGGAAGTAAATAAATAAAAAAAATTTAGAAACAATCATGAAATAACTCTCAAAATACGTATTGAATTTAGTGATCTATCATAATTGTATTACTATTGTACTAAAAAGACTAACAATTCCTATACATGCTACTAATATTAACGAGGCCAGGATAAGGTACTGGTATTTTATGTTTCTCTAACTAACAAATGTAAAGATTTCGAATAAAGATTTTAATTGGAAAAAAAAAAAAAAAAAAAAAAAAAAAAATGTTTTGCTTTGATGTTCCTATTCGGTCCAGCTAATTTGACGAAATTATCTGTTGGTAGTGCGTTACCAACCCCTCAACCACCTTGTACATTAGGATCAGACGTAGGCTAAGTCGTCTTTCCTCTAGTGTCTCCAGCTCAAGGTCTTCTCTCATCCTCGTGATGGCTCCTGTTTCTCTACTTTTGTAGTCTTTTTTAGCGAACCCGATAGCCCCTAATTTGGTGATATTTCGTCAGAAAACATTATATTCGGTATTTGCAGGTAATATATGTTGTTTTCATGTCAAATATATAATATTGTTGTCATATTTTCTCATTTAAATAAGTCATTTATTAATAAACCTATCTAAACAACATTACTTTTATCTTTACCAATATGACCCCGTATGTTCAGTATGCACCACTCACTACACAAACATTGGTATTTACAAAACTGTAAGTTTCGAAATTTCAATTAATATTCAAGAAATGTCTCTGTATTGCAGCATTTACAGTCGAACCGACAGTGATATGTGACTGAAAAAATAACATCAGCACTGCAAGTAGGATTGATTATTTTTTGATAAGTACAGATATAAGACCAAGAATTGTAAGTGCTGATATAAGGCCGGCTACTATTTCTTATACTGACCACCAAGCAATTTCATTAAAAATTAATCATAAAGCTGAAAGCAGAGGTAGGGGATATTTTAAGCTTAATAGTAAAATTCTCGAAAATGAGGAATATAAAGAAATAATAAAACAATTAATATCAAAATACCAGAAAAAACTTGTAATACAAAAGACAGACCCAAGAACACTTTGGGATGTTTTTAAGGCTGAGGTTAGAGATGTCACAGTCAAAATATGTAAACAAATATCCCACGAAAAAAATTATGAACTGAATAAATTAGAAAAAACTCTTCAATCTTTACAATTAGAACGAGATAATGAAAAAAATAAAGTTACAAAGGAAAATGCAAAGTTTCTTCAAGACAAAATTAATGTCATTGAAAATAAATTGTCAAAGATATATTCAGATAAGGCTAAAGGGGCCCAAATCAGGTCAAGAATAAAATGGGTAGAAGAAGGTGAAAAAAACACAAAATTCTTTCTGGGACTTGAAAAGGCTAGACAGACAAGAAAAAATATAACAGCTCTTAAAGATAATAAAGGTAAACTGATAAAAAAACAAAGTAAAATACTAGAATTAGAAAGAGAATATTATATAACACTCTATGAAACAAAAAATCCATATCCAATTAAAATAGAAGAATATATTGAAGCTACAAATATTGAAAATAAACTATCTAGGGATGAAAGTAATGCTGCAGAAGGAGAATTAACCATAGAGGAATGTTCAAAATCTGTATTTCAAATGAAATTAAACAAAGCACCTGGAATTGATGGACTGACTGTAGAGTTTTATAGAACCTTTTGGCCTTTCTTAAAGCATTTTGCAGTAAAAAATTTTAATAATTGTTATGTCAAAGAGGAACTATCAAATACGCAGAAAATTGGTCTCATTTCACTAATATATAAAAAAAATGACCCACTTAGCCTTGATAATTATCGCCCAATTACTCTTTTGAATATCGACACCAAAATAATAGCATACACCTTAGCTCAAAGAATTAAACCACTGTTGCATAAAATAATAAATAGCGACCAAAATGGCTATATAACAAATAGGTATATAGGATTCAATATCAAACAAATACAGGATATTATAGACTATGCAGATAAATTTAATGTAGAGGGGGCAATTCTTTTTCTTGATTTTTCAAAAGCTTTCGACTCCTTAGAATGGGAGTTTATGTATCTATCCCTGGAAAAATTTGGATTTCAAAAATCTATAATTAAATGGCTAAGAACTCTCTATAGTAATATTAAAGGATGTATTCTGAATAACGGTTGGATTTCCTCACCTTTTAAAATAAATCGTGGGAGCCGTCAAGGCTGTCCGTTGAGCGCGTTAATCTTCGTAATTGCAGTTGAAATTCTAGCTTGCAGGATCAGACAGGATAAAAACCTCAAAGGTATCCAAATTAAGCTTGATGGTAGGACTCACAGCTTAAAGCTTAGTCAGCTAGCTGATGATACCACAGTCTTCGTTCAATCTAAAATAGAAATATCTATAGCTTTTAATATAATTGAAACATTTGGTTCATTTTCTGGTCTAATACTAAATAGAAATAAGACAGAAGGTATGTGGATAGGATGCTTAAAACATTGCAAAGATAAGATAGAAAATATTAACTGGGTCACAGATTATGTAAAATGTCTAGGAATATATTTTGGTCACAATAAAGCAGAATGCAAAAAACTTAATATAGAAAAACAACTTTTAAAATCTGAAAAAATAATGAATTCATGGAAGAAAAGAAACATAACAATGGTAGGAAAGATTATGATAGTTAAGTCATTAATAATCCCAAATATAACATATGTAGCATCAGTTACCAATATAGACAAAGAATATGTATCAAAATTTAAAACCATGATATACAAATTCATATGGAATGATAAGCGAGAAAAGGTAAAACGAGAAACAATGAATAAAAACTATTTAGAAGGGGGGCTTAAAATGATTGACAAATAAAATGGATTAAAAAACTCACAAGCAAAAATTTTGCCAATTGGAAAGTCATTCCGTTCTATTACTTTAACAAGTTTGGCCCTGAATTAATGATCTTTAATATGAGCTTAGATACTATTAAATCAGTCGATCAGTTTACAAACAATCTCAGTGATTATTACCTTAATCTATTAAAATCATGGATATCCATAAACAAATACACTAAAATACCAAGCAACTTCAGAACTGTAAGACAGGAAATAATATGGGGAAATCAACATATCAAGTTTAAGAATAAATCATTTATATATTTAAATTGGATAAATGATGGTATAATATTCATCAATGACATAATAGATCATGAAGGAAAGTTATCAGAAAACTTCATATTAAAAAAACTATCTTTAAAAACTAATTGGATATCAGAATTTACAAAACTGAAGAAATCAATCCCCAAAAATTGGCTAAATGAACTAGAATCTGAAAATTCAACCAAGACTGCAGTAAAAACCAATAAAATTCTTTATATAAATGAAAATTCCAAGAAAAAACTACAAGACTGTAATTCACAAGATATATATAAAACTCCAAACATAATGAATAAAAATATCAAAGAACATCCTACTGGTTTCATGAAATGGAGGCAAAAACTCGAAATACTATTTGTATTAAAGATATGCTCAAATTTACATTTCATCATCTTAAAGAAAATAAACTCAAAATCTTCAGATGGAAATTATTACATTTCATACTTCCATGTAAACAGTTACTGTATCAATGGAAAATAGAAAACACACCATTATGTGATACCTGTCACATTATAGATGATTATGAACACTATTTTATTTCTTGCAAAAGCCTCGACTCCTTTTGGAATGATGTAAAAATATTACTAGAAAAACTAAGAATAGGAATTCATATACTTTCATTGAAAAATTTAGTGTTTGGATATAAAATAGAAGATGAATACTATAATAGCATCAATTATTTTCTTACAATTCTATTATTCACAATATATAAAAGTCATTATGTGTCAAAACAAAAGGAAAACCATATTAATGTACTTCAACTTTTTAAAATTGAACTCAAGAATCGATTTGAATTAGACAAACTAGTAAACTGCCATACAAATGTATTTGTGCAGAAGGTTATTGATCTCATTTAGATTCACTATAGAATACTGTTTTTTTTTTTATTACAGTAATTGGGAAGCATATTTATGCCCCTTATTTTTCAGTAATAAATCAATAGTTATGAGGATGTATATGTGTGTGTGTAAATGTATGAATGTATATGTATGTATGTGTATGTAAAGGTTAAAGAAGACATGTTTGGGAGTGTATGTAATGTATGTATATCCTGTTAGTATAACATTAACTGTACAAATAATGTGTATGTCGCACACTATGTGTTGCCTCTGAGTCTTATGTGTTTGTACTTTCTTGTTTTGTTGTGTTTATTATCTGTATTTGTGTGTGTGTTGCCCTATGTATATTTTTTTGTGGGGGGTTAGTTGTCACTCTTTTTGCTTACATATCAGACATATCTAGTAATATGCTATATACTTACACTTAGTAATGTGACGATGAAGATTCCATAGCTTGACCATTATCTATCCTCGTTAAAATTTAAAGTTATACGTTGTTGAATAGAAATTGAGACTATGAGTATGAGAGTGATTTCAAGTACATGTATCTCTTTTTCAATCTTAAATATTATCCGGATATTTTAATTTCGGAAACAAAGTATATTCTATCTCCGTTGATAATATAATTCCATATAGAATTAAAAAAAAACAAAAACAAAAACCCACAACATTTTTGATTTTTCATAGCTCCCAACACGTGGGTCAAAACGAAAGTAGATCGGAAGTAAATAAATAAAAAAAATTTAGAAACAATCATGAAATAACTCTCAAAATACGTATTGAATTTAGTGATCTATCATAATTGTATTACTATTGTACTAAAAAGACTAACAATTCCTATACATGCTACTAATATTAACGAGGCCAGGATAAGGTACTGGTATTTTATGTTTCTCTAACTAACAAATGTAAAGATTTCGAATAAAGATTTTAATTGGAAAAAAAAAAAAAAAAAAAAAAAAAAAAATGTTTTGCTTTGATGTTCCTATTCGGTCCAGCTAATTTGACGAAATTATCTGTTGGTAGTGCGTTACCAACCCCTCAACCACCTTGTACATTAGGATCAGACGTAGGCTAAGTCGTCTTTCCTCTAGTGTCTCCAGCTCAAGGTCTTCTCTCATCCTCGTGATGGCTCCTGTTTCTCTACTTTTGTAGTCTTTTTTAGCGAACCCGATAGCCCCTAATTTGGTGATATTTCGTCAGAAAACATTATATTCGGTATTTGCAGGTAATATATGTTGTTTTCATGTCAAATATATAATATTGTTGTCATATTTTCTCATTTAAATAAGTCATTTATTAATAAACCTATCTAAACAACATTACTTTTATCTTTACCAATATGACCCCGTATGTTCAGTATGCACCACTCACTACACAAACATTGGTATTTACAAAACTGTAAGTTTCGAAATTTCAATTAATATTCAAGAAATGTCTCTGTATTGCAGCATTTACAGTCGAACCGACAGTGATATGTGACTGAAGGTATCAAGTAACCCCCCACCCCACCCCCCCCCCCCCTCGCTCTCTCTCTCATGGATATTTAGTGGTAGAATTAAGAAATAAATCATGGAAGCCAGAATGTGTTTTATATGGATTGGCGAATATTAGTATTTTATTCCGAACCACAAGCGAAGGATAACATTTACTAATATCCGCCAATTCATGTTAAAAATCAAAACTCAAAGCTAAAAAAAGCACATTCTGGCTTCCATGATTTATTTCGATTCTGATATTTCTAAAAGTACAAATACGGTAGTATTCTTTGATTGGAAGACGGTAATTTATATTTACATTTGCGGAGAATGTCACACACAATTTATGCTGCCAATTGAAAAGTCAGTCACATTCACCGGCGCATGCGCTAATGAGATTATACCGAATGGATAACTCGCTCACTTGTAAGCAAAGCGAAAGAAGGTGGTCATGTTAGAATATAATTAAGTTTGGTGTCCACAATGCGAAGAAGGTCTTTGTACAGAATGCATAGAATATCATAGTCTAGTGAAACTTTCCCGAAATAATACCACGATACCAATAGAGGAATATCAGAAATTGCCGTCGTATGTGCTGGAAAGTAAAGAACATTGCGACGAACTCCACGGAAATGTCAATTTATACTGTAAAGTACATGAGTGTCCGTGTTGCAGAATTTGCAATCTGGAACATCATCAAGACTCTAAGAATGTAGCTATCATGGAAGAAATAATAAAGAACGTGAAGACATCAACTATGTTCACAGTTTTTGATTAAAGAAATGATTGAAATTATCAGTAAAATTAGACAAAATAGAGAAGCAAACTCCAGTTCTGTTAAAGACCAGAAACGAATAATTGAGAATGAAATACATGAACTGAGGACAAAAATCAACAATTATCTTGACAAGTTACAAGAGGATCTGATGAAGGAATTGACTTAAGCAGAAAAACATGTAACTACTTGTATCTTTAGACGAGAAACAGAAAGAACTGACCGAATATCAGACAAATGTATTCAACATAAAAAGTATGCATCAGACCTACAAACATTGTTAGCCGTGAAGCAAATAGAAAAAGAAGTAGAAACACAAGACAGGTGTTTACAGTCACTACTTAACAGACAAAACTAGCATACAAAATATACATCGGTCTGAAGAGAATAGTCACCAACATTCAAAAGTTTGGAAATGTAGTTGTTGAATCAAAACCTTGTGAGTTGACCTTTGCCAGAAAAAGATAAAAACAAGCCCAGATGATTGTAGCTGACCTATTACCACCTATGTCGGTTGAAAATATACAGCTGAATCTGAAACAACAGATGAACACAAAGGGAACGTGTATCACAGGATGTTCTTTACTTCCAAATGGTAGAATGGTATTGTCCTGTAACAGTACTAACACCATCAGCTTTATCAACACAGAAGAAGTGGAATTATTCCAGATAAGTAGAGATAAAACAGGATCCTATACGTATGATACAGTTCATATAAAAGATAACAATAGCATTGCTGTGTCATCTGCAGGCGGAGATAATATATGTATAGTTATAATAGACATAGAAAGTCAGAAAGTGATGATAATTATCTCCCTGGATAGGTACATTTATGACATGGCTGTTAGAGGTAGAACAATATATTATTGTGCATGGAATAAAGGACTAAAGATGTTACATCTGAGTGATAATTCTGTAAGTGATATCATTAATAGTAATGTGTCATGAATTAATTACGGAGCTACATCTAGTGACAAACTGTATTACACAAACTCTGACACACATGCCGTGACATGTTGTGATTTACATGGTACAACACAATGGAAATTCAAAGATAACCGTGTTTTAAGGGGTCCACTTGTTATCTCTGTAGACAATGATGGAAACGTATATGTCGTAGGTTTTTCTTCTAACAACGTCGTGGTTATTTCCCCCGATGGACAACGTCATAGACAACTATCGTCTTCCAAGGATGGTCTGCGTGTACTTGATTATGACAGATCTACCAATAGGTTACTAGTTGATAATGAAAGCAGTACAGCTTTTCCGTTTGACGTTACAGGGCGACAGTAGTAGAATAGTAGAAAAATAGACACCAATTTATAGAATGATTTTTATTTTAAATAAATAAATGTGACTTATTAATATTATATATCCACTTGATATCATGTTCATATCATTAGTTATAATATCGGTTATGAGTTATGTTGTGTAACGCCACTTTGAACAATAATTCATATATATCGTTGCGGTCAGTTTTATTGGTGGAGGACACCTGAGTAGTCGGAAAAAAACATCGAACGGTCGAAAGTCACTGACTATATATGACATAATGTTGTATCGAGTACACTCGTCATGAGAAGAATTCGAACTCACAAATTTAGTGATGATAGACACTTATTGCACAAATAGTTGTAACTATACAATACGATCACGACTGTCCTTTCATAATTTTAATAAACATAACATATTTAAATATAAATTTAATACACCACATGTGCATATCTGTATTTTATTTGTTCATGGGTTCTAGACACTAGATGTATATTTCTGAAGTTAGTTTGGTCATGGGTTCTACACATCAGATCTACATTAACTTGCTCAATGATTTCTTGACCCACACACAGCTTGGAAGCTACACAATAAATATCAATCATTGAAGAGTTAAAAATGAAAAATGTCAACAAGAAAAACTAAACTAAAAACCAATAAGCTAATATATTTATGCATGAGTGTTTTGTTTGGTTAAGCTTATCCTCGGAACGTTTCATTGAAGTTTTTGTACCATGCCAGAAAAGTAAGCAATCTGGTCATATATATGTGATTGGTGTATCGAGTGTTCCTCTTACATTTTTTTTCTATTGGATTTTGAACTGTACCTTGTATCATGCCAGAATAGGTTTATCGAGTCTGCCTCTTACTATAATTTTCTTTATTGGATTTTGAACTGTACCTTTTGTTAAACTACAATCACTCATTCGTAGAGAACTAATTTAAACCCGCCACTTTTTATTGATATGTAGAGCAGGAACTGCTTACCCTTCCAGAGCACTTGAGTTCACCCCCGGTTTTTAGTGGGGTAAGTGTTACTCGATCCTTAGTTTTATATGTATGTTTTGTAGATCGTTGTTTGTCCATTTGTCCTTTTTCTTTTGGCCATTGTGTTGTCTGTCCTTCTTCGATATACGGATTCTGATTGCCCCGTTGGTATCTTTAAACTCTTCAGTACCATACAAGAAAAGTGAGCGGTCTGGTCATGTATATATGTAATAGGTTTTTTGAACCTGTCTCGTACTAGGATTTTTCTATTGGATTTATAAGAGAAACAATAATCTATACAAAACACTTCAAACTAAAAATTGAGCAACATGAACCTAAGAAAAACGTGGGTGAACCCAGATGCTCGGGGAAGGTAATCATTTCCTGCTCCACTGAAGCACCCGTCGTGTTACAATCGACCTCCCCATTCATGAGTGCCTCTTACTATGATTTTTCTATAGGATTTTGAACTGTATCGACAGTGGAGTATTTTTTTGTATCATTTTATCACAACAATTAATCATGTGTAATAAACGTCTGTAGCTAATCCCAGAAACATGTAAAGACACATTTAGCTACGAACAACATAAACATAAAGAGAGGTAAAATCATTTTAAAAAAAAATTGAAGATGCCAAAGAGGTCACTGGGTGCAGTAAATCGAAGAATAACAGGCAACACAATGACCAAAAGAAAACGGACAAAAAATCCCTTTCTTTTCGCCCACTATTAAGTGCTTCTGTACAGACATTATTTATTAGATATATTTTTTATCGAAATTTACAATTCCTAAATCATATGATTATTATTAAAGTTAAAGGTTTCCTCTTTTAGGCATTGGTCACCGTAGACGATTTTAGCCAGCATGTTTAGACCCTTTGATTTTCTTGCTTCATAAGACTTGCGGATTTCAAATAGTTTGACTTCGAGCATAGCCGATGAAGGTTATTCCAAAAACCCGTCGTGGCCACTAAGTTTAATATATATGTTTTTATCATTATTATACTTAATGAGATAACCACATTCTTGTTATATCCAGCCAACCTAATTTTCAAACCTAAAATTTAACCGTTAATCTTGAACTACATTTGTATCTACATATTAGATGGGATTAAACTGCCACAGTTTCGTTATTCAGTATAATCATAAGGCAACACTACATAAAATCACATGACCATTTCACTTCCTCTTTTACACATTTCCTGATTTGGTGATATTTCGTAAGAAGACATCATTTTCACGTATTTATAGGTAATGTATGTTGTATTATGTCAAACATATATTATAATTGTCATATTTGCTCATTTAAATAAGTCAGTTGTTTAGAAATCTATCTAAACTGCAGTAAATCTATTTTTAATTAATATGACCCCGTAGCTTCAGTACAGAACACACACTTCACAAATTATATAACTGTATATTCAAGCGTACAATTAATATTCAGCCGGTTCCTCTTGTATTGTTGTATTAACACCCGAACATATATAGAAAGGTGTCAATTATCTCTCGTAATTAAATATGAGCTTTACAGTTCCCAAATCATGTAATATATTTACACATGTTGTATTTAATAATATTATAAATTGATAATTTTATGGTCATTTGATTTCTTCAATGCCCACCACGTGGTGTTCTGTATTTTGGCAGGTTGACTTTTGCGGATTGCACGGTTACTAAAAATAGATTAAAAAATTCCAATATTTTCATGACGTTTAACGAACATGACGTTTAACGATTGAACATGATTCTGGTACTGCATTTGGCAACTCATTTGAACTTCAAGCACTGTCAAGTTCGCAGACAGACCGTATTTAATGATCTGTTACCTGACAATGATGGTGTAGATGACTTTCTTCAATCTCTTGATATTCCTCCACAAGAAACATGTAGTAATGCACCAATTTCTAAGTCGATGTGTCAATTTCCAGTACCAATGATTACTAATTGTCAAAATATCACCATAAACTATAACATTTTCCCTAGGAAATGATTATCATTCATGTCACTACATACATTTTTGTTTTATTGTTATTCCTGTTGAATAGATTGTTTGTTGTTAAAGTTTGGGTCTTATATTATTTTTATACGACCGCAAAAAATTTGGGGTTGTATTATGGTATGGCGCAGTTGTCGTCGTCTGTGCACATTTTGTTTCGGTTGTCTTACTTTTGTTCTAGTTTCCAGTAGCAAGTACACCTAGTCCCGGATGAATATCAATTTGTAAATCTTCTGTTTCATGTTTTGCGTGGCAATTAATAATATAAAAAATATGTGATGGGCATTGAGCAAATCAAATGACAGTAAAATTATCAATTAATAATATAAAAAATACAGCCTTTCTATTCATTCGATACAAATTGTATATCGACCTAGAGATGTATATCGACCTCGGACTACGTCCTCGGTCGATATACATATTTTAGGTCGATATAAACTTGTATCGACTTCATAGAAAGGCTGTATTTGTATAATAATATTTTCGCGCGGTTCGAAGTATAGTGGAAAAATATTGTATTGTCGGTTTGATACTAATGAATATTCATACGGTAATGGTCGAAATTGACCAATGAGAACATTATCATGTGGTTGGGATTTTAGGTGTGTTTGTTTGGTTCTCTTCACTTTCAAGCCGTCGTGCATACATGTAACAACAAAAATATGTCTGTATGTTAGCCTTACATTATTTACTATTTGCGTCTTTGTTGCAAATTTTTTAAGGTGAGGTCCGACACCCGATTGTCCAGAGATGGGTTCGAGCATTGTCATCGGATACAGGTTTCCAAATTACTTCGGTTTTTCCTGGACGGCCTTGCCCATCTGTGACGGAATTCTAATTATGCAATATATAGTTTTGTTTGAAATGTTGGTTGTGTACATTGTGAATTGATTACAAGTGACATGTAACATAACATTTTGCTGTTAATAATAATTCCGGCGTCCATCACGTACGGCGGGCTGTCGGCAAATTGATATTTGCGTTATGTTTATTATTTTGCATTATACTTGAGAGTATAGATAATACTATATATTTATACAGGTTGTATTGTTTATAAATATATTGGTGTGAAAAAATTGCTTGTGATTTATTGTGAAATTTAAGATAATGTTTAATTGTAAAAGGAATTATATTTTTATGCAACTTCGTCAGCCTGTGTCAAGCTGATAATTGTTAACAGGCAGAACAAGATAATAAAGAAATAGAAAAAAAATATGATTAAGACTAAAGTTTTCCTCTCTTAGGCAATGGTCACCTAACCGATGCTGGCTAGCTTGTCAATGCCGCTTTGTGGTTTTCTTGCTTTCAACGGATATTCTTGTATTTGTCCTCGAGTGTACCTGGTGCAGTTTTTTTCAAAAACACGCGTCGTGCGCACTAAATGGGATATCTGCGTTTTTGTTCATCGTCATCATACTTGATGGGAGAACTACATTCTTTTCGTATCAAGCCTACCCCAATTTTCTGACATAATAATTTAAGCAATAATCTTAAATTACTCTTTTATCTATATATTATATAGTATTTGATTATTCAGTATAATGATACCACTACATCAAATCACGTGACCATTTAACTTACTCCGCAACAGGTTTCCTGATTTCGTGATATTTCGTCAGAAGACATTATTTTCAGGTATTTTATGTTGTATTATATTTTGTATTTTGTCAAACAGATATTATTATTGTCATATTTTCTCATTTAAATAAGTCAGTTGTTTAGAAATCTTTTAAGATAATTTTATTAATATGACCCCGTAGCTTCAGTACACAATACACACTACACAAACATTGGTAATTACAAAACTGGATATTCAACCGTACAATAAATATTGAACCGGTTCCTCTGTATTGTTGTATTTACATCCGAACATATATAGAAAGGGGTCAATTATCTCTACCCAACTCTCGTGGATAAGTATGTGTTTAATCCCCCAAGCAAGTTATTATATATAAGCAAGCACACAAAAAGGGTGACACAATATAAGTATTGTACCTATTTGTATCTACTATGCCTAAGGTCATGACAAATTTTTCTTGGTGCTTGATTATCTCATGCGCTAAAATCTGGAGTGGACCAGGGTGTGGATCAGGAATTATAAAAATGTATGTTTCCTTTTACCTGCAACATACAAAGGGTTAGTTGCTTGCTTTCACATTTATGTTTTCCTCACACATATCAATGAAGCAGGATATTTATGCAATCAAATAACAAATCATGCTTCATTTTATGAACTTAGAGGTCAAAGCAAATGACGAACTAAGAACGGTATCTTTTCGTGCGTTTTAGATGTTATCAATATTAATAAATGTTAATTTCTATCTTAATATCAGTAATATATTACAGGATATCAACATCATGTCAAATTCCCCATCTTTCTGTGGTATATGTGATATCCGATATATTTCTAAACCATCAGAAGTATGGTGTCCAGATTGCGAAGAAGGAATTTGCAGAGAATGCTTAGAACATCACAGCTTAGCGAAACCTTCTCGAAATCATGCCACGATACCAATAGAGGAGTATCATAAGCTGCCGTCGTATGTGTTGGAAATTAAAGAACATTGCGACGAACATCACGAAAAGTTCAATTTATACTGCAAAGAACATGAGTGTCCGTGTTGTAGAATTTGTTTCGTGGAGAATCATGGCGACTGTAAGAATGTTACTATCCTTGAAAAAGTAATAAAGAACGTGAAGACATCAACTATGTTCACTGAGATCGAGCATTTGATTAAAGAAATGATTGAAAATATTGGTAAAATTAGACAAAATAGAGATACCAACTCAAGTGTTGTTAAAGAACAGAAACAAATAATTGAGAATGAAATACAGGAACTGCGAACAACAATCAACAATCATCTTGACAAGTTACAAGAAGATCTGATGAAGGAATTGACTGAAGCAGAAAAACAAGTAACCGAAGAAACACGTGAACTACTGGTATCTTTAGATGAGAAACAGAAAGAACTGCTCGTGTACCAGAGAAATGTATTGAACATAGAAAAGTCTGCATCAGACCTACAAACATTTTTAGGCGTGAAGCAAATAGAGAAAGGCGTAGAAATGAACAACACGTGTTTACACTCACTAGTCAACAGCGATAGCCTAAATCAAACCAATCTATCATACAAGATAGACACCGGACTGAAGATTATAGCCACCAGCATTCACAGGTTTGGCGAAGTAGTTGTTGAATCAAAACCTTGTGAGACGAACTTCGTCAGAAAAAAAGAAAAACAAGCCCAGATGATGGTAGCTGACATATCACCACCTATGTCAGTTGAACATATACAGTTGAAACTGAAGCAAAAAATAAACACCAAGGGCAGTTTCATCACTGGATGTTCTCTACTCCCAGATGGTAGAATGGCATTGTCCTGTTGCAAAGCTAATACTGTCAGCTTTATCAACAAAGAAGGAGTAGAATTATTCCAGATAGGAAAAGATAAAACAGGATCCTGTACTTATGATTCAGTTTATATTAAAGATAACAATAGCCTTGCTGTATCATCTGGAGGGGTAGATAATAGATGTATAACTATAATAGACATTGAGAGTCAGGAAGTCATGACAACTATCTCCATGGATACGGACATTTATGGCATGGCTGTTAGAGGTAGAACAATATATTATTGTACAAGGAATAATGGACTAAGGATGTTAAATCTTAGTGATAAATCCGTAAGTAATATCATCAATAGTAAGTTGTCTTACGTTTGTTACGTCGCTACATCTGGAGGCAAACTTTACTACACAGGCCATAAAATACATACTGTGACATGCTGTGATTTACATGGTACAACACAATGGGAATTCAAAGATGAACGAGTTCTACAGTTTCCACGTGGTATCTCTGTAGACAATGATGGGAACGTGTATGTCGTCGAACATTTTTCTAATAACGTCGTGGTTATCTCCCCTGATGGCCAACGTCATAGACAACTATTGTCTTCCAAGGATAATCTGATAAACCCGCGTGTACTTGATTATGACAGATCTACCAATAGGTTATTAGTTGTAAATAACAGCAGTACTGCTTTTCTGTTTGATGTTACAAGGGACAGAAAAGAGGAGAAAAATAGACACCAATTTATAGAATGATTTTCATTTTAAAGAAATATATGTGACTTTTTGATATTATCTATACAAATTTATATCAAGTTCATGCTATTAATTATCATATGGGTTATGGTTTTAACTCCACTTTCAACAATATTTCAGTTATATCGTTTCGGTCGGTTTTAATGGTGGAGGAAACAGGTGTACCTGGAGAAAACCACTGACATGCCGCAAGTCACTGACGAACTATTACATAATGCTGCATTGAGCACTCTCGCCATGAGCAGGATGATTTAAACTTATTTTATTGTTCATAATAACAACAAATGGATCAGACACAAGTTTTACAACTTAGAAATGTCTTCTCCGCTAGTTACAACAATCTACATATAATCAGAACAGCATTAAATACATAATAATAAAATATTTGTTCAGAATATGAAGACGAAGAAGAAAAAAAAACATACAATAGAACAAAAAATGCAAATTTCAAAAGTCGATGAAACATACTGTGTGCTAAGGTATAATATATGGCAAATCGAGCACACCTCAAAAGACAATTCTTAAACACGTGGTGTATGTGTGTTGCATACTTGGATCGGATTACGATTAGACATAGTTTATATGTTGGGATTTGGGATCTTGCATACCTAGGTAAGTACAATTTGAACTGAATAACACCTGCATATTTCATCGACTTGTGACACGTCAATCAATCAATACCCCAAGTGCGACCAAGAAAAGAATATACGTACATGTAGAAGTACACAATGTTGACAATTGTCAATAATGTTATACATGTTGACTTGTTAGTTCAAGAGAAACGCCGTGTATCTTTTATGTATTTTGTACACATGAAAATATAAACGTGTTTATTTCTACAGACAGGTTATCATTTCCAAATAACAAAATATCGATATTTACCGGTAGACACCCCACATCAAGCATATTTAATTCAATTAGCATGTTATTTCTAAGTAAATTGAATTTATTACAATATAATAGAAAATGTTCGGAACATTTGTTTTTATATCCACACGAACAAGAAGCACTAGGCACCAAATTCGATTTAAATAAATCGCTGTTCAGAGAACTACATTTATTTCTAAGCCTAGCATGCAATACACTAAGATATCGGTCTCCAAAAGAAAAGTAAGAAGGTACAGTTTTCGGTGGAAAATATTTTTGTTACAATTTGGATTTAAAAGACGGAAGTGTCGGCAGTTGACGAAGGTTCAGATCTAGAGTGTTCCATAATTTAATCGTACTTGGAAAATAAGACTGTTGATATGTAGATAATCGGTATGATGGTTGTGAAATATTTAGTCTATTCCTTAAATTATAATTATTAGTGTCAGCGACTGTAGATGGTACCATTCTGTTAAATAATAAGGAACTTGACCGTTAACTATTTTATAAAATAGGACCAATTTTCTTACCTCCCTTCTAGTTTTCAACTTTCCCCACCCCGTCTCGATATAAATATAATTTATACTGGCAAACGATGGTAAGGGACGGACCATTTAACTTGAAGGGAGGGGGGGGGGGGGGGTTATGGTTTTTTGTTCCGTTCAGAAACTTTTTTTTCGGACAACACAAGAGTTAGAATATATTTTTTTGTCGCACAAAGCGCGAGTTTTTTTCTCCAGAATTTAAAATTAGGTTATATGACAAAATTTCTTAATCAGATTATTTTTTTTTCCTCCACCAAAATCAGAATATTTTTTTCAGCAACATTGGGATTCAGAATATTTTTTTTAGAAAAAAAACATACCCCCCCCCCCCCCCTTTCAAGTTAAATGGTCGTTCCCCAATCCCCTAATAATACGCACAGCTTCAAGTTGTACTATTTCTAATCTGTCCGAATTTATTTGTCCACAATTATCCCACACTTCAGACGCATATTCCAATACAGGTCTAATTAATGTTAAGTAAATTTTTTCTAAGTAATTTCTGTTAAGACGGCATTTTAATTTTCTGAGTACATTAAGTTGTTTCGAAGCTGATTCAATTACTTTGTCTATGTGATTAGTCCACTTACAATCCCTAAATGTTTGCGTGTATGTACTGGATCAATAGTTGTTTGGTCAAAATTAAATGTTAAATTTACATTCAACGCCATTGACATTAAAAATAATAATTTCAGTTTTGGTGAGATTAAACTTTAATAACCACCTGTTTGACCATTTTTTCAGGTGATTCAGATCTGTATTAATCATATTTCTTAGTGTGCTTTCATCTTGTGCTATATGTCCAATAGACGTGTCATCAGCAAAAAGACGACCTAGAACTACTATCTCATCAATAATATCGTTTATGAAGATCAAGAACATTAAAGGGCGCAATACTGACCCCTGAGGCACACCTACATGCAAATGACCAATCCCAGATAAAGCATCTTTTATCATAACCCTTTGAGTACGGTTAGAAAGATAACTATTTAACCAACAAAGCAGATCCCCTTTAATACCATATTTAATACCATATTTGCCAAGTTTATATAAAAGTGTTTTTACCCAAACTGTATCAAATGCAGGATTTGAACTCACATATATAATGTCAACAAAAAATACTACTCAAAACCAAATAAAGCTTATATATAATACATGAGTGTTTTGGTCGGTTTATGGATGTTTACCGTAACTTCCAGCAATTGTTCAACCATTTTTGATCAACTACCGTCACTTCCAGCAAACTGTTCAGCTTTATTAGAAAAGGTTATCCTCTTCAATAGCACATATTACTTTTCGGTGTGGTCTGTGGATGCTTATCGTCACTTCCAGTAATTGGTCAGCTATTATTAGTAACAGCCGCCATCTTCAATAATTCATATGACATATCGGTTTGATTGATCGATGTTTGCCATCATTTCCAACAATTGTTCAGCAATTTTAGTAACGGTCGCCATCTTTAATAACACATATTACCTTTCGGTTTGGTTTATGGGTGCTTACCGTCACTTCCAGCAAGCTGTTCAGCTATTTTAGTAACGGCAGCAATCTTCAATAGCTCAGATTACCTTTTGGTTTGGTTAATGAGTATTTACCATTACTTGAAGCAACTGTTTAGCTATGTTTAGTAACGACCGCCATGGTCAATAGCTCATCTGACCTGTCGGTTTGGCTAATGAATGTTTATCGTCATTTCCAACAATTGTTTGGCTATTTTTAGTAACAACCGCCATTTTTAAAAGCTGGAGTAACCTTTCGGTCAGCTAGAACCCGTCAACCAAACGTATTGGGATGGTATGAACAAAGAGCTACAAATACCGACCGTGAATAAGTGTGTGAAATTCTTGACATTTATTGTGGGTAACGTAGCGAAAACTGTCATTTTTGGTGGGCGAGGTCAGGGGTCCGCGACCTTAATCATTCGGCCATCAAGTCGGCCTTCCCTATTTGAGATATCATATAATTAGGCATTTTAATGTAGATAAACATAGTGGCGAAAACATGTTTTTGTTCCCTCTTTTCACTAGGCTAGGCATCATGCATTCAGATTAGGTCAGGGACCATAAATGCCTGGTCAAGCTCGACTTTGACACATTTCTTGTGTCAGACTCTTTATTATTATACCTGTGATAGTTCAAGTGTTATTTGGTTGAAATATGGAAAATTTGTGGTTTTCATGCTGAACTTCAGTTTCCACTTGCCAAATATTTGAAATTTTCGCTTAATGTTTTTAAAGCCACAATTTCACATATGGTTCTTATAAACAATGAATTGCATTTCCTCCCGCTTACTCTAGCTGGAACATTTTCAAGTCCTCATCGCCAAATCATGCACATCGATATCCCTACAATGCATGACAGCTTACTTGACCGGTCTTGGTTACAGGTGCTTCAATAAAGCGTTGCGAGGTTAACATAATTTCATGGACCCAAGCCTCCCCTCTTAGTGATATTTCAATTTTAAAAAGATTTAGCATAAGTTAAAATAGATGATATAACAGTCATGGTTGATAATATATAATATTGGGGAACAAAACCGTTTTGAAATCAGAAATAAATGATAGCGCAAACCGAAGAATGGAAGATCCATGGAAAGTGGCAACATTTGGGTACAAAAGACAGAGAACGAAGACAAACAAAAAAAATAAACAAAAAACAACACAGAAGACTAAGAAAAGAGCAACACGAACCCCATCAAAAATCCTGCTATTCATACGACACCCGCTGTGTTACTCATATATACAGGTCATTTCGGTAAAAGTCATGGCAGTGAGAGAGGAAAGTAAACATCTACGTATAAAGTAAAAGATCTACTGTCATTTGAGATATGGATATTCCGTAACTGTCAACCGTTTGTGATGACGACCGTAGAAATTTTGTAGCGACGACTGTAATCTAGAAGCAACAAGATACGTTACTAGTTACTGGGGTAATTAAATAACACAAACCCAGCCCCACAAGTGCCTTATATTAACAGGTGGTGATTGTCATTTTCAGACCGTTTTCAGTTATATCTTACTGGAAAACAAAGCATCCACCACTTCCA
This sequence comes from Bathymodiolus brooksi, assembly GCA_963680875.1. NCBI lineage: Eukaryota > Metazoa > Mollusca > Bivalvia > Mytilida > Modiolidae > Bathymodiolus > Bathymodiolus brooksi. Next base: position 29,377,426 of record OY804586.1, read on the forward strand.
TAAGTTTCAAGCAAAAATCCTGGATATTATGAAGCCGCCGGCCGCGTTACTGGTATTACCAGTATTTTACCAGAATCTTCCAGTATCTACAATACTGGTACATATACTAGTAAATACTAGTATCCCATTATCTTCCAGAATTTTCCAGTATCCGCAATACTAGAATATACTGGTCATTGCCAAAATATGAGTATTGCAGATACCGGAAGATTCTGGGAAATACTGTTTATACCAGTATTGCAGATACTGGAAGATTCTGGAAAATACTGGTTATACCAGTATTGCTGATACTAGAAGATTCTGGAAAATATTGGTTATACCAGTATTGCAGATACTGGAAGATTAGGTACGAAATTGCGGAATGTACTTGTATATTGTTTTTTTTTGTCCTGTCTGTGGGTATGTTATGAGAGGATGGACAGTGTATAGGGAGACCAGCAGAAAGGAGAAGATGGCGGGGAAGAGGAAAGGGAGAAAGGTGAAGCGAAATATCGAAGTTAATACTCTCACAAATTTGACAAACAATATAAATCATTCATGAGAACTCGCATTAATGATTTGGATTTCTTGCTTTCAAAGATTTTTCAATCTGGTAAATTTCCAATCTTTTGGATATGAACCTGAAGAAGGAACTGCTTACCCTTCCCGATCACCTGAGTTCACCCCCGGTTTTAGTGGGATTCGTGTTACTCGATCTTTAGCTGTATGTGTATCTTATGAAGATCGTTGCTTGTCCTTTTGTCCTTTTTTTTTTTGCTATTGTGTTGTCTGTTCTTCTCCAATATACGAATTATGATTACACCTGTGGTATCTTCAAACTCTTCTTATTCAAGAAAGACGTTGTGCGCACTGATTTTGATATCTACATTTTGATTAAAGTGATCCATGAATAATAACGTAGCTTGTCAAAAAACTCTGTTCACTACCTAAGATGCTATTCTTCTAACAAATCTAACGAATTTCAGTACTTGCGCCACATACCAATTATGTTTTGATATCAGTTGTTCGTACCACCGTAGGTACACATAAAGAGTGGAGTTGGTCTACAAACAACTGGAGTTGGTCTACAAACAACTGGAGTTGGTCTACAAACAACTGGAGTTGGCTTACAAACAACTGGAGTTGGTCTACAAACAACTCCTCGTCCAGTCTTTTCTCTAGATTTTTACATTTGTAGTATGGTAGCACACACAATGAGCGAAAATTATACTAAGCTTAATGACCTAGTACTGGAAAGGCATCTCTTTAAAATGCCTATTGCTATAGGTAAGATTTATTTCAGAAAATAACCCTAACCCTTGTTTTATTATGCCAGTTGTTATGGATAAGATTTACTAGATGTGTAAAGATTTATTAAAAAAAATAATGACTTGGCGTTAAAAAACAATCAATCATTCACTAATCTGGCACTCGACATTCGACTTATATACAACTTACACATAAAATGTTATACACATAAAATCCAACTATGTTTAGTGGACTAGTTGGTCCTCCTTGTGACTAAATGTGTGCAAATATAAGAACACGTGTTTTATGCAAAGGATAGACAGCAGATACAAAGGCGCGATACAACAAATCTATAATTAATACAGGAGAAAAACAACATGGCAAACAAGAGAGAAAGATTAAGAAAGAGTAAAACATAAACAAATATCAACGTAAGCAAAGACAAACAACTCACGATTAGCAACATGGACCTCGTCCAATCAGAATCGTCGCATTAGCGTTACATTAGCATGAACAAGTGATCATCATGTCCGACGCAGGCGATGGGTTTGCAGAAGTAAAACGAAGATTTGCAGAAATCTCGGAGACTTGGTTTCACTTTCACTTTTCATTTTAATGTAATAAAACAATTACAGTCTTTTGTATCGGTCAATGCGAGTTTTTATGGACCTTAGAAATCAATATTCACCTCAGCCTAAAGGCTTCGGTGAATATCGTTTTTAAGCTCCATAAAAACTCGTATTGACTTCAACAAAAGACTATAATTGAATATTATTATTCTTCCTCTTCTTCTTCTCGCCGTGAACTTGTCCAACCAAATTCTCAAGAGACTGATGATCTGATCTTTACTAAACTTCACAGGAAGGTGGATCCCCATTCAGTCTTGGAATTTTCAAAATAGCCGCCGTTGCCATGGAAACTGTGAACATATGTCAAAATAGTTGACCTCACTTATATCGGAAACTGCCAAAGGGATTTCCACAAGACTTGGCATATATATTAAGTAGGGCTGGTAGAATATTCTGACCCAAAAAAAATCCCGAGCGAATTCCACTATTTTCAAAATGGCCGCCGACAAAATCGGGACAATTTCAATGTTCTCCGATTTCAATGAAAATTGATATCTAGGAGTATTTTGAAGTAAGGAATTGGTTTGTAATGCTGAAATTTGCATTCAGGGTCATTTTAACGAGGCCACCATTTTCAAAATGGCTGTCAACAAAATAGTCAAATTGTCAATGGTCTCCGATTTCAATGTAAATTGATATCTAGGAGTATCTTAAAGTGAGGAATTGGTTGGTAATGATGAAACGTGCATCCACATGCCCGAATTCTGGTATGGGGGTCGTTTGGGGACTTCTGTGTTTGCATCCAAACACAATCAAACCTCGTTATGTATTGCGTTCATAATGTTGCGTTGTCTCTGGATTGTCCATTCTTGATTACCTTCTTTAACATATTTTACCTGCGGAACAATCTATAGCGTGGTAATGAGATCCAAATCAACTCTTGATATTTAAATCTCCTTCGACCAAAGACTAAAAAAACAACTCGCTCAGATTCCCTTCAACTCAAACTACCACATGCTCTCTGGTTTTTATTAATAACGGCGGTATTTTGATCTTATATTTGATTTATACGTCACCACATGATTTAGTTTCCATATGCCTTATATAAAAGGTAGGTTATCTTGTGTTGTTAAACAATATTATGTCGGCTAGATTTATTTGCTTGTTTATTAAAACTGTATTTCTATTTTTATATAATCTGCAGAACAGGTAGATCAAGATAAAAAAAAAGTACCACCCAGGGTCAATTCAAACTAAATATTTCACAATTCACAACTGGTCTTTTCGGAGGTAAGCATTCCAGGTCAGGAAGACTGGAAGCCGTAAATCGAAATGCAGTCAATACATTTATCAAAATAAACATTAAAATGTTAAATAATGATCAACAGAACACTACAGAAAACAAAGGATCGAGCAACACAACCCCACTACTCCTGCAATTGTCTAAAAATATTTGACTTCTCTACCGTGTACACAACTATTCCTCACTCTAAGCTGAAAAACATATTAAGGGAGTTATCCAACTGTGTTTCATAAAACGGAATGGCCAACGTACATACAGATACCTTGTGGTTGGAAGAGACAGGTATTATTTTGTAATAAAAACCCACTCTCATTCTGCCAAAGGTTTTCTGAAGCTGACATCATTAACATGCTTGCAATTTTGTTTGACAACATATTTGCTATGTTTGATGAAGTGTTCTTCAAGACAGTCGGCATACCTATGGAAACAAACTGTGCTCCTCTTCTGGCTGACTTGTTCCTTTATTGGTATGGGGCAGACTGTATGCAAGGGCTTCTCAAGAAAGAAGAAAAGAAGCTAGCCCGATCCTTTAATTTCACGTTCCGCTTTATAGATGATGTCCTTTCACTAAATAATTATAGGTTTGGTGATTTCGTTAATCGCATCTATCCCATTGAGCTTGAAATAAAGGATTCCACATATACAGATAGATCTGCTTCATACCGTGACACACACATAGAATTTGACAGTGAGGAGCGGTTAAAAACGAAACCTTACGACTAAAGAGATTATTTCAATTTTCCCATTGTGAACTGTCCATTTATATGTAGCAGCTTTCCAGCAGCACCTACATATGGAGTATATATATCTCAGATGATGCGATATTCCTTGATAGAAGCTTGGTTAAGTTCCTCTTGGTTAAGTTGAATTCATCACTTAGAAAGCTTTACGGTCGTTACCATGACTTGGTTGATCACTATGGAATATCTGTGTCACAAATAACCACGATATGTTCCATTTGTCGTAAACACTTCCCGCTCCTTTCCTCATTCATGACCTATTTGTAACTAGATTAACACGACGGGTCCCACTAATAGGTTATCTTGTATTGTTGCAACAATATTATCTCTGCTAGATTTATCTCTTTATTTACTAAAACTTTATTTCTATTTTTTTAATCAAATCTGCGGCACATGTATATCAGGTACCACCCACGGTCAATTCAAGCCAACAATTTCACAATTGTTGTTTCTACGATAAGCACACGGGTTGGAATCATGCTAATGTATCCAAGTGGAGAGACGTGTCTAACTGTAGCAACCCATTGTACGTAATATTTTAAAATATCAACTTTGTATGTAATCGGTTATTACTTCTCGGAATATTAAATGGTAGACGAGATTTCGGAAGGCTTCGACGTTTTTCATTAATATGTATCAAAGTGGCAACCCGAATAATCCAGTCGTTATATTCCGACTTCTTTGATCACTACACGGACAGGATTAAATAAGTTTGCAACATAAATACGCATTTTTCCTTTGATGTTTTTATGCAATAATCAACTTAAAAATAGTGAACATTTACAAACCATGGTCTAGCATGAAGATCTTTATGTTATTCCATGATTTTGACGTCATAGGATCTGTTATTCCATGATTTTGACGTCATAGATCTGCCAACCCTTCGGATTCGTTGGTTTAAATAAGTTAATTCTTAAGATCCATGGTATATATAATACGAGTTTTCGCAAGGCTTCGACGTTTTTCATAAATATGTTTCAAAGTGGCAACCCATATAATCCAGTCGTTATATTCCGACTCCTTCGATCACTACACTGACAGGATTAGATAAGTATATAACGCGATTATTTACAGACAATTATTAAAATGTGGTAATTTTGAGGAAACATATTTTTGCCGCCAATAATGACAACATAGATATACTATAACCAGGCAAAGTTAAAGAAGTGCTTTGCTAATGAAGGTAATGATTAATATGATGTGGCCGAGTGGTCTAGGGGGCTAGACATAATGCTAAGCTATTGGTGCTGCATTGCTTATATGGTGCGAGTTAAATTCCCGTCGAGAGAAGAAAACAAAAATCATAAGTTCAAAGATCTAATTCTAACACTGTTGGGTTTTATTTTCAGATTTATATATAGTAAAAAGGGGGGCGTCAAATGAAATAAATTGTTAATATGATTACAACACTGTATGTGATCACACTGGGCTTAACTAAATAAGTAACACGGCAGATCTCTTGTTAGAATCGAGAACTTACCCTTCATGAGCACCTGTGTTCTTCCCCATTAATTTTTTGGTGAGGGCCATGTTGGTCATCTTTTCAAGTTTCTTTGTCGCGGTGCTTTTTGTTCTTTCTCTGTTTTTTGTCTTCGTCCGTGTCAGTGGCCTTGGATTTTCTCTAAAGTTTATTGCCATAGTCATTTCATTCCCCCTCTTTTTATTAAAACTAATTGACATGTTCCACAGACCTTGTCGTTATTCGAATAAAAGTATAAATATCCCATAGAAAGAAACGCAATTAATATCGTACCGGGCGGTTTTATCCTTTTCAATGGGGCTATCATATTCTTTTGTTATACATTCAACCGAATTTCTGACTTAAAAATTTAAATGTTATTTATCAAACAACTATCCTGAACTACAGATTTATCAATATATGTTTTAGCTAATTGTAGTTAATAATAGAAAGAAAGGTAATTAATTTCATACAGGACATTTTTATCCTTAATGGAGGCTATCACATTCTTTTGTTATACATTCAACAGAGTTTCTGACTTAACAATTTAAATGTTATTTATCAAACAACTATCTTGAACTACGTTTCTATCTAAATACCTATGTTGTTAAGACACCACGGGTAGAGTATTTAGGATAATAATCAATAAAAATTTAAAATTCGTGTATCAGTAAATCACGCGACCAGTTAACTTCATATTCTAAAAAATTCCTAATTTATTTTGTCAGAAGACGTTATTGTGTATTTTCAAGTAATTTATGTTGTTGTTATGTCAAAAAGATATTATAATTGTCATATTTTTTTCATTTAAGTTAGTACGTTGTCTAGAAATCTGTAAACATCAGTAAAGCATGATATATTTATACATTCCCCCTCCCCCATAGATATCAGTAAACCATGATATTTATACAATTTCCCCCCATAAATATCAGTAAAGCATGACATTCATATAATTTCCCTCCCTAAATATCAATAAAGCGTGATATATTTATGCAATTTCCTCCATAAATATCAGTAAAGCATGATATTCATACAATTTCCCCCATACATATCAGTAAAGCATGATATTTATACAATTTCCTCCATAAATTTCAGCAAAGCATGATATTCATATAATTTCCCTCCATAAATATCAGTGAAGCTTGATATTTATACAATTTCTCTCATAAATATCAGTAAAGCATGATATTTATACAATTTTCCACCATACATATCAGTAAAGCATGATATTTATACAATTTCCCCCATAAATATCAGTAAAGCATGATATTTTTACAATTTCCTCCATAAATATCAGCAAAGCATGATATTCATACAATTTCCCTCCATAAATATCAGTGAAGCTTGATATTTATACAATTTCCCTCCATAAATATCAGTAAAGCATGATATTTATACAATTTCCCCCATACATATCAGTAAAGCATGATATTTATACAATTTCCTCCATAAATATCAGTAAAGCATGATATTCATACAATTTCCATCTATAAATATCAGTAAAGCTTGATATTTATACAATTTCTCCCATAAATATCAGTAAAGCATGATATTTATACAATTCCCCACCATACATATCAATAAGGCATGATATTTATACAATTTCCACCCATACATATCAGTAAATCATGATATTTATACAATTCCCCACCATACATATCAATAAGGCATGATATTCATACAATTTCCCACGATACATATCAATAAGGCATGATATTTATACAATTTCCCTCCATAAATATCAGAAATTACCATCGTATGTGTGGGAATTTAAACAACGTTGCGACGAACATCACGAAAAGTTCAATTTATACTGTAGAGAACTTGAGTGTCCGTGTTGTAGAATGTGTATCGTGGAAGATCATGGGGACTGTAATAATGTTACTATCATGGAAAAAATAATAAAGAAGGTGAAGACATCAACTATATTCACTGAGATCGAGCATTTGATTAAAGAAATGATTGAAACTATTAGTAATATTAGACAAAATAGAGATACCAACTCCAGTGCTGTTAAAGAACAGAAACCAATAATTGAGAATGCAATACATGAACTGAGGACAAAAATTAACAATCATCTTGACAAGTTCCACGTTTCATGTTTTTCTTTGTAGAAAACGATAATCAAAGCGCCGTTTCATCTGGATAGTTCACATGTTCTTTATTATTTCATCTTAACGTGTGCGTCTGCGCATTATAATTATATGGTGACAGCAGTTAACATGTACAGACCATATGCACTCTTATTATCTACAAAGTGGGTCAGTACATATTGTTGACATTTATTAAAATTTTATCTTACACGTCATTACATGATGTAGTTTACATGTACCCCATATAAAAAGTAGGTTATTCTGTGTTGTTTAAACAATGCTATCTATGAGAGATTTATCTGTCTTTTTACTAGATCTATATTTAAATTTTATTTGTTTAAATATGTCCCGCTATCGATTATTGGGATTGTTGGGTACACATGTTTTGTTTTTCTAATTAGGGTTAGGGTTGTGGTGTTTAATGCCACTTTCAACAGTATTCCAGATATATATTGAATTGCTTTCAAATAAAAAGACCTGAATATCATATGCTTATGTTTATCCTGCACTGGTTCTAATTGAGCATTTGAAATACATTGTCTGCATTAATTTGTGTTACATACGGTCACTGACCAAGATATATCTTTTTGTCACATGTTTAAATTGTTGCTTCTCTGCTAAGCACACATATTATTAAGGGGTAAACACAGAGACATATTAGTTCGGAGTTAGGATAATTTGTAGAGTGGCATGTTTATCTTTCATGTGTAGTCATGGTGTTGCTTTAATGAGCTAGCGTGATAGAAATCCAACTCACCGTTTCGGTCTATGACAAAACAGATACCATCATCGTCTCATAGAAAAACTTGTTCATTCTCACCATGATATAACTGATAAATTGTTCACCTTGTTCTAAGCTGCGATCACTCACTCACATAGGCATAAGCATAACTTAAACTCGGCACTTTTTATTGAAGTGTCTGTATCATACCAGGAAAGTGAGCGGCCTGGTCATGTATATATATGATAGGTGTATCGAGTGTGCCTCTTACTAATTTTTTTATTGGATTTTGAACTGTACTTTGTGCTAAGCTACCATTACTCACTCCCATAGAACTAGCTTAACCTCAGCACTTTTCATTGAAATGTCTGTACCAAGCCATGAAAGTGAGCAGTCTGGTCAGGTATATGTGTGATAGGTGTATAGAGTGTGCCTCTTACTGTACTTGTTTGTATTTGAATTTGAAATGTACCTTGTGTTAATCTACACCACTCATTCCTCGAAAAAAATGATCAAAGCAAAACACTTCAAACAAACGATTGAACAACATGAACCTAAAGAAAACCCGGGTGCTAGGAGAAGGTAATCATGTCTTGCTCTACTGAGGCATCCGTCGTGCTACAGTCGTTCGTCCTATTAATGAGTGCCTCTTACTATTATTTTTCCATTGGATTTTGAACTGTACCTACGGTGGGGTATTTTTATCATTTTATCACATCAATTAATCATGTGCAATAAACATCTGTAGCTAATCACAGAAACATGTAAAAACACATTTAACTACGTACAACATAAACATAAAGTGGACTAAAATCATTTTAGAAAAGTTTGAAGATACCAAATTAAAGAAAGACAGGCAATACAATGACAAAAAAAACGGATAAACATTCCCATCCCTGTGTGAATCTTCCGTCCAATATTAATTGCTTCGGTACTGACATGATTCATTAGATATATATTTTTTATTGAAAGTTAAGTTCCCAAATCATGTAATTATGATTAAGACTAACGTTTTCCTCTCTCAGGCATTGGTCACCTAACCGATGTTGGCTAGCCTGTTAATGCCGCCTTGTGGTTTTCTTGCTTCCAAAGGATTTTCTCTTTTTAGGCCTCGAGCGTACCTGATGAAGGTTATTCCAAAACAAGCGTCGTGCGCACTAATTGTGTTATGTTCGTTTTTATTCATCGTCATCATAATTGATGGGATAAATACATTCTTTTCGTATCAAGCCTACCATAATTTTCATATTTAATAATTTAAATGTTAAACTTGAAGTACATTTTTATCTATATATTACATAGGATTTGATTATTCAGTATAATGATAACACTACAAAAATCACGTGACCATTTAACTTCCCCTGCTACAGTTTTCCTGATTTGTTGATATTTCGTTAGGAGACATTATTTTCGGGTATTTTATGTTGTATTATGTTAAACATATATTATAATTGTCATATTTTCTCATTTAAAGAATTCAGTTGTTTAGAAATCTATTTAATCTGCAGTAAATCTATTTATATTAATATGAACCCGTAGCTTTAGTACAGAACACACACTTTACAAACATTGGTTATTGTAAAACTGGATATTCAACCGTACAATTATTATTGAACCGGTTCCTCTGTGTTGTACCTATCAACCCCTCATATAATGTTTTGTCTAATTGGTCCAGTTGCTACTCTGTGTGACTAACCGTGCATTAATATGAGAACACTTGTGTTAGGCAAAGGACAGAGAGCATATACAAAGACGTGATAATACAAATCCTTAATTAATACAGAGAGACAAACAACATGTCTGAAAGTCATATACTTATATTTATCCTGCACTGGTTCTATCTGAGCAGTTAAAGTACTTTGTCTGGATTAATTTTGTTACATACGGAGTCCGGATAATTATTCCGAGTAGAGTGGAATGTTTATCTTTCATGGATATGTATGCTGTTGCGCTAAAGAACTAGCTCGATAGAAATCAAACTCAGTGTGTCGGTCTGGGACAAAAGAGATATCACCATCGTCTCATAAAAAACTTGTTCATTCTCATCATGGTATAGAGCTGATAAATTGTTCACCTTGTGCTAATCTACAATTACTCACTCCCATAGAACTAGCCTAACCCTAACTTTTCATTGAAGTGTCTGTACCATGCCAGGAAAGTGAGCGATCTGATCATGTATATATGTGATAGGTGTATCGAGTGTGCCTCTTACTAAAATGTTTCTATTAGATTTTGAAATATACCTTGTGCTAAGCAACAATCACTCATTCCTAGAAAACGAGTCTAAACCCGCCACTCTTCATTGTTGTCTGTACCATACCAGAACAGTGAGCGGTATGGTAATGTGTATTTGTGATAGGTGTATCGAGTGTACCTGTTACTATATTTTTATATGGGATTTAAAGGACAAACACTTCAAAGTAAAGATTGAGCAAAACAAACCTAAAACACCGTGGGTGAACCCGGGTTCTCGGGGATGGTAATCATTTCCTGCTCCACTGAGGCATCCATCGTGTTACACTCGTTCTTCCTATTAATGGGTTCTTACTATAATTTTTCTATTGGATTTTGAACTGTACCGACAGTGGGGTATTTGTATCATTTTATATCACATCAATTAATAGTGACATGTAAAAATACATTTGGCGAATAACATAAAAATAAAGAGAGCTAAAAGCATTTTATAGAAAAGTTTGAAGATACCAAAGAGGTAATCAGATGCAGTAAATCGAAGAAAGACGGGCAACACAATGACCAAAGGAAAGCTGGCAAAAGGTATCGCCCCTGGGTGAATCATCCGCCAATATTAAGTGCTTCTGTACAGACATGGTTTATTAGACATATTTGTTTATCGAAATTTACTGTTGCTAAATCATTAAAAAATGTTTTCCTCTCATAGTTATAGGTTACCTTAGCCGGTTTTGTCTAGCCTGTCTAGTCTGTGTAGACTCTGCTTTTTTGTTACTTTAAAAGACTTTCGGATTCCAAATACGCGTCTTTCCCACTAAATGTGATAACTACGTTTTTATCATTATTATACTTAATGAAATAACCACATTCCTTTTCGTATCCAACCTACCTAATGTTCAGACATAATGATTTAAACTTTAATCTTGAACTACATTTGTGGCTATATATTATATAGGATTAAACTGCCTCATTTTAGTTATTCAGCATACTTATAACACTATCTAAATCACGTGACCATTTAACTTCCTCTTTCGCAGTTTTCCTGATTTGGCGATATTTCATAACATGAGAGGTAATTTATGTTGTTATTATGTCAAAGATAAACATAATTGTCATATTTTTAACATTTAAATGAATCAGTTGTTCAGAAATGCATTTAGACTGCAGTAATTAGATCTGTATGACCTTGTAGTTTAGTTCATAATATTCAACACAAACATTGTTGATCATTGTTATGTAACGAGCTGGGATAGTACAATTAATATTTAAGAAGTTCCTCTGTGTTGTTGTATTTACAACAGACGTACATAGAAATGGGTCAATTTTCTCTACATCATTCTCGTAGATAAACATGTGTGTACCACCATCCCCTCAATATACATTAACAAGCACACAGAGGGGCGTCTTGTTTCCTTTTACATGTATGTTGTCCTCAACCATAGCAGTACGACATGGTATATATACAATCAAATGATATATCATGTTTCATTTTCTGAACTGAGAATTCAAAACAAATGAAGAACTAAGTAGAGTATTAAGATTTTATTATATATATTAATTAGAATACAGTTATATTAATTCTATGAAAATAAAAGAGTGATTTCCTCTTAACCAATATGGCAAAATATCACAATGTAGAAAAGGCAAAAATTACTTTCTGTGTGAGGTCAATATTGTACTCGAAAAAGAAAACATATTGTCTATATCATACTGAATTTATCTAGGTAAAACATAAAATGTATTCAAAGAAGAGTCTAAAAATACCATATCCGTAAATCAGAGTAGGATGGACAACGCAATGACCAAAAGTAAAAGACAATGGAACAAATAATGATATACAAAACACTACCCCCAAAAAAAAGATCGAGCAACACGAATTCTACTATCAACTGGGGGTGAACTCGGATGCTCCAGAAGGGTAATCAGTTCCTGTTCTACTAGTGTTACCCGTCGTGTTACTCTAGCTACTAAGAGGGATATAGGTTGAATACGTTAGTTATCTAGTACACAGTGTGACAATACACATGCAATAAGTGTTATTAGTATTGAGCACATGAAGGTCAATGGTGGCAATATGTATTATCTCACTTTGTGTTGATGGCAAGATTACATAATAATATTTTTGTTAACTGCGCTAGTACCACCACACAACCCTCCAAATATAAATAATCAGTTCCTGTTCTACTAGTGTTAACCGTCGTGTTACTCTAGTTATCTAGTATATAGTACAATATTTCTCATTAGTATTGAGCACCTGAAGGTCAATGGTGACAATATGTGTTTTCTCACTTTGTGTTGATGGCATGATTACATAATAATATTTTTGCAAACTGCACTATAACCTACAAATATAAATATCCAATTTCGAATTGCAATATAGAACTGATCTCTTGGTATGGTATTATTTTCATTTTCGAATGTATCTTCGGTGTATAATACGACAGCACCAGAAAATGACAATTAATAAATGTTAATTTCCACTTTAATATCTGCTATACATTTCAGGATATCAACATCATGTCAAGTTCTTTCTGTGGTATATGTGATATCCGTCATATTTCTAAACCATCAGAAGTTTGGTGTCCAGATTGCGAAGAAGGAATTTGCACAGAATGCATAGAACATCATAGCTTATCGAAACCTTCCCGAAATCATACGACGATACCTATAGAGGAGTATCAGAAATTGCCGTCGTATGTGTTGGAAATTAAAGAACATTGCGACGAACACCACGAAAGGTTCAATTTATACTGTAAAGAACATGAGCGTCCGTGTTGCAGAATTTGCAATCTGGAAAATCATAAAGACTGTAAGAATGTAGCTATCATGGAAGAAATAATAAAGAACGTGAAGACATCAACTATGTTCACAGACATTGAGCATTTGATTAAAGAAATGATTGAAAATATTAGTAAAATTAGACAAAATAGAGAAACAAACTCCAGTTCTGTTAAAGAACAGAAAGGAATAATTGAGAATGAAATACAGGAACTGAGGACAAAAATCAATACTCATCTTGACAAGTTACAAGAGGATCTGATGAAGCAATTGACTGAAGCAGAAAAACAAGTAACCGATGAAACACGTGAATTACTTGTATCTTTAGACGAGAAACAGAACGAACTCACCGAATACCAGACAAATGTACTGAACATAAGAAAGTATGCATCAGACCTACAAACATTTTTAGCACTAAAGCAAATAGAGAAAGACGTAGAAACACAAGACACATGTTTACATTCACTAGTTAACAGCGACAGTCTAAATCAAGCCAAACTATCATACAAGATAGACAGCGGTATGAAAACTATAACCACCAACATTCAAAAGTTTGGCGAAGTAGTTGTTGAATCAAAGCCTTGTGAGATGAATTTGGTTAGAAAAAAAGATAAACAAGCCCAGATGATGGTAGCCGACCTATCACCGCCCATGTCAGTTGACAATATACAGTTAAAATTGAAACAAAAGATCAACATCAAAGGGCAGATCATCACAGGATGTTGTTTATCTTCAGATGGTAGAATGGTATTTTCCTGTTACAACGCTAATACTGTCAGCTTTATCAACAAAGAAGGAGTAGAATTATTCCAGTTAGGTAAAGATAAAACAGGATGCTGTACTTTTAATACAGTTTTTATTAAAGATAACAATAGCGTTGCTGTATCATCTGGAGATGGAGATAATAGATGCATAACTATAATAGACAGAGAAAGTCAGAAAGTCATGACAACTATTCCCATGGACACGTACATTTATGGCATGGCGGTTAGAGGTAGAACAATATATTACTGTGCAAGGAGTAAAGGCATAAAGATGTTCAATCTCAATGATAAATCTATAAGTAATGTCATCAACAGTGATATGTCAGGAGTTTATTACGTAGCTACATCTGGAGACAAACTTTACTACACAAACACCAACACACATTTCGTGACATGTTGTGATTTACATGGTACAACACAATGGAAATTCAAAAATGAACGCGTTCTTAGGGGTCCACTTGGTGTCTGTATAGACAATGATGGGAACGTGTTTGTCGTCGGTTATCATTCGGACAATGTCGTGGTTATCTCCCCTGATGGACAACGTCATAGACAACTATTGTCTTCCAAGGATGGTCTGCGAAGTCCGCGTGTACTTGATTATGACAAATATACCAATAGGTTATTAGTTGTAAATAACAGCAGTATTGCCCTCCTGTTTGATGCTACATGGTGACAGTAGTAGAATAGTAGAAAAATAGACACCAATTTATACAATGATTTTTATTTTAAAGAAATAAATGTGACTTATTAATATTATCTATACCACTTTATATCCAGTTCATGTTATTAATTATAATATGGGTTATGACTTTAACTCCACTTTCAATAATATTTCAGCTCATCGTGGCGGTCGGTTTGATTGATGGAGGAAACCGGACCACACGGGGAAAACCACCGACCTGCCGGAAGTGATTGACGAGTTTTATCACATAATGTTGTGTCGAGTACTCACCGCCATGAGCGCGATTCGAAATCACAAGTTCAATGGAGATAGGCACTGAATGCACAAGTAATTGTGAATTTAACTACCATACGATCACGACTCTCCTTCCTTAATTAAAATAGACATCAAATATTTCAATATACTAAGTAAATTTAATACATCTCATGTGCAATTCTGTATTTAGTTTGTTCATGGGTTCTAAGCACTAGATGTACATTTTTGTAGCTAACTTGTTCAATGGTTCTAAGCACAAGATGTACATTTCTCTATTTAAAGTATTTTTGACATTTACGTCAACGAATATGGTACTGCTTTGACAACTATTTTACCTATTTTGTTCCTGTATTTAAATACTGCTACAGTGACAGCCGGAACCTTTGATCCGTAATGAGAGCGGGAGGTTTGGCGCCTTAAAATCTGATTCAACCCACCATTTCTTTAGAAATGCCTGTACCAAGTCAGGGTCATTACGTTTTTACAGTTTTCCGGTTGTTGACTGATTTTGTCTGTTTATATAATTATGAGTTTTGACTTTCCCTTTGTAAGATTGTTCGGAGTTCGGTAATTTTGTGATTACCCTTATTTAACTTGTTCGGGGGTTCTAGACACCAGATGTACATTTCTGTATTTCACTTGTTCAGTGGTTCTAGACACCAGATGTACATTTCTGTGTTTAACTTGTTCACTGGTTCTAAACCCTAGTTGTACATTTCTGTATTTAACTTGTTCACTGGTTCTAAACACTAGATGTACATTTCTGTATTTAACTTGCTCAAGGGTTCTAGACACCAGATGAACAATATCTTGTTCAATGATTTCTTGACCCACAAACAGCTTGGAAGCTACAAAATAATTACCAATCATTGAAGAGTTAAAATTCTAAAATGTCAACAACATAAAATACACTCAAAGCCAAATGAAGCTTATATGAGTGGGTTTTTTTGCTTTGTTTATGGGTGTTTACCGTCACTTCCAGCAAATGTTTTACTATTTTTAGTAAAAACAGCCATCTTCAATAATTCATATGATCTGTTGGTTTGTTGAAGGGATGCTTACCGTCACCTCTAGCAATTATTTTACTATTTTGAGTAACAGCCGTCATCTTCAATAATTCATATGATCTTTCGGTTTGGTGTAGGGATGCTTCCCGTCACTTCCAATCAGTTGTTCAACTATTTTTAACAACGACCGTCATCTTCCATAGCACATATTACTTTTCAGTTTTGTTTATGAGTACTTACCGTCACTTCCGGCAAGGTGTTCAGCTATTTTGATAATCTATGTTGTCTAACGCCACTTTCAACAATATTTCATCTATATCAAGGCGGTCAGTTTTATTAGTGGAGGAAGCAGGAGTACCTGGATAAAATCTGTGCATATCACTGACGAACTATCACATAATGCTGTCCACTCGCCATGAGGAGGATTTGAACTCACATATAGAAGGTCAGCAACAAATGCTACTCCCAATCAAATGAAGCTTATATATTATACATGAGTGTTTTGTTCGGTTTATTGATTCTTACAGTCACATCCAACAATTGTTCAACTATTTTTTAACAAAGATCGTCTCTTCCTGCAAGCTGTTCAGCTATTTTAGAAAAGGCTGTCATCTTCAATAGCACATATTATTTTTTGCCATCTTCAATATTTCATATAGCCTTTCTGTTTGGTTTATCGATGGTTACCATCACTACCAGCGATTGTTCGGGTATCTTTTATAACCGCTGCAATCTTTAGTAGCTCATATTACCTTTGTAAGATTGTTCTGAGTTTGGTAATTTCGTTATTACCCTTATTTTACATTTTGTTAATGGACGTTTACTGTCACTTCCAGCAACTGTTCAGCTAGAACACAACTAGCAAACTTATTGGGATGATCAAAGAGTTAAGACATAAAAAAGAAATACCGACCGTGTGTGAAATTCTTAACATTTTTGGTGGGTTTCGGAGCGAAAACTGCCATTTTGTGGCGGCTGATCTTAATCCCTTACCATTAAGTCGACATTACCTAATGGAGGTTATGCCTAAATAGGAATGTTAATGTAAATAAACACAGTGGCGAAAACCTGTTTATGCCCCCTCTCCTCCTCTTCACTATGCATCATGCAGTCAGATTAGAGCATGGACTATAAAAGACTGACCAATGTTGACTTTGACATCTCTCTTGCGTTCAAATTTTGATTATTATACCTGTGATAGTACAAGTGATATACCTTTTTTTTCTTCTTAAATATGGAAAATATTCTGAATTTCTTTGAAGCCACAATTTCACATATAATGCCTCTCATAGTCAACGAATTGAATCCCACCATGATAACATTTTAAGCGTCCTCTTTACTCCGTCAGATTATATTGCTTACACAGAATTTCTGTGGTGACACAGGTAACATGTACAATTGTACATTACGGCCTCGCCGTCCATCTCTTTTTAATAAAAGGATTAATTTTGTAGATAATATTCATAGTTTTCATCCTAGACATTAACACGATGGAAAATGCTTATTCAAATGACAAATGACGAAAATCTACAATCAAGCAAAACAAAGAATGTATATTGAGAAGGAGTGTGATCGACAGTCAATAACCTTAACCTTCCAGTCAGCCACGTGCATTTTGTCGACGTGTCTTAACCTAAAGAGGGAATATGAATGTAAGATAACATGAAGACGACAACTAAAAAGTCAAATATACAAAATAGTAAAGCAACAAGAACAAACATCATTTTCAAGATCCCATAGACAAATCAGAGAAATAGATGCAAATCTTTATCCATAACACGCATATACATGACAAATTACTTTCCAGTTCTTGGTTACTGGCGTTTCAATAAAACGTTGTGAGGTTATATTAGTGTCAAGGGCTGAAGCCTCCCCTCTGCCGTAGAAAGGTTTAACATACATTAGAATAGCAGGTTTAGCATTCATGATATGTATATAGATAATATATAGCATGGGGATACCAGTTGAACGCTTGACCTTGTTGAATTCATTCAGATACGTTTCTAGTTACTGGAGTAATTAAATATCACCAACACAGATTGGCTTGATATACAGGTGGTAATTGTCATTTCAGTATATTTACAGCTATATCATGACTACCAATCTTACCCTTCAATAAGATTGAAGCAAAAACCATTAAAATATTAAGGAAATACAACGAATAATATTCTACAGAATGAAAAAAAACTAGACGATATCGAGGTTAACACTCTCAAAGATGAGGCAAAGAAATATAAATCATCCATGAGAACTCGTATTAGAGATTTATATTTCTTGCTCTCAAAGATTTTAAATTGTGTGAATTTCCAAACTTATGGATACGAACGTACATGATGAAGGTTATTCTAGAAACACAGACGCGCACCTTGCGAACTAAGTTTGATATACAGAGATCCACGAGTAATAACGTAACTTATCAAAAACTATTTCTGTACTTGCGCCACAAACAAACCTTCGTGCGCACTAATGTTAATATTTATAGTGATCCATGAATAATCACGTGACTTGTCAAAACCATGTTCATTATCTGAGAGGCCATCTTGCTACCAAATTTAACGAATTTCAGTACCTGCTCCACATACCAATTCTTTTTTTAAATCAGCTGTTCCTATAACCGTACAAGTAAAAATTAGATTATGTTCACAGATAATCCTTCACACAATGTTTTGTCTTAATCAATCTTTACATTTTGTAGTATGGCTATGAACATCAATTTCAACTATGTTTATTGGTCTAGTGGATACTCTTTGTGACTAATGTGTAAAGATATAATAACACATGTTTTATGCAAAGGATATACAGCAGTTACAAAGACGCGATAACACAAATCTTTACTTAATGAGCTAATATCCAACTAAGCCTATTGCTCTAGTACTAGACATGCATCTCTCTAAAATGACAACTGTTTTGAGCAAGATTTATTTGAGAAATGATTTACTTGGCGTTAAACAACAATCAATCATTCACTAATCTAACACTCTACCTTTGACTTATATCCATTTTATCATATAGTATTTATCAACACAAGTTAAAAGTAGATGTGCATGTTATCCATACGAGGTTTTAAGCTAGAATTATCGCCCTTTGTGACTAATGCACTTTCGTTTTATGGAGACACATACTTTCTTTTGCTAAAAATAGCCTGAAGCTTGTGTTTGTACTTCTTTGTGTATTCTTTTCATTTTCACTGTGACATTTGGTTTCCACCAATCCATAATCAGTAAGCACGATGATGATTACGCAAAGGTTGAAGATACCAAAGGGTAATAAGAAGCCTTAAATCGGACGACAGACAGTACAATAGCAACAAGAAAAAGGACAGAAAGTACAAACAATGATCTACACTACACAGACGACTAAAGATTGAACAACACGAACCCCTCAAAAACCGTGGGTGAACCCAGGTGCTATTGAAACGTAAGCAATGCCTGCTCCACTAAGGCAACCATCGTGCTACATTCGTTCTTCCTCTATATGAGTTGTTGCCGATTGCTCTGAGATGACGGACATGGTATCTTTTGGGTAAAGTTGTTACTCTTTATGACTAAATGTGCACAAATATGAGAACACATGTTTTATGCAAAAGGTAAACAAAAACAAAGGCAAAGACACGATATCGTAGATATTCTATTAATACAGAGCGATAAACAACATAGCAAAAATTGAGAAAGACTAAATAAACATCAGAGAATACCGAAGGGGGCAATCAAAAATGGAAAACCCCAAGAAAATGGCAACATAGAGTACAAAAATACAAAGTAAAACAAAACAAAAGCACAACACGATATATGTTGGACACAACTATGCGTAAGCAAACACAAATACCGTAAATAAGACATGAGCCCTCCTACAAACAACTGGAGAAAAAGATGACAGAATATCTAAGAATTAAAGATAAACAATTATCACCGCAAAGAAAACCAAGCAACTAAGGATAAATAACACGATATCGCAAATATTCGATTAGTACAGAGAGATAAACAACATAGCAACATTTGAGAAATAGATAAACATTAGAGAATACCGAAGGGGCAATCAAAATGGAAAACCCCAAGAAAATGGAAACATAGAGTACAAAAATACAAAGAAAAACAAAACAAAAGCACAACACGATATATGTTGGACACCACTATGCGTAAGCAAACACAAATACCGTAAATAAGACATGAGCCCTCCTACAAACAACTGGAGAAAAAGATGACAGAATATCTAAGAATTAAAGATAAACAATTATCACCGCAAAGAAAACCAAGCAACTAAGGATAAATAACACGATATCGCAAATATTCGATTAATACAGAGAGATAAACAACATAGCAACATTTAAGAAATAAATAAACATCAGAGAATACTGAAGGGGCACTCAAAATGGAAAACCCCAAGAAAATGGAAACATAGAGAACAAAAATACAAAGAAAAACAAAACAAAAGCACAACACGATATGTGTTGGACACCACTATGCGTAAGCAAACACAAATACCGTAAATAAGACATGAGCCCTCCTACAAACAACTGTAGATTAAGATGACCTGAACATCTAAGAATTAAAGATAAACAATTATCAACGTAAAATAAAAACTAAGGATTAGTAACACGGACCTCATAAAACATGTTGAGCTTAGGCTTTGTCAGAGAGAGCTATCAATGCATGTTCCTCTTTGTAGAAAACGATAATCGAAACGCAATTACACCTGGATAGTTCACCTGTGCTTTATTATTTCATCGCAACGTGTGTTTATCCATATCCTTATAATGTTATAGTGACAGCAGTTTACCTGTACCGACCCTCTGTATCCTTATTACCTACAAACAGCGTCGGTACATACTGCTTAGTTTTATTAGTATTTTGATTTACAAGTCACTACATGATGTAGTTTACATGTACCCCATGCATAAACTAGGTGATCTTGTGTTGATAAAACTATACTATCTCGGGTGGATATGTCTATATATCTACTAGATTTTTATTTTTAATTTTTCATTCAAATGAGTTCCCCTTTCGATTATTGGGATTATTGGGTACCAATGTTCATTTTTTTAGCTGTACCTTGTTCTAAATTACAATCACTCACTCCCATAGAGCTACCTTAACTCCGATACTTTTCATTGAAATGTATGTACAATGCCAGGAAAGTTAATGGTCTTGTCATGTATATGTGTAATATGTGTATCAAGTATGCCTCTTACTATATTTTTTATCCATTGGATTTAAAGGACAAACAATGATCTATTCAAAACACTTCAAACTAAAGATTGAGCAGCACGAACCTAACAAAAACGTGGGTGAACCCATGTTCTCGAGGAAGGTAATCTTTTCCTGCTCCATTGAGGCATCCGTCGTGTTTCACTCGTTCTTCCTATTAATGAGTGTCTCTTACTATAGGATTTTGAACTGCACTGACAATGGAGTATTTGTAAAGTGAGCGGTCTGGTCATGTATATATGTGATAGGTGTATCGAGTGTGCCTCTTACTATAATCTTTCTATCGGATTTTGAACTGTACCGACGGTGGGGTATTTTTTTAATCATTTGATCACATCAATTAATCATGTGCAATAAACGTCTGTCATAGAAACATGTAATATCACATTTAACTACGAATAACTTAAAAATAAAGAGAGCTAAAATCGTTTCAGAAAAGTTTGAAGATACTAAAGAGGTCATCGGAGGTAATCAGTAGTAAGTTGAAGAAGGACAGACAACAGAATAAAGAAAACGGACAAGAAGTCCTGTCCCTGGGCATGATTTATTAGATATATGTCATAGGTATCAGTGACTTCAGTCGATTGTGGCTAGCCAGTGTAGACCCTTAACTTTTCTTACTTCAAAGGACCTTTCTCTTTCATAAAATGTGTCTTCGAGCCGATGAAGGTTGTAAAAAAAACACGTTGTACGCATTAGATTTAATATATATGTTTTTATTATCATCATACATTATTAAGATAATCACATTCCCTTGGTGTCAAGCATACCTTATTTTCAGATTTAATAATTTAAATGTTGATCTGAACTACATTTTTATCTATATATTATGTAGGATTAAACTGCCATAGTTTGATTTTTAAGCATAGTGATAACACTACAAAAATCACGTAACCATTTACATTCCCCGTCTGCAATATTCCTGAATTGGTGATATTTCGTTAGAAGAAATTATTATCAGATATTTTATGTTGTTGTTTTTGTCAAAAAGATAGCATTATTGTCATATATTCTCATTTAAATATGTCAGTTGTTCAGAAATCTATTTAAACTGCAGTAATTTTATCTTTATTAATATGAACCGCAGCGGTGGCGAAATGGTTAGAGTGCTGGACTCGAGTGTGGTAGATCGTAGGATCGGGCTCCGGTCGGGTCAACCCAAAGACTATGAAATTGGTATGCGTTGCTTCTCCGCTAAGCACGCAGCATTAATGAGAATGAGCAAAAACTAGTTGGCTCGGGATCAGAATAAAGTGTTTCATTGGACCGATATATCTGCCCGCGGACTGCTGTTTCAGTGAGCTAGCACTATAAAAATCCAACTCAGCGTGTTGCTCTAGAACAAAGCGGACCTCATCATTATTATTGAAATTTAACTTGTATTCGCTATGATATTGCTGAAAATTGCTAAATTTGGTATGTACGAAAACTAATTAATATTCAAGTGGTTGCTATGTGTTGTGTATTTACACCCGAACATATATAGAAAGAGGTCACTTATCTCTACCCCACCCTCGTGGATCAGTATGTATTTCCCCCCCAACGCCCCGCCTCCAAATTAAATTGCCAGCACAAATGAAGGATGACAACATTCAAATCTTGTGAATGTTTGTATCTAATATGCCGAAGTCAATGACAAAATCGTTTTGGTGCTAGATTATCACACACACTTAGAAAGATTAATTGTACTGAAATGACGTTATAATTTCATATGTTAGAGAAGGGCATAAGCACTTCCTATGTAAGGTCATCATAGTCATTGACAAAGAAGGTATAGTGTCTGTAACATGCTGAATTTTTCTGGGGAAAACATCAAGCTTATTCTAAGAGGAGTTTGAAGTTACCAACAATTCCGTATAGCAAAGAAAGACAAACAACATCAAGAAGTATAAGTAGTTCCTGCTCCACTAGTAACACCGGTCGCGTTACTCTAGTTACTAAGCCGGCAATATGATTAATATATTAGCTATATAGCATACAGTGGGGAATTACACACACAATATTTGTCATTACCATTGGGTACAGTAGATAAATGATGGCAATATGTGTTTTCTCACTTTGTGTTGATGGCATGATTACATGATAATATTTTTGTTTACTGCACAAGTGCCACCATATCACGTTCCAAATATAATTATCAAATTTCGAATTATAATATAGAACTGTTCTGTCGGTGTGGTATTTTTTTCATTGCCGATTGTATCTTCGGTGTATCTGACAGCACCAGAAAATAGAGAGTTAATTGGAAAGTCAATCTGATATTTAATTACGTAATCTCAGTGGTATGCAAAAATGAAAACGACTAAAGACAATTAATAAATGTTAATTTCCAATTTAATCCCACTAATATATTACAGGATATCAACATCATGTCAAGGTCTCCATCTCTCTGTGGTATATGTGATATCCGCCACATTTCTAAACCATCAGAAGTTTGGTGTCCAGATTGTGAAGAAGGAATTTGCACAGAATGCATAAAACATCATAGTTTAGCGAAACCTTCCCGAAATCATACCACGATACCTATAGAGGAGTATCAGAAATTGCCTTCGTATGTGTTGGAAATTAAAGAAAATTGCGACGAACATCAAGAAAAGTTCAATTTATACTGTAGAGAACATGAGTGTCCGTATTGTAGAATTTGCATTGTGGAAACTCACAGTGACTGTAAAAATGTAGCTATCATGGAAACAATAATAAAGAACCTGAAAACATCAACTATGTTCACTGAGGTCGAGTATTTGATTAAAGAAATGATTGAAACTATTAGTAAAATTAGACAAAATAGATATATCAACTCCAGTGCTGTTAAAGACCAGACACAAATAATTGAGAATGAAATACAGGAACTGAGGACAAAAATCAACACTCATATTGACAAGTTACAAGAGGATCTGATGAAGGAATTGACTGAAGCAGAAAAACATGCAAGCGACGAAACACGTGAACTTCTGGTATCTTTAGACAAGAAACAGAAAGAACTTACCGAATACCAGACAAATGCAGTCAACATAAAAAAGTATGCATCAGATCTACAAACATGTTTAGCCCTGAAGCGAATAGAGAAAGACGTAGAAACACATGACACGTGTTTACAGTCACTAATTAACAGCGAACACCTAAATCTTTTTTTATATAAGCTTTTTAATGCAGGTGGCTATAGTCTTCAGACGGTTGTCTATCTTGTATGATAGTTTGGTTTGATTATGACAGATCTACCAATATGTTACTAGTTATAAATCAAAGCAGTTCAGCTTTTCCGTTTGATGTTACAAGAGGACAGTAGTAGAATAGTAGAAAAATATACATCTATTTATAGAATGATTTTTATTTAAAAGAAATACATGTGACTTATTAATATCATCTATACAAATTTATATCAAGTTCATGTTAATAATTATCATATGGGTTACGGATTTAACTCCACTTTCAACAACGGTTCAGTTATATTGTGTCGGTCAGTTTGGTTGGTGAAGGAAACTGGACCACACGGGGAAAACCACCGACATGCCGGAAGTCACTGACGAACTTTATCACATTGTCTTGTATCGCACTCGCAACTTTAGTGGTGATAGGTACTGATTGCATAGGTAGTTGTAAATCATACTACATTGCGTTCACTACCACGACCGTCCCACATTAAGTATAGTAAACAGCAAATATTTCAATATAAATTACCAAAGTCTACAAAGTCTTTATATTGAGGAGGACTGTCTTACCTTAACCTCTCATCTCAGGCATGCGTCTTTATATTGAGGAGGACATTCTTACCTTAACCTCATCTCAGGCATGCATATATATATTGAGGATGACAGTCTTACCTTAACTTCTCATCTCAGGCATGCCTCTTTACATTGAGGAGGACAGTCTTACTTTAACCTCTCACCTCAGGCATGCATCTTTGCTCGAGATGTGTTAAGCTACAGAGGGAATATGAAAGCAAGCAAACATGAAGACGACAACCTTTTCAAAGATCCAGGCATACAATATCAAAAAGAAACAATAACAGAAAATATTACACTGTTGGACTATTTTCTATTTAACATATTGGTAGATCTGTCATAATCAAACCAAACTATCATACAAGACAGACAACCGTCTGAAGACTATAGCCACCTGCATTAAAAAGCGTGGCGAAGTAGTTGTTGAATCACAGCCTTGTGAGATGAACTTCGTCAGAAAAAAAGATAAACAAGCCCAGATGATGGTAGCCGACCTATCACAGCATATGTCAGTTCAAAATATACAACTGAATCTGGAACAAAAGATAAACACCAAGGGAAGATGTATCACAGGATGTTCTTTGCTTCCTGTTGGTAGAATGGTAATTTCCTGTAGCAGTACTAACACTGTCAGCTTTGTCAACACAGGAGGAGTAGAGTTATTCCATATAAGTAAAGAAAAAACAGGACTCGGTACTCATAATACAGTTTATATTAAAGATAACAATAGCATTGCTGTATCATCTGGCGATGGAAATAATAAATGTATAGCAATAATAGACATAGAAAGTCAGAAAGTCATGACAACTATCTCCATGGATACGAACATTTATGGCATGGCTGTTAGAGGTAGAACAATATATTACTGTACAAAGGATAAAGGAATAAAGATGTTAAATCTGAGTGATAAATCTGTAAGTGATATCATTAACAGTAATATGTCAGGCCTTTATTTCGTAGCTACATCTGAAGACAAACCTTTACTACACAAACGCTAACACACATACCGTGACATGTTGTGATTTACATGGTACAACACGGTGGGAATTCAAAGATACCCGTGTTCTACAGGGTCCAGTTGGTATCTCTGTAGACAATGATGGGAATGTGTAGGTCGTATGTTATTCTTCTAACAACGGCGTGGCTATCTCCTCTCATGGACAACGTCATAGACAACTATTGTTTGCCCATACTGGTCTGGAAAAACCACGGGTGCTTGATTATGACAAATCTACAAATAGGTTATTAGTTGTAAATCAAAGCAGTACTGCTTTTCTGTTTGATGTTACAAGAGGACAGTAGTAGAATAGTAGAAAAATAAACATCAATTTATAGAATTATTTTTATTTAAAAGAAATAAATGTGACTTATTAATATCATCTATACACATTTATATCAAGTTCATGTTAATAATTATCATATGGGTTATGGATTTAACTCCACTTTCAACAACGTTCAGTTATATTGTGTCGGTCAGCTTGATTGGTGGAGGAAACCGGACCACACGGGGAAAACTACCGACATGTCGGAAGTCACTGAATAACTTTATCACATAGTCTTGTATCGAACTCGCAGCTTTAGTGGTGATAGGCACTGATTACATGGTAAATCATACTACATTGCGTTCACGACCACGACCACGACCACGACCGTCCCTCATTAATTATAGTAAACAGCAAATATTTCAATATACAATACCAAAGTCTACAAAGTCTTTATATTGAGGAGGACAGTCTTACCTTAACCTCTGACCTGAGGCATGCGTCTTTGTATTGAGGAGGACAGTCTTACCTTAACCTCTCATCTAAGGCATGCGTCTTTATATTGAGGAGGGCAGTCTTACCTTAACCTCTCATCTCAGGCATGCGTCTTTATATTGAAGAGGGCAGTCTTACCTTAACCTCTGACCTGAGGCATGCGTCTTTGCATTGAGGAGGACAATCTTACCTTAACCTCTGACCTGAGGCATGCGTCTTTGTATTGAGGAGGACAGTCTTACCTTAACCTCTCATCTCAGGAATGCGTCTTTATATTGAGGAGGGCAGTCTTACTTTAACCTCTCATCTCAGGCATGCGTCTTTATATTGAGGAGGACAGTCTTACCTTAACCTCTGATCTCTGGCATGCATCTTTATATTGAGGAGGACAGTCTTACCTTAACCTCTCATCTCAGGCATGCATCTTTATATTGAGGAGGACAGTCTTACCTTAACCTCTCATCTC
The DNA here is from genome assembly GCA_963680875.1 of Bathymodiolus brooksi. NCBI lineage: Eukaryota > Metazoa > Mollusca > Bivalvia > Mytilida > Modiolidae > Bathymodiolus > Bathymodiolus brooksi. The sequence continues at coordinate 29,404,366 of OY804586.1, forward strand.
AGGCATGGGTCTTTATATTGATGACAGTCTTACCTTAACCTCTCACCTCAGGCATGCGTCTTTATATTGAGGGCAGTCTTACCTTAGCCTCTCACCTCAGGCATGCGTCTTTATATTGAGGAGGACAGTCTTACATTACCCTCTCATCTCAGGCATGCGTGTTTATATTGAGGACAGTCTTACCTTAACCTCTCACCTCAGGCATGCGTCTTTATATTGAGGACAGTCTTACATTAACCTCTCACCTCAGGTATGGGTCTTTATATTGGGGACAGTTTTACCTTAACCTCTCACCTCAGGCATGCATCTTTATATTGAGGACAGTCTTACATTACCCTCTCACCTCAGGCATGCGTCTTTATATTGAGGACAGTCTTACCTTAACCTCTCACCTCAGGCATGTATCTTTATATTGAGGACAGTTTAACCTTAATCTCTCATATCAGGCATGCGTCTTTGTATTGAGGAGGACAGTCTTACCTTAACCTCTCACCTCATGCATGCTTCTTTATATTGAGGAGGACAATCTTACCTTAACCTCTCATCTCAGGCATGCATCTTTATATTGAGGAGGACAGTCTTACATTACCCTCTCACCTCAGGCATGCGTCTTTATATTGAGGACAGTCTTACCTTAACCTCTCACCTCAGGCATGCGTCTTTTTATTGAGGACAGTCTTACCTTAACCTCTCACCTCAGTCATGGGTCTTTATATTGAGGCAGGCATGCATCTTTATATTGAGGACAGTCTTACATTACCCTCTCACCTCAGGCATGCGTCTTTATATTGAGGACAGTCTTACCTTAACCTCTCACCTCAGGCATGCATCTTTATATTGAGGACAGTTTAACCTTAATCTCTCATATCAGGCATGCGTCTTTGTATTGAGGAGGACAGTCTTACCTTAAACTCTCACATCAGGCATGCTTCTTTATATTGAGGAGGACAATCTTACCTTAACTTCTCATCTCAGGCATGCGTCTTTATATTGAGGAGGACAGTCTTACCTTAACCTCTCATCTCAGGCATGCATCTATATATTGAGGAGGACAATCTTACTTTAACCTCTCATCTCAGGCATGCATCTATATATTGAGGAGGACAGTTTTACCTTAATCTCTCATCTCTGGCATGCCTCTTTATATTGAGGAGGACAGTCTTACCTTAACCTCTCATCTCAGGCATGCGTCTTTATATTGAGGACAGTCTTACCTTAACCTCTCACCTCAGGCATGCGTCTTTATATTGAGGAGGACAGTCTTACATTACCCTCTCACCTCAGGCATGCATCTTTATATTGAGGACAGTCTTACCTTAACCTCTCACCTCAGGCATGCGTCTTTATATTGAGGACAGTCTTACTTTAACCTCTCATCTCAGGCATGCATCTTTATATTGAGGACAGTCTTACATTACCCTCTCACCTCAGGCATGCATCTTTATATTGAGGACAGTCTTACTTTAACCTCTCACCTCAGGCATGCATCTTTATATTGAGGAGGACAGTCTTACATTACCCTCTCACCTCAGGCATGCGTCTTTATATTGAGGACAGTCTTACCTTAATCTCTCATCTCAGGCATGCGTCTTTATATTGAGGAGGGCAGTCTTACCTTAACCTCTCATCTCAGGCATGCATCTTTGCTCGAGATGTGTTAAGCTACAGAGGGAATATGAAACCAAGCAAATGTGATAGGGTGTATTTTACCATAGTAATAGTTTTATTTCATAATTATGTATTCAGTAATTAACAACTTCGCATATGTCTTAAATAAAATATTTCAACTTGTATATAATTACTTTTATATATTATATTAATAAATTATTAAATGAGCTATAATTATCGATCTCATTAAAACTACTCTAGTATTGTGTATTGATTAGATAACGACACACCTGGATGAACATGCTTGGTATGTCACATGCCTTGGAATCATTTCTTTCCTTGGATATTCTTATCATGCTTTCTATTGGTTCAAAGTTTCCGAAATTCTGAATTCAGTCCTTCTGATTGATTCTTCGCTTTTGAGTTAGATTTAAAAACGGGTATTGGCTTTGGAAGGTCCAAGACGCTCGACAAATTTCTGATACTGATTCTTTGGAATTCGAATATCTTTATTGAATTATACTCCAACTGATTATAATTGAAGGTATTTATGCTTTTCTTGTCATTTTCTGTATTTATTCATTTTGGGGAAATTAGAAACTTAGACCTTCGACCTGACCATTTTTTTATGAACGAATGAATGAATGAATGAATGAGTGAGTGAAACGTAGATAACTACAAGTATATTACGTTAATTGATAATAGTTTTTAACTTGATAATCACTGTATTGAATTTCCTTAATTATTGTTTAATAACAGTGAGTAATTATTTTCTAATATATTTTTAATAGTTTCAATGTAAAAATGAACTTGGTTATGAAATGCAGCATAACATGATGTAAATGATATTCTAATGCCGGATTGAAATATTGAGTAGCAATTATACATTTTGCTGATTATGCAAGAAACTGAGAGCATCCTTAATTGTATATTTTTCAGGAGAATTGCTATCATGTAGCCTACCGACAATATGTTTAATTTGGTGAAACCTGGTCCCACAGACAGGTAATTGAGTGTTTTGTAATTGTATTGTGTAACTTTGTAAACAAACTTTGTTTGTGTGTATACTAATTCGTAAATTGGTTAATTTGTGAATACGATTTTATTCACAAGAATTGCTATTCTTCATGTACGATATTTCACTCTCGGATACAGATATTTCATATTATCGTGATATTAAAACAGCTTGACAGATACTATATTTTGTACTACGGAATCCTTTTAAAACATATGCAATATTAACACAGTTCACACCCGTAAATCTTTATATTTTATTCATACACTTTCATACCTTATATTTAGTCGAAAACAAGATACAACTTATTGTTTACTATTGTATTGATTTATGTTATTGTGTTTACATGTTATTCTTTTGTACTTGAATGTCAATTTCATCGTGTGAATGTGTATTTCATATACTTACCTGTTAATTGTTATTTACAGGGTTAAAACCCCCATAGATGACGAAATAAATTATATATAACTAGGATCAGCTCGTTATTTATATACCCAACTGACCAGCCCGGTTTTATTGGCTCCCAACGTGGGGCTAGAATTCAACTACATTTTGAGGACAAAATGATCATTGGTGGAAGGCAAGGATCGACCTAAATTTCATGTAGAATGTGTACACTCTACCGATCGATCGAGTTGACCGTGGAAAATACCTGTGCTATTTATGGTAATCGGAAGTTCTAGAATTCAACCTTCACACCCGTTCCAGTTGGATTTCACAAACAGTTATTGGATTTTCACTTCATTAAATTAAGGTAACTTTATGTATTTGTGTTTTTTGTTTGTAATATTGTGTGTATATTTATTTTGAATGTTCTATGTGTGTTTACCTCATTCCTATCTTTGGAGTTAAAAAACAAACTTAGAAATCTACTTGTTTGTAGTAAATGTAAATTTTTGTCATGTGTTTATAAATGTTTTTTTGTTTGTTTGTAAATGTAATTTTTTTTTTTGTGACTAATGTTACATTAGTATACGTTTGTACTGTCATATATTTGTTTAACTTAGACTTTATTATATTGTTTTCGTAAGTCATATTGGTATGGACTTAGAGTGAAATCGCACACTCCTACCACCCCCCCCCCCCCCCCCCGGGTTCTTCATTTCCGGTTCAGTATATAGGTACATCCGGTTTAGGATTTTGTTTGTTTACATTGAGGTTTGACAACTATTTGAAGTGAACTTGACTTTAGTTTAGTGTTGGTCCTTTGATATTCTATAGTAGTACTTTGACATTTTGGTACTGGTTGATAGTTTAGTGGACTTTATTTTTATTTTTTATTTTTTGGGTTCTTGTTGATTGAACACTTTTCAACTTTGACTATTTGAGTTAACACTCATCTGGACTTGAACTTAGTTGATATAATTGAATTTTTATTATTTGATTTCACATATCTGATACTCATTGTAATACATACGTATATAGCTAGCATCGCGATACCGTATGAACCGTAAAACGCGACATTTGATTATACCGACTACAATCGTGTTATTTTGCAACCAAAAAAAAAAAAAAAAAAAAAAGAGCTTCCAGACTTGTTGCAGAAAGGTATATTTTTTATTGTATAAGGACATTGATACATTTGTAAACTTTATCACTTAGAAACAACTTTATCACTTAGACAGCTTATCACTTGGAGACAACTTTATCACATACTTAGAAGCAACTCCTAAGAGTGAACCAGTGTACACAGTGTTCATCTATATTGACAAGACAGCTAATTGATACATATCGAGACCACATAGTCATACATTTATTTAGTTAACTCATTGTGGTTAATTTAATTTAAAATTAAAAAGTATTATACTGTGTTATACCCATACTGTTGTGTTTCTTGTGACTTGACTTAATATATACAGATATATTACAGTATTATTACCTATTGATCATATTAATCATTACTATTGTCTTTGTCCTTGATATAAGATTGTTGAATTATACTTTAATACAATACAGTTGTTTCATGCACTAGATGTTTATAAATGACATACATGTATCTTATGTGTTGATTTTTTTTATATAATATATTGCTATATATTGTTGTATCTATTAGACATTTTCTTGTATGTATATATATATATTGTTTCAGGAAGTCTATATTGATACCACTTTGAATTATTTTTGTAATTTTGATTCTAATTTGAACTAAAGATATTAGTACTTCAAATATTAGAGAATGGCAAGCCAGAACAGTGACGCCATTATTACCATTGATGACACACCATATGAAGACATCGATTTATCTAAGGATGAACAAGATGCATTGATATCTGCTTTTAAGACATTAGGGACGAAACCTAAATTATCTAGTCCGGAAGGTCTCAGAAACTGGATGGCAAATTATGTCGCAGACACTGTAAAACCAGAAGTTAGACAACACCACAACGTTAACACAACTTCTCCAAACCAAAGGACAACAACATCAGCTAATACACATTCTTCAATACCGGTAGATACTACTAGTCACGGAACGATGAACTATACTCCTAGGATCTCAACTTTCTTTGGGGAACTGGGAAAAGGAGAAGCTCCTTATGACTTATGGAAATACGAAGTAGACACACGCAGAAGATCTCAGTTTCCGTCACATATAGTCGACATGGCCGTTAGACGATCACTGAAGGGCGACGCTGCCCGTATAGCCATGCGACTAGGCGCTGACACAAACATTGAAACCCTCTTACACAAACTAGAGAGTGCATATGGAATCTCCATTCAGGATGACTTATTAATGAGAGAGTTTTACGACGCTCAGCAGAAAACCGACGAAGATGTGACCACTTGGGCTAATCGAATAGAGGATCTACTATACAAAGCGTGTCAGAAAAACGTGGTAAGACGTGAGGAAATGAATGAGAAACTTTGCTCAAGGTTTTGGAGTGGACTTAGTCAACATCTACAAGATACATCTGGACATCTCCACTATATTGTCAAAGATTTCGACACCTTAAAAAAGGAAATGTGAGACCATGAAACAAATATAAGAAGAACTGTAACAACAGCAACCACAAAGATGATGACACCAAAAACACAAAGCACCAATGAGGATATAAGAGCTACAATACAACAGATGGCAGCTGATATACAAGAACTAAAACAGAATAGACAATTTAACACGCATTCCTCCGAAGATACTCATCGTAATTGGAGAGGACGAGGACAAGCATCTATCGCATCTAGGAACAACTTTACTCGTCATGATCAAAGATATAATACCACGCCAACCAATCGTCATGGTCAAAACAATACTCATTCTACTTATCCGAACATCCGACATCAAGGGCATCAATCGACGTATAATAGAGATGAAGATCGTCTCCCGAGGTGCTATAGGTGTGGTCAAACAGGACACATCCAAATTGGTTGCAGGGCAAGGTTAGACCACAGTAGAACAGCAGGGTTAAACTTCAAGAGGCCAACATAGAGGGGCATATGCTTGGTCGAGGACACACACGCCCCAAGAAAAACTATTTATCAAGTTTAGTTGGGACTTCAAATGAAGTCAATGTTATTGTAGGTACTACTAACACTATTTCTTTAATTGATACAGGTTCATCAGTATCTACAGTTAGCCATTCCTTTTACATTGATAATTTTTCAGATTTACCTATTCATCCTATTAAAGAGTTACTCAGAATAGAATGCACTGATGGGCAAGAATTGCCATATGAAGGTTTTATTGAGGTCGATTTAACCATACTAGGTTCTCGTGGCACACATTCGAAAGATTCTAAACTTCATAATTGTTTATTTTTAGTGGTACCAGATAGCAACTATAACTCAGCTGTACCAGTTTTAATTGGAACTAATATTCTTTCTTCCTTTATAGACCAGTTACAAGGAACTTATGGGGATAAGTATTTACAGGATGCACATTTATTTACTTCTGTTTATATGGCTTTAAGATGTTTAACCTTGAGAGAACGTAACTTACGCAGACAACAGAACAAATTAGCAGTCATTAAATCCGCAGAGAAGAAAACAATATTAATTCAACCAAATTCAGAAGTCGTCATTTCAGGATATATGGACAGGAAACTACCATACCACCCTGTGTGTGCACTGATACAACCAACCAAACGATCATCAATACCTCTCGATTTGGATATTACCCCAACAGTCGTGTCATATACATATCACAACCACGAGACAACTGATGTACATATCACCAACATATCAACCAGAACCGTATCCATATCACCACATAGCATCCTTTGTGAACTACAACCAGTACATATACAGAGCATACAGAAGTATGAAGAAGAAGCAGAATCGGACATGGATACATCTGAATTAACTATATGTACTGATGGACTAACCGAATGTCAGATTAATAAGGGCAAAGAACTGATACAGAGCTATACCGATATCATGTCTCAGGATGACTTAGACATCGGACATACCCACATGGTCAGACACAGGATAGACCTCACGAATGATCTACCCTTCAAACAGAAACACAGACATATACCACCTACGATGTACGAGGAGGTGAGAGACCACATCCACCAACTATTGGCTAGTGGAATCATCAGACAGTCGCACTCTCCTTGGACATCGAATATCGTTCTGTGTCGAAAGAAGGATGGGAAACTACGTATGTGTGTCGACTATCGCCAACTAAACACGAACACCATCAAAGATGCACATGCACTACCACGGATAGAAGAGATTCTGGAAGGACTAGCTGGTAACAAATATTTCACTGTCATAGACATGAAATCAGGATATCATCAAATAGAGATAGAAGAAGAACACAAAGAGAGAACAGCATTTACAGTAGGCCCACTAGGCTTTTATGAATATGAACGCATGCCGTTTGGATTAGCAAACAGTCCAGCTACATATCAAAGACTAATGGAAACCATTCTACAAGACCTGAACTTGAAAATATGTTTTGTTTACTTAGATGATGTCATCATATTTTCAGATACTTACGAGGAACATCTTCACAGAATTGATTTGGTTTTCCAACGACTGAGAGAGACAGGATTGAAACTTTCTCCTAAGAAATGTTCATTCTTCATGCCAAAAGTTCGCTATGTCGGACATGTAGTATCCGAGCACGGAATAGAGCCAGATCCTGATAAAATTGAAAAGGTTAAGTCCTGGCCAACACCAACAACACCTGAAGAGGTAAGAAGGTTTATAGGTTTTGTTGGCTACTACCGACGATTTGTCAAGGATTTTTCCAGAATAGCTCGACCATTGACGAATCTTATACCAGTAACTACGAAAAAGAAAGGAAAGAAGTTTAAAGTAGAGAATTCTAGAAAAGCATGGACTTGGGGAGAAGCACAAGAAAACGCCTTTACCACCTTGAAATCTTGTCTTATTACACCGCCTATACTTGGTTATCCAAACTTTACTCAATCATTTGAATTATATACAGATGCTTCTGGACGCGGATTAGGAGCTATCCTCTATCAGGAACAAGAAGGTCATAAGCGTGTCATTGCCTATGCAAGTCGTGGACTCACCAAATCAGAACAGCACTACCCAGCTCATCGTCTAGAATTCTTAGCGTTAAAGTGGGCAGTTACTGATAAATTCAGTGACTACCTCATGACATCCAAATTTATCGTTTACACCGACAACAATCCACTTACCTATGTTCTTTCGTCAGCAAAGTTAGATGCCACTACTCAAAGATGGATTGCTGCACTTTCATCTTATAATTTTGAAATTAAATACAGACCCGGAGTAAACAACGCAGATGCAGATGCATTGTCAAGATTACCAGCACTAGCAAACATCACCGACAACACCAGTGAATTACCATTAGCATCAGTACAGGCTATTTGTAATTTTATCTCAGTGCCAGCTATAGAAACTATTTCTTTTTCAGCTGAGATCACTAATCATCTTTCAGATCCTTTCATTTCTAACAGGGTAGACTTAGCAGACGCTCAGACTAAAGATGGAGTTCTTCGTTTTTGGATTTCACAGGTGATGTCAGGACAGAAGCCACGCAGATCCAGTGTCCCTAAGACTCCAGAACACCGAGTTCTCTTCCAGAATTTTGATAACTTACAGGTAAAAGACAAGGTACTTAGACGGTTAGTTACCAACAGTACAACCGGAGAGAAACACTTCCAACTTATAATACCACGAAGTCATCGATCAATGATTATAAGATCTCTTCATGATCAGATGGGCCACCAGGGTAGAGACAGAACCACATCTCTCATTCGCGATAGATTTTTTTGGCATGGTTTAACTAGAGATGTAGAGGATTGGATTTCATCATGCGATAGATGCTTGAAAAGGAAAACCCCAAGAAGGGATCAAGCTCCTTTAGTCAGCATAACAACCTCACAACCTCTGAAACTAGTATGTATGGATTTTCTTGGACTTGAAACATCTAAAGGAGGATATCAATACATACTAGTCATCACCGACCATTTTACTAAGTATGCGCTAGCGGTACCAACCAAAAACACCACAGCAAGAACAACAGATGAAGCATTTCTGAACAACTTTGTTGTCCACTATGGTTTTCCCAAACGCATACACAGTGACCAAGGTGCCGACTTTGAGGGCAAACTAATCAAAGAGTTATGTGAACTTGCTGGTATGACAAAATCACGCACCACACCTTACCATCCACAAGGAAATGGTGTCTGTGAAAGGTTTAACCGAACACTACTATCAATGCTTGGAACACTCAACCCAGAACAGAAAAGGGATTGGAAGTCGCACGTCAACACCATGACTCATGCGTATAACAGCACTAAGCATGACACTACTGGAATGACACCGTACTTTCTACTATTTGGACGAGAACCATTACTTCCAGTAGATATAACCTTCAACACTCATCCATGTAACAACAACAACATACCAACTTCAAAATATATTAAAGAATTAAAAGATAGAATGTCAAGCGCATATAAGATTGCCTTATCAACCACAAAGAAAGCCCAAGAACATCAAAAGGATGGGTATGATCTCAAGACAAGAGGAGGCATTGTAGAAGTTGGCGATACAGTTTTAGTAAAGATAGTAGCATGGGATGGAAAACACAAACTCAGCGATCATTGGGAAGATAACCCGTATGTCGTACTCAAGCAACCAAACTTAGATATCCCAGTTTTTGTAGTAAGACGAGAAAATGGTACCGGTAAAAACAGAACACTACATCGGAACTTACTTTTACCGGTAGGCCATTTACCAAACAGAAACAAGATAAACATTCCAGATCCTAGCGATGAAGATCAAACGGAGGAGGAATCTGTCTTCTTAGAAACTACTCAATCTGCAGAGATAGATGGTCCATCATCTGAACCATACACATCTCAGCCAGAGTTAGATGAAGTGAAGGAAACTGATGTTACAGGGGACGCCCAACATCAGGAAACAGAAGCGATAGACAGACAACCTTCAGAACCGACACCAATTGAGATAGACGATTCGATTACAACATCGAACACAACAGAGACCTTTGAAACAACAGACACAGACACAGATTCTAACTTGTCAGAATCTACAGTGAATACTGAAACATCTTTTTAAGAATCATCGAATACACGTGCAGAGACTGATGTTCTACCAGTTATAGAAGAGAGAACTGGTGAGTTAAGTCCTGAAAGGACAAGACAACAGGGCCCTGAAGAGGAAGACGAAGACAAGGACGAAGATGAAGATAACACTGTCTTTAGAAAGTCTGCACGTAGAAGAAACAAACCAGCCTGGATGAAAACTGGCGAATATGTTATGTTGCAACAACCAGACTGGATGCGGAAAGCAGAGTATTTAAAAGGTCTAGCTTTTTCAGGAATGTTTCCATCATCAGAAAAGGACATCGGAAAAGCGTTACTGAAGCTTGTGACCGAAAACTTATAGTTGTATATTTAATTATTGAATACTGTCACTCTTCTTATTGTATTAAATGGTGGGGACACCATTTCTGCAAGGCGGGGGAGAATGTGATAGGGTGTATTTTACCATAGTAATAGTTTTATTTCATAATTATGTATTCAGTAATTAACAACTTCGCATATGTCTTAAATAAAATATTTCAACTTGTATATAATTACTTTTATATATTATATTAATAAATTATTAAATGAGCTATAATTATCGATCTCATTAAAACTACTCTAGTATTGTGTATTGATTAGATAACGACACACCTGGATGAACATGCTTGGTATGTCACATGCCTTGGAATCATTTCTTTCCTTGGATATTCTTATCATGCTTTCTATTGGTTCAAAGTTTCCGAAATTCTGAATTCAGTCCTTCTGATTGATTCTTCGCTTTTGAGTTAGATTTAAAAACGGGTATTGGCTTTGGAAGGTCCAAGACGCTCGACAAATTTCTGATACTGATTCTTTGGAATTCGAATATCTTTATTGAATTATACTCCAACTGATTATAATTGAAGGTATTTATGCTTTTCTTGTCATTTTCTGTATTTATTCATTTTGGGGAAATTAGAAACTTAGACCTTCGACCTGACCATTTTTTTATGAACGAATGAATGAATGAATGAGTGAGTGAAACGTAGATAACTACAAGTATATTACGTTAATTGATAATAGTTTTTAACTTGATAATCACTGTATTGAATTTCCTTAATTATTGTTTAATAACAGTGAGTAATTATTTTCTAATATATTTTTAATAGTTTCAATGTAAAAATGAACTTGGTTATGAAATGCGGCATAACATGATGTAAATGATATTCTAATGCCGGATTGAAATATTGAGTAGCAATTATACATTTTGCCGATTATGCAAGAAACTGAGAGCATCCTTAATTGTATATTTTTCAGGAGAATTGCTATCATGTAGCCTACCGACAATATGTTTAATTTGGTGAAACCTGGTCCCACAGACAGGTAATTGAGTGTTTTGTAATTGTATTGTGTAACTTTGTAAACAAACTTTGTTTGTGTGTATACTAATTCGTAAATTGGTTAATTTGCGAATACGATTTTATTCACAAGAATTGCTATTCTTCATGTACGATATTTCACTGTCGGATACAGATATTTCATATTATCGTGATATTAAAACAGCTTGACAGATACTATATTTTGTACTACGGAATCCCTTTAAAACATATGCAATATTAACACAGTTCACACCCGTAAATCTTTATATTTTATTCATACACTTTCATACCTTATATTTAGTCGAAAACAAGATACAACTTATTGTTTACTATTGTATTGATTTATGTTATTGTGTTTACATGTTATTCTTTTGTACTTGAATGTCAATTTCATCGTGTGAATGTGTATTTCATATACTTACCTGTTAATTGTTATTTACAGGGTTAAAACCCCCATAGATGACGAAATAAATTATATATAACTAGGATCAGCTCGTTATTGATATACCCAACTGACCAGCCCGGTTTTATTGGCTCCCAACGTGGGGCTAGAATTCAACTACATTTTGAGGACAAAATGATCATTGGTGGAAGGCAAGGATCGACCTAAATTTCATGTAGAATGTGTGCACTCTACCGATCGATCGAGTTGACCGTGGAAAATACCTGTGCTATTTATGGTAATCGGAAGTTCTAGAATTCAACCTTCACACCCGTTCCAGTTGGATTTCACAAACAGTTATTGGATTTTCACTTCATTAAATTAAGGTAACTTTATGTATTTGTGTTTTTTGTTTGTAATATTGTGTGTATATTTATTTTGAATGTTCTATGTGTGTTTACCTCATTCCTATCTTTGGAGTTAAAAAACAAACTTAGAAATCTACTTGTTTGTAGTAAATGTAAATTTTTGTCATGTGTTTATAAATGTTTTTTTGTTTGTTTGTAAATGTAATTTTTTTTTTTGTGACTAATGTTACATTAGTATACGTTTGTACTGTCATATATTTGTTTAACATAGACTTTATTATATTGTTTTCGTAAGTCATATTGGTATGGACTTAGAGTGAAATCGCACACTCCTACCACCCCCCCCCCCCCCCCCCCCCCGGGTTCTTCATTTCCGGTTCAGTATATAGGTACATCCGGTTTAGGATTTTGTTTGTTTACATTGAGGTTTGACAACTATTTGAAGTGAACTTGACTTTAGTTTAGTGTTGGTCCTTTGATATTCTATAGTAGTACTTTGACATTTTGGTACTGGTTGATAGTTTAGTGGACTTTATTTTTATTTTTTATTTTTTGGGTTCTTGTTGATTGAACACTTTTCAACTTTGACTATTTGAGTTAACACTCATCTGGACTTGAACTTAGTTGATATAATTGAATTTTTATTATTTGATTTCACATATCTGATACTCATTGTAATACATACGTATATAGCTAGCATCGCGATACCGTATGAACCGTAAAACGCGACATTTGATTATACCGACTACAATCGTGTTATTTTGCAACCAAAAAAAAAAAAAAAAAAAAAGAGCTTCCAGACTTGTTGCAGAAAGGTATATTTTTTATTGTATAAGGACATTGATACATTTGTAAACTTTATCACTTAGAAACAACTTTATCACTTAGACAGCTTATCACTTGGAGACAACTTTATCACATACTTAGAAGCAACTCCTAAGAGTGAACCAGTGTACACAGTGTTCATCTATATTGACAAGACAACTAATTGATACATATCGAGACCACATAGTCATACATTTATTTAGTTAACTCATTGTGGTTAATTTAATTTAAGATTAAAAATTATTATACTGTGTTATACCCATACTGTTGTGTTTCTTGTGACTTGACTTAATATATACAGATATATTACAGTATTATTACCTATTGATCATATTAATCATTACTATTGTCTTTGTCCTTGATATAAGATTGTTGAATTATACTTTAATACAATACAGTTGTTTCATGCACTAGATGTTTATAAATGACATACATGTATCTTATATGTTGATTGTTTTTATATAATATATTGCTATATATTGTTGTATCTATTAGACATTTTCTTGTATGTATATATATATATTGTTTCAGGAAGTCTATATTGATACCACTTTGAATTATTTTTGTAATTTTGATTCTAATTTGAACTAAAGATATTAGTACTTCAAATATTAGAAAATGGCAAGCCAGAACAGTGACGCCATTATTACCATTGATGACACACCATATGAAGACATCGATTTATCTAAGGGTGAACAAGAAGCATTGATATCTGCTTTTAAGACATTAGGGACGAAACCTAAATTATCTAGTCCGGAAGGTCTCAGAAACTGGATGGCAAATTATGTCGCAGACACTGTAAAACAAGAAGTTAGACAACACCACAACGTTAACACAACTTCTCCAAACCAAAGGACAACAACATCAGCTAATACACATTCTTCAATACCGGTAGATACTACTAGTCACGGAACGATGAACTATACTCCTAGGATCTCAACTTTCTTTGGGGAACTGGGAAAAGGAGAAGCTCCTTATGACTTATGGAAATACGAAGTAGACACACGCAGAAGATCTCAGTTTCCGTCACATATAGTCGACATGGCCGTTAGACGATCACTGAAGGGCGACGCTGCCCGTATAGCTATGCGACTAGGCGCTGACACAAACATTGAAACCCTCTTACACAAACTAGAGAGTGCATATGGAATCTCCATTCAGGATGACTTATTAATGAGAGAGTTTTACGACGCTCAGCAGAAAACCGACGAAGATGTGACCACTTGGGCTAATCGAATAGAGGATCTACTATACAAAGCGTGTCAGAAAAACGTGGTAAGACGTGAGGAAATGAATGAGAAACTTTGCTCAAGGTTTTGGAGTGGACTTAGTCAACATCTACAAGATACATCTGGACATCTCCACTATATTGTCAAAGATTTCGACACCTTAAAAAAGGAAATGCGAGACCATGAAACAAATATAAGAAGAACTGTAACAACAGCAACCACAAAGATGATGACACCAAAAACACAAAGCACCAATGAGGATATAAGAGCTACAATACAACAGATGGCAGCTGATATACAAGAACTAAAACAGAATAGACAATTTAACACGCATTCCTCCGAAGATACTCATCGTAATTGGAGAGGACGAGGACAAGCATCTATCGCATCTAGGAACAACTTTACTCGTCATGATCAAAGATATAATACCACGCCAACCAATCGTCATGGTCAAAACAATACTCATTCTACTTATCCGAACATCCGACATCAAGGGCATCAATCGACGTATAATAGAGATGAAGATCGTCTCCCGAGGTGCTATAGGTGTGGTCAAACAGGACACATCCAAATTGGTTGCAGGGCAAGGTTAGACCACAGTAGAACAGCAGGGTTAAACTTCAAGAGGCCAACATAGAGGGGCATATGCTTGGTCGAGGACACACACGCCCCAAGAAAAACTATTTATCAAGTTTAGTTGGGACTTCAAATGAAGTCAATGTTATTGTAGGTACTACTAACACTATTTCTTTAATTGATACAGGTTCATCAGTATCTACAGTTAGCCATTCCTTTTACATTGATAATTTTTCAGATTTACCTATTCATCCTATTAAAGAGTTACTCAGAATAGAATGCGCTGATGGGCAAGAATTGCCATATGAAGGTTTTATTGAGGTCGATTTAACCATACTAGGTTCTCGTAGCACACATTCGAAAGATTCTAAACTTCATAATTGTTTATTTTTAGTGGTACCAGATAGCAACTATAACTCAGCTGTACCAGTTTTAATTGGAACTAATATTCTTTCTTCCTTTATAGACCAGTTACAAGGAACTTATGGGGATAAGTATTTACAGGATGCACATTTATTTACTTCTGTTTATATGGCTTTAAGATGCTTAACCTTGAGAGAACGTAACTTACGCAGACAACAGAACAAATTAGCAGTCATTAAATCCGCAGAGAAGAAAACAATATTAATTCAACCAAATTCAGAAGTCGTCATTTCAGGATATATGGACAGGAAACTACCATACCACCCTGTGTGTGCACTGATACAACCAACCAAACGATCATCAATACCTCTCGATTTGGATATTACCCCAACAGTCGTGTCATATACATATCACAACCACGAGACAACTGATGTACATATCACCAACATATCAACCAGAACCGTATCCATATCACCACATAGCATCCTTTGTGAACTACAACCAGTACATATACAGAGCATACAGAAGTATGAAGAAGAAGCAGAATCGGACATGGATACATCTGAATTAACTATATGTACTGATGGACTAACCGAATGTCAGATTAATAAGGGCAAAGAACTGATACAGAGCTATACCGATATCATGTCTCAGGATGACTTAGACATCGGACATACCCACATGGTCAGACACAGGATAGACCTCACGAATGATCTACCCTTCAAACAGAAACACAGACATATACCACCTACGATGTACGAGGAGGTGAGAGACCACATCCACCAACTATTGGCTAGTGGAATCATCAGACAGTCGCACTCTCCTTGGACATCGAATATCGTTCTGTGTCGAAAGAAGGATGGGAAACTACGTATGTGTGTCGACTATCGCCAACTAAACACGAACACCATCAAAGATGCACATGCACTACCACGGATAGAAGAGATTCTGGAAGGACTAGCTGGTAACAAATATTTCACTGTCATAGACATGAAATCAGGATATCATCAAATAGAGATAGAAGAAGAACACAAAGAGAGAACAGCATTTACAGTAGGCCCACTAGGCTTTTATGAATATGAACGCATGCCGTTTGGATTAGCAAACAGTCCAGCTACATATCAAAGACTAATGGAAACCATTCTACAAGACCTGAACTTGAAAATATGTTTTGTTTACTTAGATGATGTCATCATATTTTCAGATACTTACGAGGAACATCTTCACAGAATTGATTTGGTTTTCCAACGACTGAGAGAGACAGGATTGAAACTTTCTCCTAAGAAATGTTCATTCTTCATGCCAAAAGTTCGCTATGTCGGACATGTAGTATCCGAGCACGGAATAGAGCCAGATCCTGATAAAATTGAAAAGGTTAAGTCCTGGCCAACACCAACAACACCTGAAGAGGTAAGAAGGTTTATAGGTTTTGTTGGCTACTACCGACGATTTGTCAAGGATTTTTCCAGAATAGCTCGACCATTGACGAATCTTATGCCAGTAACTACGAAAAAGAAAGGAAAGAAGTTTAAAGTAGAGAATTCTAGAATAGCATGGACTTGGGGAGAAGCACAAGAAAACGCCTTTACCACCTTGAAATCTTGTCTTATTACACCGCCTATACTTGGTTATCCAAACTTTACTCAATCATTTGAATTACATACAGATGCTTCTGGACGCGGATTAGGAGCTATCCTCTATCAGGAACAAGAAGGTCATAAGCGTGTCATTGCCTATGCAAGTCGTGGACTCACCAAATCAGAACAGCACTACCCAGCTCATCGTCTAGAATTCTTAGCGTTAAAGTGGGCAGTTACTGATAAATTCAGTGACTACCTCATGACATCCAAATTTATCGTTTACACCGACAACAATCCACTTACCTATGTTCTTTCGTCAGCAAAGTTAGATGCCACTACTCAAAGATGGATTGCTGCACTTTCATCTTATAATATTGAAATTAAATACAGACCCGGAGTAAACAACGCAGATGCAGATGCATTGTCAAGATTACCAGCACTAGCAAACATCACCGACAACACCAGTGAATTACCATTAGCATCAGTACAGGCTATTTGTAATTTTATCTCAGTGCCAGCTATAGAAACTATTTCTTTTTCAGCTGAGATCACTAATCATCTTTCAGATCCTTTCATTTCTAACAGGGTAGACTTAGCAGACGCTCAGACTAAAGATGGAGTTCTTCGTTTTTGGATTTCACAGGTGATGTCAGGACAGAAGCCACGCAGATCCAGTGTCCCTAAGACTCCAGAACACCGTGTTCTCTTCCAGAATTTTGATAACTTACAGGTAAAAGACAAGGTACTTAGACGGTTAGTTACCAACAGTACAACCGGAGAGAAACACTTCCAACTTATAATACCACGAAGTCATCGATCAATGATTATAAGATCTCTTCATGATCAGATGGGCCACCAGGGTAGAGACAGAACCACATCTCTCATTCGCGATAGATTTTTTTGGCATGGTTTAACTAGAGATGTAGAGGATTGGATTTCATCATGCGATAGATGCTTGAAAAGGAAAACCCCAAGAAGGGATCAAGCTCCTTTAGTCAGCATAACAACCTCACAACCTCTGGAACTAGTATGTATGGATTTTCTTGGACTTGAAACATCTAAAGGAGGATATTAATACATACTAGTCATCACCGACCATTTTACTAAGTATGCGCTAGCGGTACCAACCAAAAACACCACAGCAAGAACAACAGCTGAAGCATTTCTGAGCAACTTTGTTGTCCACTATGGTTTTCCCAAACGCATACACAGTGACCAAGGTGCCAACTTTGAGGGCAAACTAATCAAAGAGTTATGTGAACTTGCTGGTATGACAAAATCACGCACCACACCTTACCATCCACAAGGAAATGGTGTCTGTGAAAGGTTTAACCGAACACTACTATCAATGCTTGGAACACTCAACCCAGAACAGAAAAGGGATTGGAAGTCGCACGTCAACACCATGACTCATGCGTATAACAGCACTAAGCATGACACTACTGGAATGACACCGTACTTTCTACTATTTGGACGAGAACCATTACTTCCAGTAGATATAACCTTCAACACTCATCCATGTAACAACAACAACATACCAACTTCAAAATATATTAAAGAATTAAAAGATAGAATGTCAAGCGCATATAAGATTGCCTTATCAACCACAAAGAAAACCCAAGAACATCAAAAGGATGGGTATGATCTCAAGACAAGAGGAGGCATTGTAGAAGTTGGCGATACAGTTTTAGTAAAGATAGTAGCATGGGATGGAAAACACAAACTCAGCGATCATTGGGAAGATAACCCGTATGTCGTACTCAAGCAACCAAACTTAGATATCCCAGTTTTTGTAGTAAGACGAGAAAATGGTACCGGTAAAAACAGAACACTACATCGGAACTTACTTTTACCGGTAGGCCATTTACCAAACAGAAACAAGATAAACATTCCAGATCCTAGCGATGAAGATCAAACGGAGGAGGAATCTGTCTTCTTAGAAACTACTCAATCTGCAGAGATAGATGGTCCATCATCTGAACCATACACATCTCAGCCAGAGTTAGATGAAGTGAAGGAAACTGATGTTACAGGGGACGCCCAACATCAGGAAACAGAAGCGATAGACAGACAACCTTCAGAACCGACACCAATTGAGATAGACGATTCGATTACAACATCGAACACAACAGAGACCTTTGAAACAACAGACACAGACACAGATTCTAACTTGTCAGAATCTACAGTGAATACTGAAACATCTTTTCAAGAATCATCGAATACACGTGCAGAGACTGATGTTCTACCAGTTATAGAAGAGAGAACTGGTGAGTTAAGTCCTGAAAGGACAAGACAACAGGGCCCTGAAGAGGAAGACGAAGACAAGGACGAAGATGAAGATAACACTGTCTTTAGAAAGTCTGCACGTAGAAGAAACAAACCAGCCTGGATGAAAACTGGCGAATATGTTATGTTGCAACAACCAGACTGGATGCGGAAAGCAGAGTATTTAAAAGGTCTAGCTTTTTCAGGAATGTTTCCATCATCAGAAAAGGACATCGGAAAAGCGTTACTGAAGCTTGTGACCGAAAACTTATAGTTGTATATTTAATTATTGAATACTGTCACTCTTCTTATTGTATTAAATGGTGGGGACACCATTTCTGCAAGGCGGGGGAGAATGTGATAGGGTGTATTTTACCATAGTAATAGTTTTATTTCATAATTATGTATTCAGTAATTAGCAACTTCGCATATGTCTTAAATAAAATATTTCAACTTGTATATAATTACTTTTATATATTATATTAATAAATTATTAAATGAGCTATAATTATCGATCTCATTAAAACTACTCTAGTATTGTGTATTGATTAGATAACGACACACCTGGATGAACATGCTTGGTATGTCACATGCCTTGGAATCATTTCTTTCCTTGGATATTCTTATCATGCTTTCTATTGGTTCAAAGTTTCCGAAATTCTGAATTCAGTCCTTCTGATTGATTCTTCGCTTTTGAGTTAGATTTAAAAACGGGTATTGGCTTTGGAAGGTCCAAGACGCTCGACAAATTTCTGATACTGATTCTTTGGAATTCGAATATCTTTATTGAATTATACTCCAACTGATTATAATTGAAGGTATTTATGCTTTTCTTGTCATTTTCTGTATTTATTCATTTTGGGGAAATTAGAAACTTAGACCTTCGACCTGACCATTTTTTTATGAACGAATGAATGAATGAATGAGTGAGTGAAACGTAGATAACTACAAGTATATTACGTTAATTGATAATAGTTTTTAACTTGATAATCACTGTATTGAATTTCCTTAATTATTGTTTAATAACAGTGAGTAATTATTTTCTAATATATTTTTAATAGTTTCAATGTAAAAATGAACTTGGTTATGAAATGCGGCATAACATGATGTAAATGATATTCTAATGCCGGATTGAAATATTGAGTAGCAATTATACATTTTGCTGATTATGCAAGAAACTGAGAGCATCCTTAATTGTATATTTTTCAGGAGAATTGCTATCATGTAGCCTACCGACAATGTGTTTAATTTGGTGAAACCTGGTCCCACAGACAGGTAATTGAGTGTTTTGTAATTGTATTGTGTAACTTTGTAAACAAACTTTGTTTGTGTGTATACTAATTCGTAAATTGGTTAATTTGCGAATACGATTTTATTCACAAGAATTGCTATTCTTCATGTACGATATTTCACTGTCGGATACAGATATTTCATATTATCGTGATATTAAAACAGCTTGACAGATACTATATTTTGTACTACGGAATCCCTTTAAAACATATGCAATATTAACACAGTTCACACCCGTAAATCTTTATATTTTATTCATACACTTTCATACCTTATATTTAGTCGAAAACAAGATACAACTTATTGTTTACTATTGTATTGATTTATGTTATTGTGTTTACATGTTATTCTTTTGTACTTGAATGTCAATTTCATCTTGTGAATGTGTATTTCATATACTTACCTGTTAATTGTTATTTACAGGGTTAAAACCCCCATAGATGACGAAATAAATTATATATAACTAGGATCAGCTCGTTATTTATATACCCAACTGACCAGCCCGGTTTTACAAACATGAGGACGACAACATTTTTAATGATCCAGGCATAAAATATCAAAAAGAAACAATAACAGAAAATATCACACTGTTGGACTATTTTCTAGCCCTCATCGACAAATCATTGAAACATACAAAATCGATAATTCTAACATGCATATACATGACAGCCGACTTTCCAGTTCTTTGTTAGATGCGTTTCAATAAAATGTTGCGAGGTTATATTAATTTCATGGACCAAAGCCTCCCCTCTTAGTGAAATGTTAATTTTAAAAATTATTAACCTTGTTGAAATAATTACTAAACAATAGAGATTCCGAAGGGGTAGTCAAGATTGGACCATCGAGAAAAACAATCAACATAGGGTACACTATACACAGGACGAAGGCAACCAATTAAAAAAACACTCAACATTTTTTTTATTACTACTTGGCATAAGACACCCACCATTTTACTCATATATTCAGTCAAGTCCGTAAAAATCTATACAAGAAAGAAAACATACGTAAAAAAGTAACAACTCCATTGTCATTTGAGATAGGGATATTTAATAGCGGTCAACCAGTTTGTGATGATGACCATATAATTTTGTATTGGCGATTTTAACCTAGGAAAAACTAGAAACGTTTCTTGTTACTGGAGTAATCAAATATTATCAACCTAAAGCCACAAGTTGGTGTGCGTGACTGGTGTTAATTGTCATTCTCGGACCGTTGTCAGCTCTATCATTCCTATCGATCTTACTGAACGACCAAAACTTCCACCTCTTCATAAGTTTGAAGCGAAAATCTTTAAAATATTAACTAAATTCGACGAATAGCATTCTCGGAAATGGACAAATTGACGATATCGAGATTCATGTTCTCACAGATTGGGAAATAATATCTATATTTCATTCATGAAAAGAGTTTGAAGAAACCAAAGGGAAATCAACATTCGTATATCGAGTAACACGAACCCCACTGAAAACCGGGGGGGGGGGGGGTGGATCGGGTGCTCCGGAAGGGTAAGCAGTTCCTGCTCCGCTAGTGTCACCCGACGTGTAAATCTAGTTACAAACCCAGTGATAAGTCATGAATGAGAAAAGGACCGAGAAGTATTTCTGACAAGTGGAACATATCCATAGTCAATTATGACACAGATATTCCATAGCGGTCAACCAAGTCATGGTGGTGACCATAAGACATTCGACGTGATGACCTCAACTTAACCAAGAGAAACCCTTGGTTCAGTGGCTTCCTTGTTAGCAGCAACCCTCCATCGCGGAACTCCTGATAGGAACCAAAAGCTCTGGAATATCGTATCAACTGAGAGACATATACTCCACATACAGGTGCTGCTGTAATGTTACTACATAAAAAATCGCATTGGAGATTTCGATTTCTTGAAGATGAAGATTTTTTATTTTGTAAGGATTTCCAATCTTTTGTGTATGAACGTTCCAGATGAAGGTTATTCGAGAAACGCAGAAGCGCACCGTGCGAACGATATATACAAGGATCCACGAGTGATAACGTAACTTGTCAAAAACGCTGTTCACTACCTGAGCTGCTATTATGCTAACAAGTCTGACGAATTTCAGTACCTGCTCCATATAGTAATTCTGTTTTGATATCAGTTGTTCGTACCACCGTAGGTACAGGTAACTCTTCATACAATGCTTTGTCCTAATATTTACATTGTGTTGAATGGTTATACACATAAAATCCAAGTATGCTTATTGGTCTAGTTGGATATGAGAACACGTGTTGTATGCAAAGGATAGAGAGCAGATACAAAGGCGTAATACAACAATTCTTTAATTAATACAGAGAGACAAGCAACACTTCAAAAAAGGAGATATGCTAAGAAAAAGTTAAAGATAAACAATTATGAACTACTAAATATAAGTAACATGAACCTCGTAAAAACATGATCGACTTAGGACTCTGGAAAAGAAAGCGGCTGATTCATGTTTCTCTTTGTAGAAAACGATAATCAAAACGCCGTTCCATCTGCATCGTTTACATGTGCTTTATTATTTCATCTTAACGTGTGCGTCTCCGCATTATAATTATATGGTGACAGCAGATAACATGTACTGACCGTATGCACTCTTATTATCTACAAAGTGGGTCGGTACATATTTTTGACATTTATTAGTATTTTATCTTACACGTCACTTCATGATGTAGTTTACATGTACCCCATATAAAAAGTAGGTTATTCTGTGTTGTTTAAACAATCCTATCTATGAGAGATTTATCTGTTTATTTACTAGACATATATTTTAATGTTATTTGTTTAATTGTGTCCCCTATCGATTATTGAGATTGTTGAGTACATCTGTGTTTTTCTAATTTGTGCTAGGGTTAGGGTTATGGTCTTTAATGCCACTTTCAACAGTATTTCAGTTATATATTGAATTGTTTCCAAATAAACAGACCTAAAAGTCATATGCTTATATTTATCCTGCACTGGTTCTAATTGAGCATTTGAAATCCAGTTTCTGGATTATTTGTGTTACATACGGTCACTGACCAAAATATATCTTTTTGTGGTACCACTGTCACATGTTTAAATTGTTACCTCTCTGCTAAGTACACATATTATTTAGGGGTAAAAACATAGACATATTAGTTCGGAGTTAGGATAATTTGTCCAAGTAGAGTGGCATGTTCATCTTTCATGTGTAGTCATGGTATTGCTTTAATGAGCTAGCGTGATAAAAATCCAACTCTCCGTTTCGGTCTATGACATAACAGATATCATCATCGTCTCATAGAAAAACTTGTTCATTCTCACCATGATATAACTGATAAATTGTTCACCTTGTGCTAAGCTGCGATCACTCACTCACATAGGCATAGACATACCTTAACCTCGGCCCTTTTTATTGAAGTGTCTGTATCATACCAGGCAAGTGAGCGGTCTGGACATGTATATATATAATAGGTGTATCGAGTGTGCCTCTTACTATATTTTGTTATTGGATTTTGAACTGTACCTTGTGTTAAGCTACAATTACTCACTCCCATAGAACTAGCTTAACCTCAGCACTTTTCATTGAAATGTAATTATTTCTTTCTTGATCTAATGAGGCATCCGTCGTGCTACAGTCGTTCTTCCTATTAATGAGTACCTCTTACTATTATTTGTCTTTTGGAATTTGAACTGTACCGACAGTGGGGTATTTTTATCATTTTATCACATCAGTTAATCGTGTGCAATAAATGTCTATAGCTAATCACAGAAACATGCAAAAACACATTTAACTACGTACAACATAAACATAAAGCGAACTAAAATCATTTTAGAAAAGTTTGAAGATACCAAATTGAAGAAAGACAGGCAATACAATGACAAAAAAAAACGGACAAACATTCCCATCCCTGTGTGAATCTTCCGTCCAATATTAATTGCTTCGGTACTGACATGATTCATTAGATATATATTTTTTATTGAAAGTTCCCAAATCATGTAATTATGACTAAGACTAACGTTTTCCTCTCTTAGGTATTGGTCACCTAACCGATGTTGGCTAGCCTGTTAAAGCCGCCTTGTGGTTTTCTTGCTTCCAAAGGATTTTCTCTGTTTAAGCCACGAGCGTACCTGATGAAGGTTATTCCAAAACAAGCGTCGTACGCACTAATTGTGCTATGTTCGTTTTTATTCATCGTCATCATAATTGATGGGAGAACTACATTCTTTTCGTATCAAGCCTACCATAATTTTCATATTTAATAATTTAAATGTTAAACTTGAAGTACATTTGTATCTATGTATTATATAGAATTTGATTATTCAGTATAATGATAACACTACATAAGATCACGTGACCATTTAACTTCCCCTGCTACAGTTTTCCTGATTTGGTGATATTTCGTTAGAAGACATTATTTTCAGGTATTTTATGTTGTATTATGTCAATCATATATTATAAATGTCATATTTTCTCATTTGAATAAGTCAGTTGTTCAGAAATCTATTTTTATTAATATGACCCCGTAGCTTTAGTACAGAACACACACTTCACAAACATTGGTTATTATAAAACTGGATATTCAACCGTACAATTAATATTGAACCGTTCCTCTGTGTTGTTGTATTTACACCCGAACATATATAGAAATGGGTCAATTATATCTACCCCATTCTCGTATGTGTTTAATCCCTCCCCCAAAAACAATATATGTAGGCAAGCACACAAAAGGGGTGACAAAATATAATTCTTGTAAATGTTTGCATATAATACCTCTAAGGTCATGACCAATTCTTCTTGGTGCTTGATTATCTCGAGTGGACTAGGGTGTGGATCCGGAATTATAAATGTGTATATGTTCCGTTGTCCTGCCATATACAAAAGGTCAAAACAAATGGAGAATTAAGGATATTATCTTTTAGTATTTGTTAAATGTTATCAATGTTAACATTATTTATGTTGATTCAAACACTGCTATATTTCTTCTATGATAATAATAGAGTTATTTTGTCTGAAGCAACGTGATGATTTCACAAACCAGATAAGGGCATAAACACTTCATATGTGAGGTCAACATGCTTCTTGGAATCGACGGCATAGTGTCTGTGCCATGCTGAATTTATCTAGGGAATAATATTCTAAGAAAGGTTTGAAGATACCAAAGGGGTAATCAGAATTCGTATATCGCAGAAGGACAGACAACAGAATGGTCAAAACAAAAAGGAACAAAGGAACAAACAACGATGTACAAAACAGTACATAGGAAACTAAAGAATCCCACTACTTACTGGGGGTGCTCCGGAAGGGTAGAAAGTTCCTGCTCTAGTGATACCCGTTTTGTTACTATATTTACAAAGCCAGATATAGGATTACTTTAGTTATAGAACTGTTCTGTCGGTGCGGTAATTAAAAAAAAATCATTTTCGATTTCATCTTCGGTGGAAAAAAAACAGCACAAAACTGCGTGCGCACTAATTTCAATACTTACATTTAATTACAGTGATCCATTAATAATAACGTAACTTGTCTGATAACCCGTCATCCAATGTTTTCTCTAGATCTTTACATTTTGTAGTATGTTTTACACATAATTAGCTGAAATCCACTTAATCATAATGGCCTAGTACAAGACAGACATCTCTTTAAAATGACAATTGTACTAGGCATGTTTTTGGTTTTTTCTTCTTTTGTTTTAGAAATTATTCTCTTGGCGTTAATCAACAATCAACCATTCACTAATCTGGCTCTCTACATTTGACTTATTTACAACTTACCATACAGTACCTATCAACCCCTCATACAATGCTTTGTCTTGGTCTTTACATTTTGTAGTATGCTCTGCACATAAAATACCAGCATGCTAATTGGTCCAGTTGTTACTCTGTGTGACAAACCGTGCATTAATATGAGAACACTTGGGATAGGCAACGGATAGACAGCATATACAAAGACGCAATAACACAAATCCTTAATTAATACAGAGAGACAAACAACATGGCCACCCAAAAAAAGAAAGACTAAGAAAGGTAAACAATATCAAGTAAGCAAACACAAACACAAACAACTAATGATAAGTAACACAGACATCATAAAAACAGGTTGAACTCTGGAAGAGAAAGTTGTTAATTCATGCTTCTCTTTGTAGAAAACAATAATCAAAACGCTTCACCGGGATAGCTGAAGTGTGCTTTGTTATTTCATCTTAATGTGTACCTCTCCATATCCTTATTATTTTATGGTGACAACCTGTACTCTGTACTCTTATTCTCTACAAGCAGGGTCTGTCCATACTGTTGACATTTATAAGTATCTTGATTTACAGGTCACTATATGATGTAGTTTACATGTACCCATATAATAAGTAAGTTATCTTGTGTTGTTCATACAATACTATCTCAGGTGGATATGTCCATTTATTAGATTATTTTTTTGATTTATTCAGTTAAATGTGTCCCCCAATCGATTATTGGGATTGGTATACCTGTTTTTTTTCTAATATGGGTTAGGGTTAGGGTTAGGGTATGGTGTTTAACTACACATTCGGCAGTATTCCAGTTACATAGTGAATTGTTTTCAAATGAACAGGTCTGAAAGTCATATACTTATATTTATCCTGCACTGGTTCTATCTGAGCAGTTAAAGTACATTGTCTGGATTAATTTTTGTTACATACGGAGTCAGGATAATTAGTCCGAGTAGAGTGGAATGTTTATCATTCATGGATATGTATGCTGTTGCGCTAAAGAACTAGCTCGCTAGAAATCAAACTCAGCGTGTTGGTCTGGGACAAAAGAGATATCACCATCGTCTCATAAAAAAACTTGTTCATTCTCATCATGACATAGAGCTGATAAATGTTTCACCTTGTGCCAATCTGCAATTACTCACTCCCATAGAACTAGCCTAACCCCACCTTTTCATTGAAGTGTCTGTACCATGCCAGGAAAGTGAGCGGTCTGGTCATGCATATATGTGATAGGTGTATCGAGTGTGCCTCTTACTAAAATGTTTCTATTAGATTTTGAAATGTACCTTGTGCTAAACAACAATCACTCATTCCTAGAGAACTAGTTTAAACCCGCCACCCTTCATTGATGTCTGTACCAGAAAAGTGAGCGGTCTGGTAATGTGTATTTGTGATAGGTGTATCGAATGTACCTGTTACTATATTCTTATATTGGATTTAAAGGACAAACACTTCAAAATAAAGATTGAGCAACACAAACCTAAAACAACGTGGATGAACCCGGGTTCTCGGGGAAGGTAATTAGTTCCTGCTCCACTGAGGCATCCATCGTGCTACACTCGTTCTTCCTATTAATGAGTTCTTACTATGATTGTTCTACTGTACCGACAGTGGGGTATTCGTATCATTTTATATCATATCAATTAATAGTAACATGTAAAAACACATTTAGCGAATAACATAAAAATAAAGAGAGCTAAAATCATTTTGTAGAAAAGTTTGAAGATACCAAAGAGGTAATTAAATGCAGTATGTCGAAGAAAGACAGGCAACACAATGACCAAAGGAAAACTAGCAAAAGGTATCGCCCCTGGGTGAATCATCCGCCAATATTAAATGTTTCTGTACTGACATGGTTTATTAGATATATTTTTCATTCGAAATTTAATGTTGCTAAATCATCTAATTATCATTAAGAAATGTTTTCCTCTCATAGTTATAGGTTACCTTAGACGATTTTGTCTAGCCTGTCTGGCTTGTGTAGACTCTTTGTTTTTCGTTAGCTCAAAGGACTTTCGGATTCCAAATACGCGTCGTTCCCACTAAATGTGATAACTACGTTTTTATCATTATTATGCTTAATGAGATAATCACATTCCTTTTCGTATCCAACCAACCTAATGTTCAGACATAATGATTTTAATTTTAATCTTGAACTACATTAGTATCTATATACTATATTATATTAAATAAATAAATCAGTTGTTCAGAAATGTATTTAGACTGCAGTAATTAGATCTGTATGACCTTGTAGTTTAGTTCATAACATTCAACACAAACATTGTTGATCATTGTTATGTAACGAGCTGGGATAGTACAATTAATATTTAAGCAGTTCCTCTGTGTTGTTGTATTTACAACCGAACGTACATAGAAATGGGTCAATTTTCCCTACTCCATTCTCGTAGATAAGCATGTGTGTACCACCCCCCCCCCCCCCCCAATATACATTAGAAAGCACACAAAGGGGCGTCTTGTTTCCTTTTACATTTGTGTTATCCTCAACCATAGCAGTACGACAGGGTATATATACAATCAAATGATATATCATGTTTCATTTTCTGAACTGAGAATTCAAAACAAATGAAGAACTAAGTAGAGTATTAAGATTTTATTATACATATTAATTAAAATAGTAATATTAATTCTATGATAATAAAAGAGTAATTTAGTCTTAACCAATATGGTAATATCACAAAGTAGAAAAGGCAAACATACTTTCTGTGTGAGGTCAGTATGGTGATCGAAAAAGAAAGCATATTGTCTACATCATGCTGAATTTATCTACGGATAACACACAATTTATTCAAAGAAGAGTATGCAAATACCAAATCCGCAAATCGAAGTAAGATGGACAACACAAAAGTAAAGGACAATGGAAAAAATAATGATATACAAAACCCCAAGAAAAAAGATCGAGCAACACAATAACCAAAGGTAAAGGACAATGGAAAAAATAATGATGTTCAAAACACTACCCCAAAAAAAAAGATCGAGCAACACGAACTCCACTATCAACTGGAGGTGAACTCGGATGCTCCAGAAGGGTAATCAGTTCCTGTTCTACTAGCGTTACCCGTCGTGTTACTCTAGTTACTAAGAGGGATATAGGTTTAATAAGTTAGTTATCTGGTATACAGTGTGACAATACACATGCAATAATTGTCATTAGCATTGGGCACATTTAGGTCAATGGTGGCAACATTTATTATCTCACTTTGTGTTGATGGCAAGATTAATATTTTTGTTAACTGCACTAGTGGCACCATATAACCCTCCAAATATAATTATCTAAAATTCAAATTGCAATATAGAACTGTTCGGTCCGTGTGATATTTTTTTCATTTCCGATTGTATTTTCGGTGTGAATTAAGACAGCACCAGATCATAGTGTTAATTGGAGAGTCAAACTGATATTTATTAATTAATTGAAGTGGTGGACAGATATCAAAAGTGACAATAAATAAATGTTAATTTCCATTTTAATACCACCAATATATTACAGGATATCAACATCATGTCAAGTTCCCCATCTTTCTGTGGTATATGTGATGTCTGCCATATTTCTAAGCCATCTGAAGTTTGGTGTCCAGATTGCGAAGAAGGAATTTGCACAGAATGCAAAGAACATCATAGTTTAGCGAAGCCTTCCCGAAATCATACTACGATACCTATAGAGGAGTATCAGAAATTACAGTTGCATGTGTTGAAAATTAAAGAACATTGCGACGAACACCACGAAAAGTTCAATTTATACTGTAGAGAACATGATCGTCCGTGTTGTAGAATTTGCATCGTGAAAAATCATAGTGATTGTAAAAATGTAGCTATCATGGAAGAAATAATAAAGAACGTGAAAACATCAAGTATGTTCAAAGAGACCGAGCATTTGATTAAAGAAATGATTGAAAATATTGGTATAATTAGAAAAAATAGAGGGACCAACTCCAGTGCTTTTAAAGACCAGAAACGAATAATTGAGATTGAAATACAGGACCTGAGGACAAAAATAAACAATCATCTTGACAATTTACAGGAAAATCTGATGAAGAAATTGACTGAAGCAGAAACACATGTAACCGAAGAAACACATGAACTACTGGTATCTTTAGACGAGAAACAGAAAGAACTGATCGAATATCAGACAAATATAGTCAACATAAAAAAGTATGCATCAGACCTACAAACATGTTTAGCCGTAAAGCAAATAGAGAAAGATGTAGAAACACAAGAGAAAAGGATGCAGGCAATAATAAACAGCGACCGTCTAAATCAAACCAAACTATCATACAAGATAGACAGCTGTCTGATGAATATTACCACCAAAATTCAAACGCTTGGCGAAGTTGTTGTTGAATCAAAGCCTTGTGAGATGAACTTGGTTAGAAAAAAAAATAAACAAGCCCAGATGATGGTAGCCGACCTATCACCACCCATATCATTTGACAATATACAGTTGAAATTGAAACAAAAGATAAACATCAAGGGGACGTGCATCACAGGATGTTCTTTACTTTCAGATGGTAGAATGATATTTTCCTGTTCCAATACTAATACTGTCAGCTTTATCAACAAAGAAGGAGTAGAATTATCCCAGATAGGAAAAGATAAAACAGGATCCAATACTTATAATACAGTTTTTATTAAAGATAATAATAGCGTTGCTGTATCATCTGGAGATGGAGATAATAGATGTATATCTATAATAGACAGAGAAAGTCAGAAAGTCATGACAACTATTTCCATGGACACGTACATTTATGGCATGGCGGTTAGAGGTAGAACAATATATTACTGTGCAGGGAGGAAAGGCATAAAGATGTTCAATCTCAATGATAAATCTATAAGTAATATCATCAAGAGTAATATGGATGGAGTTTATTACGTAGCTATATCTGGAGACAAACTTTACTATGCAAACGTTAACGCACATACCGTGACATGTTGTGATTTACATGGTACAACACAATGGAAATTCAGTGATAAACGTGTTCTACGGGGTCCATTTGGTATCTCTGTAAGCAATGATGGGAACGTGTATGTCGTCGGTTATAGTTCTAGCAACGTCGTAGTTATCTCCCCTGATGGAAAACGTCATAGACAACTATTGTCTTCCAAGGATGGTTTGATAAGCCCGCACGTACTTGATTATGAAAGATCTACCAATAGGTTGCTAGTTGTTAATAACAGCAGTGCTGCTTTTTTGTTTGATGTTACAGCGGGTCGGTTGTAATTCTAACATTGTTGTGGTTATCTCCCCTGATGGACAACGTCATAGACAAATATTGTATTTCAAGGATGGTCTAGTACTACCATGTGTTCTCGATTACGGCACTATGTTATTTGTTGTCAATAACTGCACAACTGCTTTTCTGTTTGATGATACAGGCTGACAGTAGTAGAATAGCAGAAAAATAGACACCAGATTATAGAATGATTTTTATTTTAAAGAAATAAATGTGACTTATTAATATCATCTATACAACTTCATATCAAGTTCATGTTATTAATCATATGGGTTTTAACTCCACTTTCAACTATATTTCAGCTATATCGTGTCGGTCGTTTGATTGTTGGAGGAAACCGGACCACACGGGAAAAACCACCGATCTGCGTCAAGCCACTTACAAACTTTATCACATAATGTGGTATCGAACTAACAACTTGTAGTGATAGTTGCTGATTACAAAAGTAGTTGTAAATCTACCTAATATACGATCACGACCACGACGGTCCCTCATTAACTATAATAAACAGCAAATATTTCAATATAGATTACCAAAGTCTACAACCAAAACGAAAAAAGTCTGTATATTGAGGAGGACAGTCTTACCTTAACCTTTCACTTCAGGCACGCGTCTTTGCTCGAGATGTGATAAGCTAAAGAGGGAATATGAAAGCAAGCAAACATGAATACGACAACCGTTTTAAAGATCCAGAGGTACAATATAAAGAAGTAACAATATCAGAAAATATCACACTGTTGGATCATTTTCTAGATCTCATCGACAAATCATGGAAACATACACAATCGATACTTCTAACATGCATATACATGACAGCTTACTGTCCAGTTCTTGATTACAGGCGTTTCAATAAAATGTTGCGAGATGAAATTAATGTCATGGACCTCCCCTCTTAGTGAAATGTTAATGTTATAAAGGATTAACCTTGTTGAAATAATTACTAAACGTTAGATAATGCGAAGGTGCAGTCAAGAATGGATCATCCAGAAAGGCAAGACACAGGACGAACACAAACAAAACAAACAAACAAAAACACAGACAAAATATGAATTTCTGCTTGGCATAAAAAGAGTTTGAAGATACCAAAGGGGCAATCAAAATTCGCATATCGACTAAAAACAGACAACACAATGACCAAAAAATGTACAAAAGGACAAACAAAAGACGCACGCCATTTTATTTATATATTCAGTCAAGTCCGGTAAGAGTCTTGGCAGTGATAGAGGAAAACAACATACGTAGATATTACAATTCCATGGTAATTTGAGATATAGATATTTCATAGCGGTCAACCAGTTTGTGATGACGATCATAGAATTGTATAGTGGCGATTTTAACCTAAGAAAATCTAGAAAGTTTCTTGTTACTGGAGTAATTAAATATGATCAACCTAGACTCACAAGTTGGTGTACTTTACGGGTTGTATTTGTCATTTTCAGACGTTTTCAGCTTGATCATACCTACCGATCTTACTGGACGAACACATGCCTCCACTTCTTCATCAATTTGAAGCGAAAATCTTTAAAATATTAATGAAATCCAACGAATTGGAAATGGACAAATATACGATATTCTCACAGATTGGGTAAAAAATCTATATATCATTCAAGAGAGGCGTTTGAAGATACCAAAGGGGCAATCAGCATTCGTATATCGAAAAAGAACAAACAACACAATGGCCAAAATAAAAAAGTATAAAAGCACAAACAACGATCTACAATTCATGAACATAAAACTAAAGATTGAGTAGCACGAACTCCACAAAGAACTAAGAGTGAACTCAGATGCTCTGTAAAGGTAAGCAGTTCCTTCCCCTAGTGTCAACTACCGTGTTAATCTAGCTACACACCCGGTGATAAGTTATAAATGAAGAAAGGATCGGGAAGTATTTATGACAAGTGGTCATTTGTGACACAGATATTCCATAGCGGACAACCAAGTCATGGTGGCGACCGTAAAACTTTCGAAGTGATGTCCTCAACTTAACCAAGAGGAACCCTTGGTACAGTAGCTTCCTTGTTAGCAGCAACCCTATATCACGGAAATCCTGATAAGAACCACAAACTCTGGAATATCGTATCAACTGATAGGCATATACTCTAAAGACAGGTGCTGCTGGAATGTTGCTACATAAAAAAAAATCGTATTGGAGATTTCGATCGTTTGTTTATAAAGATTTTTATTTTGTGTGGATTTCCAATCTTTTGTGTATGAACGTTCCAGATGAAGGTTATTCGAGAAACGCAGAAGCGCGCGTGCGAACGATATATACAAAGATCCACGAGTAATAACGTAACTTGTCAAAAACGCTCTTCACTACCTGAGATGCTATTATGCTAACAAGTCGAAAGAATTTCAGTACCTGCTCCATATAGTATTTCTGTTTTGCTATCAGTTGTTCGCATCACCATAAGTAGAAGCAAAGAATAGAGTATGTCTACAGGTAACTCTTCATAACAATGTTTTGTCTTAATATTTACATTTTGTTGTATGGTTATACACATAAAATCCAACTATGCTTATTGGTCTAGTTGGATATGAGAACACGTGTTGTATGCAAAGGATAGAGAGCAGATACAAAGGTGTAATACAACAATTCTTTAATTAATACAGAGAGAAAAGCAACACTGCAAAAAAGGAGATTTACTAAGAAAAAGCTAAAGATAAACAATTATGAACTACTAAAGATAAGTAACATGAACCTCGTAAAAACATGATCGACTTAGGGCTCTGGAAAAGAAAGCGGTTGATTCATGTTTCTCTTTGTAGAATACGATAATCAAAGCGCCGTTTCATCTGGATCGTTCACATGTGCTTTATTATTTCATCTTAACGTGTGCATCTCCGCATTATAATTATATGGTGACAGCAGATAACATGTACCGACCGTATCTACTCTTATTATATACGGAGTGGGTCGGTACATACTGTTGACATTTATTAGTATTTTATCTTACACGTCACTACATGATGTACTTTACATGTACCCCATATAAAAAGTAGGTTATTCTGTGTTGTTTAAACAATGCTATCTATGAGAGATTTATCTGTTTATTTACTAGACATATATTTTTATTTAATCTAGTTTAATGTGTCCCCCATTCGATTACTGGGATTGTTGGGTACCCCTGTGTTTTTCTAATTTGTGCTCGGGTTAGGGTTATGGTGTTTAATGCCACTTTCAGCAGTATTACAGTTATATATTGAATTGTTTTCAAATAAAGAGACCTGAAGGTCAAATGCTTATATTTATCCTGCAACGGTTCTAATTGGGCATTTGAAATGCATTTTCTGGATTAATTTGTGTTGCATACGGTCTTTAACCGATATATATCTTTTTGTGGTACCACTGTCACATGCTTAAATTGTTGCTTCTCTACTAAGCACGCATACTATTAAGGGGTAAAACCATAAGCATATTGGTTCGGAGTTAGGATCATGATATAACTGATAAATTGTTCACCTTGTGCTAAGCTGCGATCCCTCACTCTCATAGACATAAACATACCTTAGCCTCGGCACTTTTCATTGAAATATCTGTACCATATCAGGAAAGTGAGGAGTCTGGTCAGGTATACGTGTGATAGGTGTATCTAGGGAAAACACAAAAATCATTCTAAGAAGAGATTGAAGATACCACAAGGGGTAATCATAATCCGTCAATCGAAGGATAGTCAACACAATGGCCAAAAGAAAAAGGACAAGAGACACGCAATGATCTATAAAACACTACACTAGAACCTGGGGGTTAAGGCAGGTGCTCCGGAACGGTATTCAGTTCCTGTTCCACTAGTGATACCCGTCGTGTTGCTCTATTTACATAGCTGGATTTAGTAATAAATTAGTTATTTTATATACAGTGTGGCATTTGTCATTAACATTTTGATTAATGGTGGCGATAGGTGTTTCACTCAAAATACAACTCTCTAAATATCTAATTGGAATATAGCACTGTTCTGACGGTGTGGTATTGTTCTTAATTTCATTGCAATTCTATCATCGATTTAAAGTAAGACAGCACCAGTAAAGAAAGTGATATTTGGAAAGTCAATCTAAATTTACTGAACTAATTTAAATTATCAATAGAAATCACAATGACTAAAGACAATTAATATATGTTAATTTCTATTTTAATGTCAGTTATTTATTACAGGATATCAACAATATGTCAAGTTCTTCATCTTTCTGTAGTATATGTGATATCCGTCATATTTCTAAACCATCAGAAGTTTGGTGTCCACAATGCGAAGAAGGTCTTTGTAGAGAATGCAGAATTTGCATCGTGGAAAATCATGGCGACTGTAAGAATGTAGCTATCATGGAAACAATAATAAAGAACGTGAAGACATCAACTATGTTCACTGAGATTGAGCATTTGATTAAAGAAATGATTGAAACTATTAGTAAAATTAGATTAAATAGAGATACCAACTCCAGTGTTGCGAAAGACCAGAAACAAATAATTGAGAATGAAATACAGGAACTGAGGACAAAAATCAACACTCATCTTTACAGATTACAAGAACAGATGATGAAGGAATTGAGTGAAGCAGAAAAACAAGTAACCGACGAAACACGTGGACTGCTGACATCTCTAGACGAGCAGCAGAAAGAACTGACCAAATACCAGACAAATATAGTCAACATTAAAAAGTATGTATCAGACCTACAAACATATTTGGCCTTGAGGAAAATAGAGAAAGAAGTAGAAACACACGACAGGTGTTTACATTCACTAGTTAAGAGCGACAGTCTAAATCAAACAAAACTAGCATACAAAATAGACACCAGTCTGACGACAATAGTCACCAGCATTCAAAAGTTTGGAGAAGTAGTTGTTGAATCAAAACCTTGTGAGTTGACCTTTGCTAGAAAAAAAGATAAACAAGCCCAGATGATGGTAGCTGACATATCACCACCTATGTCAGTTGACAATATACATCTGAATATAAACCAACAGATAAGCATCAAGGGAATATGTATCACAGGATGTTCTTTATTTCCAGATAATAGGATCGCATTTTCCTGTTGCAATACTAAAACTGTGAGATTCATAAATAAGGAAGGAGCTGAATTTGTCCAGATAAAACAGGAAACTTATGACACAGTTTATATTAAAGATAACAATAACGTTGCTGTATCATCTGGAGGTGGAAGTAATAGCTGTATAACTATAATAGAGATAGAAAGTAAGAAAGTCATGACAACTATTCCCATGGATACGGTTATTTATGGTATGGCGGTTAGAGGTAGAGCAATATATTACTGTACAGGGAATAAAGGACTAAGGATGTTAAATCTGAGTGATAAATCTGTAAGTATAATCATTAGCAGTGATATGTCAGGAGTTTATTACGTAGCTACATCAGGAGACAAACTCTACTACATAAACTCTAACACACATACCGTGACATGTTGTGATCTACATGGTACAACACAATGGGAATTCAAAGATACCCGTGTTCTACTGTTTCCACTTGGTATCTCTGTAGACAATGATGGGAATGTGTATGTCGTCGGTTATAATTCAAACAACGTCGTGATTATCTCCCCTGATGATCAACGTCATAGACAACTATTGTCTTCCAAGGATGGTCTGACAAACCCACGTGTACTTGAGTATGACAAATCTACCAATAGGTTATTAGTTGTAAATAATAACCCTACTGCTTTTCTCTTTGATGTCACAAGGGGACAGTAGAAGAAAAGTTTTTATTTTAAATAAATAAATGTTTCTTATTAACATTATCTATTCAACTTTGCATCAAGTTCATGTAATTTATTATAGTATTGGTTATTGTGTATAATGCCACTTTCAACAATATTTCAGCTAAATAGTGTGATTTACATGGTAGAACTCTGTGGAAAATCAATGGTAAACGTGTTCTTCAGTGTCCACGTGGTGTCTCTGTAGACAGTAATGGGAACGTATATGTCGCTGCCTTTTATTCTAACAACATCGTGGTTATCTCCCCTGATGGACAACGTCATAGACAACTATTGTCTTACAAGGATGGTCTGAGAAATCCGCGGATGCTTGATTGTGACATATCTACTAATAGGTTATTAGTTGTAAATGAAAGTGGTATTGCTTTTCTGTTTGATGTTACATGGTGACAGTAGTAGAATAGTAAAAAAAATTATAGAATGATTTTTATTTTAATTAAATAAATTAATATTATCTATCCACTTTATATTAAGTTTATGTCATTAATAATAATATGGTTGATGGATTATGCTGTTTAACGCCGCTATCAACGTTATCAGTTATATTGTGGCGGTAAACATTTTGGTAATAGACATCAAATATTTCAATATAAATTTAATACACCACACGTGCATCTCTCTATTTAATTTGTTCATGGGTTCTAGAAACTAGATGCACATTTGTTGTATTTAATTTGTTCATGGGTTCTACACATCAGATATACATTAACTTGTTCAATGATTTCTTGACCCACAAGCAGCTTGGAATCTACACAATAATTACCAATCATTGAAGAGCTAACAATGCAAAATGTCAACAACAAAAACTACACTCAAACCAATAAGCATATATATTTTTACATGAGTGCTTTGTTTGGTTTAGTGATGGTTACCGTCACTTCCAGCAATTGTGCGGCTATATTTAGTAACGACCACCATCTTTAAAAAATCATATTACCTTTCGGTTTGTTAATGGATAATTACCTTCACTTCCAGCAATTCGTTAGCTATTTTCAGTAAAGGCCACCATCTTAAATAGCTCACGATAGCTTTCGTTTTGGTAAATGGATGTTTATCGTTGCTACAAACAATTGTTCAGCTTTTACTTAGTAACGGTCGACACATGTATCATGTACAAATGTGCTTTACGGCCTCACCGCCAGTCTCTTCGTAATAAATGAGTTAACTGTTTTTAGATAATATCTATTGTTTTCATCCTAGACTTTAACACGATGGAGAATGTTTTATTCAAATGTCCAATCACCAAAATCTACAACCAAAGCAACCAAAAAAGTTGCATATTGAGGAGTAGTGTGATCGAGAGTCAACGACCTTAACCTTTCGCTCAATCAAGAGCGTTTGCTCGAGGTGTGCTAACCCAAAAAGGGAATATGAATGTCAGCAAACATGAATAAAAGAGGTAGACGTACAAAATAA
Organism: Bathymodiolus brooksi; assembly: GCA_963680875.1. NCBI lineage: Eukaryota > Metazoa > Mollusca > Bivalvia > Mytilida > Modiolidae > Bathymodiolus > Bathymodiolus brooksi. Next base: position 29,442,804 of record OY804586.1, read on the forward strand.
AAAGCAAATCTTCACACAGTTGTAACATATTCAAGTCTTCATCGACAAACAGATGCAAATAGATATCCCTATAAGGCAGGACAGCTTACCTGACCGGTCTTGGTTACAGGTGTTTCAATAAAGTGTTGAGAGGTTAAATTAATTTCATAGGCCTAAGTCTCTCCTCTTAGTGATATTTCAATGTTTAAAAGATTTAACATACATTGAAATAGCTGGTCTAGCAGTCATGTTTGATATTAAATTTTAAGCAGGCTTAGCCTTGTAGAAATCATTAATAAATTTTAGAGGATCATTCAGAGAAACAAGCAACATACAGACACAGAACGAAGACAAACAAAACAAAAACACAACACAGAACACTAACAAAAGATGAGCAACACGAACCCCACCAAAAACCGGGGATGAAACCAGCTGCTCGCGAAGGGCACGCCGTCCCTGCTTCTTTTAAGACACTCACCGTGCTGCTCATATATACAGTCAAGTCCAATAAAAGTCTTGACAGTGATAGAGGAAAGAAAACATACGCAAAAAGTGATAGATCCATTGCCATTTGAGATATGGATATTTCGTAACGGTCAACCAGTTTATAATGACGACCTTATATTTTTTGTAGCGACGACTTTAACCGAGGAGCAACAAGACACGTTTGTTCTTACTAGAGTAATTATTTATCACCAACCCATCCCTATAAGTTGCTTTGATTTACAGGTGTTGATTGTCATTTTCAGATCGCTTACAGCTATATCATGACTACCCATCTTACTGCAAGGACAAAGCCCTTTCCCCCTCTATACGTTTGAAGCAAATATCTTTACAATATCAATGAAATCGGACCAATAACAGTCTATGAAAAGGAAACAAAATAGATGATATCGAGGTTTATACTCTCACAGATTAGGTAAACATGTTCAGGTGATTAATGAGAACTCGTAGCGAAGATTTGGATGTCCTTTGAATATGAACTTAGCTGATGACGTTATTCCAGAAACGCAGAAACGACTCGTGCGCACTAAATTTTATATATATGTCTTATTTACAGAGATACATTAATAATAACATAACTTGTTAAAAAAACTCTGCTTGCCTCCTGAGAGACTACCGGGTTTGTAACTAGATTAACACCACGGGTGCCACTAGTGGAGCAGGAACTCGGTTTTGGTGGGGTTCGTGTTACTCGATCTTCAGTTTTATATGTATGTTTTGTAGATCGTTGTTTGTCTTTTTGTACTTTTTCTTTTGTCCATTGTATTGTCTGTTCTTCTTCGATATACGGATTCTGATTGCACCTTTGGTATCTTCAAACTCTTCTTGCTAACAAATCGAACCAATTTCAGCTCCTGCCCCACATGTCAATTCTGTTTTGATAGCAGTTGTTCGTATCGACATAGGCACAAGTAGAGTGTGGAGTTTGTTCACAAATAACTCCTGATTCATTTTTTTCTCTAGATCTTTACATTTTGTAGTATGGTTGCACACATGATTAGCGAAAGTGTATTAGTCTAGTACTAGAAAGACATCTCTTTATAATGCCAATTGTTTAGGGCATGCTTTATTTGAGAAATTATTCACTAGGAAAGGTAACCAATTCCTCCTTCACTAAGACACACATCTTGTTAAATTCGTTCTTCCTCTATATGAGTTGTCGGCGACTGACAGACACAAATAAGTATTAGGGAAAGTGTTACTATTTGTGACTAAATGCGTACATAATATGAGAACACACGATTTATGCAAAACATTGGTTATTTCAAAACACGCGTTATGCGCACTAAATTTGATGTCTGCGTTTGTATTCATACTTGATGGGAGAACTAGAGGCTCAACCTGTGTCCCTCACCTTTCATTCTGCTTTGAGGAAACTTCTATAGATGCTTCCTGCCAAATGTTGACTCATTTGTCTACTCGGTTTTAGAGGAGAAGATTTTTTCTAGAAATCAACCAACCAGAAACAGGAATTGCGTATGGGAGCCATGTTTGTTACCGGATCAGGACGAAATTAGCAATCATTATATATGACCTTCCATGGATGCTGACTGCAAGTTTCAGTTGATTTGGTTAAAGGGTCTTATAGGGGAAGATTAAAATATGAAAAAGTAACGGAGGAGGGACGCCGCGAAGTGATGGCAAAAGTTCACATTGCATTTGGCAAGGTGAGCTAAAAATTGCATTTGTTTCACAGTAGCTGCTATAGTAACATAGCATAGAAAAAATAAAACATTTAATTAAACAAGAATTGCCTGTGGCGACCATGTGTGTTAACGAATCTGAACTAAATTAACAATCTTTTTACCGGACCTTCCCAGAATTCTTCCTACGAAGTTTCAGTTCACTTGGCTAAGTGGTTTCAGAGGGGAATATTTTAAAGAAATCAACCAATCAGAAACAACAATTGCCGATGTCGGCCATGTTTGTTGACGGATTGGAACGAAATCTTTATAGCGAACCACTCATGGATGCTTTCTACCAAGTTTCGGTTCACTTGGTTATGCGGTTTCAGAGGAAAAGATTTTTCACATTGACCAATCAGAAAAAAGAATTACCTATGGCGGCCATGTTTGTTTACTGATCGGGCCAAAATGAGCAATCGCTATAGAGAATCCATAGATTCTAACTTCCAAGTTTCGCTTCATTTGGTCGAGCGGTTTCCAAGGAGAAGATTAAGAGGTGAAAGGTTAACGGACGACATACGACGGACGCCAAGTGATGGCAAGGTGAGCTAAAAACAGGGTGAACTAAGGGCTCTGGAAGCGAAAGTTGTTAATTTTTGTCTCTCGTTATAGAAAACGATAATCAAAACACCGTTACACCTGGATAGATCACATGCGCTTTATTATTTCATCGCAACGTATGCGTCTCCATATCCTTATGATTTTATGGTGATAACAATTTGCATGTACGGCCCTCTGTACTCTTATTATCTGCAAGTAGAGTAGGTACATATTGTTTACTCTTATTAGTTCTTTGATTTACACGTCACTATATGACGTAGTTTACATATAAAAAGTAGGGTATCTTGTGTTATTAAAACATTACTATCTCTAATATGTGTTTATTTACTAGATCTATATTTTTATTTAATCTACTGGGATTGTTGGGTACACCTGTGTTTTTTCTAATTTGGGCTAGTGTTAGGGTTATGGCGTTTAATGCCACTTTCAACAGTATTCCAGTTACATAGTGAATTGTTTTCAAATGAATAGACCTAGAAGTCATATACTTATATTTATCCTGCACTGGTTCTACTTGAGCAGTTAAAATGCATTGTCTGGATTAATTTGTGTTACATACGGAATCAGGATAATTAGTCCGAGTAGAGTGGCATGTTTATCTTTTATGGATATGTATGATGTTTCCTTAATGAGCTAGCGTGGTAGAAATATAGCTCAATATACCGGTCTAGGACCAAACAGATTTCTCCATCTCATCAAATAATTTTGATCGTGTTCACCATGATATAACTGATAAATTGTTCACCTTGTATTAAACTACAATCACTCACTCACCTAAAGCTAGCTTAACCTCGGCACTTTCCATTGAAGTGTCTGTACCATGCCAGGAAAGTGAGCGGTCGTGTCATGTATATGTGATAGGTGTATCGAGTCTGCATCTTACTAGAATTTGTCTATTGGATTTAAAGGTCAAACAATGATCTATACAATACACTTAAAACTAAAGATTGAACAACACGAACATAAAAACACGTGGGTGAGCCCGGGTGCTCGGGGAAGGTAATCCTTTTCCTGCTCACCTGGGGCATCCGTTGTGCTACACTCGTTCCTCCTATTAATGACAGCCTCTTACTATTATGTTTCTATTGGATTTTGAGCTGTACCGACAGTGGAGTATTTTTATCATGTTATCATATCAATTAATCATGTGTGATAAACGACTGTAGCTAATCATAGATACATGTAAACACACATTTAGCTACGAATAACATAAAAATAAAGAGAGCTAAAATAAGTTTGAAGATACCAAAGAGGTCATCAGATGGAGAAAATAGAAAGACAGACAACACAATGACCAAAATAAAACGGACATCCACCCAATATTAAATGCTTCTGCACTGACATGATTTATTAGATATATTTTTTTTTCGAAATTTATAGTTCCTAAATCATCTAATTATTATTAAAGCTAACGTTTTCCTCTCTTACACATTGGTCACATTAGCAGATTGTAGCTAACCTGTTAAAACCCTTTTTGTTTTCTTGCTTTCAAAAGACTTTTATAAACTCCGGGAAAAATGCGTTTAATCCTTATAATTCTGTAACTAAGTATTTTTTGTTTCATTTGTTTTGAAAATTTACCTTTGTGATCCCCAGTACGCACACATACATTCCATTGATGTGTGTCGGCCATGAATAACAAAATGCACTAACCTTCATGTTTACAGTAGTTTTCCTACATTAATAATTAGACGGTGATGTAATTAAGTTACTGATATTTTCCAATTTGATGGCATTTTGCATCTAGCTACTTAAACAAGTAAAATGTTCACCAAATTGTAAAATAAATCAGTAACCAGCTTGTGTCAATCAGCGTTCCTTGTAAACTACGCCATAGGATGACGATATATTACAAAAGTCAATGTCGATAGATGTTTATCCTAAGTATTTTTTCAGGAAATTTGTTTTATATCAACAATAAAAGCTTTTTTGTTTTCATTAGCATTTATTTTCTATATCATATCTAACAATAATTGTCGATTATAAACAATAAACATTGTTTTTTTTTATCTTTTTTTATTTTCGGGAATCCAAGCCGCCATTTTGCCTGATTATCTCACACACTAAAACCAGGGGTGGACTGGAGTTTGGATCTGGAGTTTGGAATGTGTACATTTCCATGCGTCTTTACATAAAATAGGGGGTACTTGATAACATTTTACATTTAGTGTTTTCCCTCAAATTTTTCAGTAAATAAAGTTTAGAGAAAACCGAATGGGCAATCAAAATGTAAAGCATGCTATTTATACAATTTCCCCCATATCTATATATACAATCAAATGACAAATTATGATTCATTTTATGAACGGTGAGATCAAAACAAATGAAGAACTAAAAACGGTATGTGTTAGTATAATTTAGATGTTGCCAAGGTTAAAATTGTTTATGTTCATATAAGTATTGCTGTTTTACTTCTATGATACTAACAGAGTTGGTTTTACTGATATATTGCCACAATGCCACAATTAGACATCCACATATACACTTCTTATGTGAGGTCAGCATGATGTTTGAAATAGAAGGCATAACACCTGTGTCATGCTGAATTTATCTAGGGACAACACACAAAAGAATTGAAAATACCAAAGGAGTAATCAGAATCCATAAATCGATGAAGGACAGACAGCATAATGGTCAAAAGAAAAAGGACAAAGGGACAAACAGCGATCTACAAAACACTACACAGAAAACCAAAGATCGAACAATACGAAACCCACTAAATACTAGAGACGAACTCAGGTGTTCTGGGAGGATAAGAAGTTCATGCTCCACTAGCACCATTGGTCGTGTTACTCTAGTGACAAAGTTAGATTTAAGATTAATAAGTTAGTATATAGTGTGGCAATACACATCATATTTGTCATTAGCATGGGGCACATGATGTCAATGGTGGCAATATATGTTTTCTCACTTTGTGTTGATGGCATGATTACATACTAATGTTTTTGGTAACTGCACTAGTACCACCACATATTCCTCCAAATATAATTATCTAAAATTAAAATTGGAGTATAGAACTGTTCTGTCGGTGTGGTATTTTTTTCATTTCCGATTGTATCTTCGGTGTAAAATAAGACAGCACCACAAAATAGTGTTAACTTGAAAATCAATCTAATTTTGATTAATTAATTTAAGTGGTGCACAGATATCAAAGTGACAATACATAAATGTTGATTTTCATTTTAATACATGTAATATATTACAGGATATCAACATCATGTCAAGTTCTCCAGCTTTCTGTGGTATATGTGATATCCGCCATATTTCTAAACCATCAGAAGTTTGGTGTCCACAATGCGATGAAGGTCTTTGTGGAGAATGCATAGAACATCACAGTTTAGTGAAATCTTCCCGAAATCATACCACGATACCTATAGCGAATTATCAGAAATTACCGTCGTATGTGTTGGAAATTAAAGAACATTGCGAAGAACATCACGAAAAGTTCAATTTATACTGCACAGACCATGCGTGTCCGTGTTGTGGAATTTGTATCGTGGAAAATCATAGCGACTGTAAGAATGTAGCTATCCTTGAAACAATAATAAAGAACGTTAAGACATCAAGTATGTTCACTGAGACAGAGCATTTGATTAAAGAAATGATTGAAAATATTGGTAAGATGAGACAAAATAGAGAGACCAACTCCAGTGCTTTTAAAGAGCAGAAACGAATAATCGAGAAAGAACTACAGGAACTGAGGACAAAAATCAACAATCATCTTGACAAGTTACAAAAGGATCTGATGAAGAAATTGACTGAAGCAGACAAACTTGTAACCGAGGAAACACGTAAGCTACTGGTATCTTTAGACGAGAAACAGAAAGAACTGACCGAATACCAGACAAATATAGTCAACATAAAATGGCATGCATCAGACCTACAAACATTTTTAGCCGTGAAGCAAATAGAGAAAGACGTAGAAACCAAGGACATGTGTTTACAGTCACTAGTTAACAGTCACAGTCTAAATCAAACCAAACTATCATACAACATAGACACCGGTCTGAAGACTATAACTACCAGCATTCAAAAGTTTGCCGTAGTAGTTGTTGAATCAAAGACTTGTGAGTTGACCTTTTCTAGAAAAAAAGATAAACAAGCCCAGATGATGGTTGCGGACCTATCATCACCTATGTCAGTAGAAAATATACATCTGACCCTGAAACAAAAATTAAACGCCAAGGGAAGTTTTATTACTGGATGTTCTCTACTTCCAGATTGTAGTATGGTATTGTCCTGTTTCAATACCAGAATTGTCAGCTTTATCAACAAAGAAGGAGTAGAATTATTCCAGAGAGGTAAAAATAAAACAAGATACCGTACTTATATTTATGATACAGTTTATATTAAAGATAATAATAGCGTTGCTGTATCGCATGGGAATGGAATAGATATAATAGATATAGAAAGTCAGAAAGTCATGACAACTATCTCCATTGATAAGGGCATTTTTGGCATAGCTGTTAGAGGTAGTGCAATATATTACTGTGCAGATTATCAAGGACTAAAGATGCTAAATCTTATTGATAGATCTGTGAGTAATATCATCAACAGTAGGCTGTCTTATTTTCATTACGTGGCTACATTTGGAGACAAACTTTACTACACAAACTATGACACAGATACCGTGACATGTTGTGATTTACATGGAACAACACAGTGGAAATTCAAAGATAGACGTGTTATACAGGTTCCACGTGGTTTCACTGTAGACAATGTTGGTAACATATATGTCGCATGTAGTAATTCTAACAACGTCGTGGTTATCTCCCCTGATGGACAACGTCATAGACAACTATTGTCTTCCAAGGATGGTTTGTAATCCCCAAATGTACTTGATTATGACAAATCTACCAATAGGTTATTAGTTGTCAATAACAGCACAACTGCTTTTCTGTTTAATGATGCAGTGGGACAGTGGTAGAATAGCAGAAAAATAGACACCAATTTATAGAATGATTTTTATTTTTAAAAAAATAGATGCGACTTGTATCTATCCACTTTATATCGATTTCATATCATTAATTATGATATGGATTATGCTGTTTGACGCCACTATTAACAATATTTCAGCTATATCGTGTCGATTAGTTTCATTGGTGTAGGAAACCGGACTATACAGGGAAAACCACTGACCTGTCGGAAATCATTGACGAGCTTTATCACATAATGTTGTGTCGAGTACTCATCGCCATCATCGGGGTTCAATCTGGTGATATGCACTGATTGTACAGGTGATTGTAAACCAAATACCATGCTATCACGACCACGATTGACTCTCGTTCCTTAAAGGGGAGTATTAATCAGAGAAGGAGTAAATACCAATGTCGTTGCCTTTGGTTTGACCTGATCGTAGCTCAACACAGGACCAAGCGCACCCGATGTCATAACAACATCAATGTGGCTCTTTGCATTTTGTAGCAGTTTTATTCACACACTCAGCTAATTAACCATCCACCTCAGTGTATTGGTCTAGTACTAAGCAGGGATCATCATCCCTATTCAAGTATATTGTGTATTGTCATCACTTGTTGTCCGTCGTCGTTATCAATGTCCATAAACTTTTTACATTGTAAGCTTCTTTTCGGAAATCAATATATATATATATATGTATAATGTAGCCAAACCTGGCAACAGTTTTCATTGGATTGTTCTCTAAAAAGATTAAGCTATGGGTTTTTGTTGATATGAAATACACAAAAAAAACGGAGGCCCAAAAGTGTTTAAAAGGGTGTTTTCTGGGGTTTTTATGCGGAGTCTTTATGTTTTTGTACTAATCTTTATTATGAAGATTTTTCTTTGTGTTCCTTATAATATTCTGTATATTTAATAGGCTAACAGACTTTCTATAAATCTTACCGTTTTCAAGATGTAAGAGGGTAAAAATCGAAATTTGTTTAATTTTACTGCATGTCCGCTTTTGATATCTTATTTCATTAGATTCCCTGTGAAATATCGAGTTGGTGTTTTCCAAATAAATTTGACTTAGCTCTTGTGATTTTCAAAATGACAAGGATTTAAATAGTAGAAAGGATACGAATCTCGTATTTTCTCGCTTTATCTCGCGTGGCGATGTTTTATTCATTCATTTTGAAATGCATTGAGAATTCGTAGGAAAATCAACCAATTACACCAAATTTCGTTCTATACATCATCTATATACTACACTACACAAAACAATCCTTGGATTTGCCGATATAGCTTCAATGGAAAAGTTTTTTGATTTTTTTGTACACATAAGATAGAAAAAGTAGAGTTTCATACATCTAAAAACATATAAAAAAATGATAAAATAAAGCAACCAATCACGCCAAGCTTTGTTCTATATATCGAATACACTCTAAACTACACATTTATACATTTTGGTATGTCGATTTCATGTAAACAAGGAAGTTTATTGATTTCTAAATAGGCCTCCACCATTTCCGCCCAGAATGCCGCCATCTTGACAAATGATGGTAAACAATCCTTAATAAATACAAATCGGGAGCACTGTTTTCAATAAAACTCCTTCTATACATTGAAAAATATTATATTATCACAAAAATGACGGCTCCGCTTCAATATTCGATATGATGAGAGAAGAGAGGAGTTTGAAATTTAGATTCGAGTCTTGACCGCCCATAATAGCCGGGATTGTGAAGGTCAAAAGACAAATCGATTAATGTCCATTATTGATGAAATATGGGTGATACATCTACAAAACGTCGATACTTTATCAATGATTGGTATTGATGACAAATATTTTCACCTTATACCTGTAATTATGGTGTTATATGTTAACAAATACTGGCAGTGGCGTATCTACCATTGACGGAACGACGCACTTGCGTGCACAAACAAATCGGACAAAAATAAATAATATTATATTTTGTAATTAGATATGCAGATAAACCTCTATATTAACTAATTGTACGAATGTTAATCAAATGCTGTAAATCTATGCGGTCAAAAGGAAATGTTCTATTCAGTGGCTTAAAAAGACTCCTTGGCTTAGGTTTTCACAGTTTTCCGGTTGTTGACTGATTTTTTCTGTTTATATACTTATGAGTTTTGACTTTCCCTTTGTAAGATTGTTAGGAGTTCGGTAATTTTGTTATTATCCTTATTCGGTATTCATTTTCAAAGGATACTGTTTATTGCTCTTCTTGAGATTTATTTAGCAGTAAGGATAGTAGAGACAGAGAGTTTGTATCTACCCCCTTCATCGACTGGTCACACATTTATAGCCATATTAAATCGTGAAGTACTGAGTTATCACATAGATAGTCAACAGACAGCCATGCACTCATTTTCTTGATGTTAAGTCCAAAACATCAAAGACGGAGTCTATGCTTCAATGCTATCGTCTCAGCACAAATAGGATATTGCCAGAAACAGATACTAGTACATTGTGAAGGAGATAATCGAAGTATTGATTCTTTGTGGTCGTCAAAGTAATGCAATTGGGGGCATACCGAAGACAACAATAATTCCATGGCAATTTTACGTCATACATTTTGTATATCCAAAGTACTCAAAACACGACGAAATACTACAGTCTCACCTGGATACCCCACTCCCTAATTCGAGGATAAAATACATATCTCCAGATATACAGAACAAGATAATCGAAATTAACAGTAAAATGGTACGTGAAAAATGGCAACAGAGTGTTATATCTCTGAATACTTTGCCTTAATTGACGATGAAGCAACTGATGTTTTAACACATAAACAAATCTTCGTGTGTGTAAGGTTTGTAGAATGTACTGGTCGTAAAGTCACTCTTCGTGGTGAATTTCTTGGCTTTGTGAGGGCAAACGAAACTACCTGTGAAAAGGCTGGAGCAGCAAACATGTCGGGTGTTCATAGAGGTGCTCAATCCAGGATTAGGGAACGGATTCCAACAGCGCAATACGTACATTGCGAGGCGCATGTTTTAAACTTAGCTATTGTACATTCGTCATCAGATGTTTCAGTAAGGATCATGGTGGCTACTGTGCAAGAAATCGCATTCGCCTTCCGCTACTCTTCTAAAAAATGGATAAATTTGAGCAAGAATTATGTGGGAACAATGCCATGAAGGGCAAGATAGACGGGAAAAGTAAACCAAAAACTTTTTTCTGAAACTTGGTGGTTTAGTAGTGCAAATGCGCTAGCAACTGTTAAAGCCGCATTTCATGTCACAGTTAGTGGCCTATATAGCTAAAGTATTTAAAAAAAACAATGGTGACGGCAAATCAGCCATCCAATAATCTGCCCTTTTGCGATTTGACTTTATTTTGCCACTAGTGGTTTGCAATCACATTTGATAGAGGCTGTGAGTGAACGTCAAACCTTAATTCGACATTTTGAGACTGGGAGAAATGACATTAGTGAACGATTTATTGCACAGTTATTGATACCGATCAATTTAAACAATCTAAAACAGGAGGATGAATTGCATATTTGTATTTCTTATAGGGCTGATCCACAGGCACTTTTCCCCTTCCCCACTTCGCCTCAATATTTTTCGCTTATTTGTGATCCTTTCACTGACCCAATTATATCGTTACACTCCCGAGATATTTCTCTTTTCGACTGCCACATTTAAATATATATACCGGGCCCCCCCCCCCTCAGACAAATTGGACAAGAATAGTCAGCGAATGGGGCTTATTAAAAATGTCAGTCAATGAAACGGATACAACCACTTCCGGTCCGGTTTAAATTGATTTAGAAAATTTAAAAAAAGGTGCTTTAAAAATCATATTTTTATAATCTGCATTGGAACAATTATCTGTATTTTAAAGGCTTAATTTACATTTGAGAGGAGATGATCATGTGGCATTGTTACACATGGCCGGTGTTACATACTCATTTTTCCCCCTACTCATTTTTCCGGGGGGAAAAATGAGTATATACTAGTTTTTCACCCGGAAAGATCAGTATATACTCATGTCCACCCCCCCCCCCCCCCCGGAAAGATCAGTATATACTCATCTTTCCCCGAATTTTAGGTGGGAAATCTGAGTTTATACTGAAGTTTCCCCCCTCATACTCAATTCTCCCCTTTGCACTGATAGACTATACAAGGACAATAACTCCTATAAGGGGTCGACCCTTTGGAGACCTTTGTAGAGCTTTTGATGCTGAAGAATAAAGATCACCTCTATTTTTTCTCTATATGTAATACTTTTTGAAATATTAGTCAATGACTGCAGTTTGACCCCTATGTTCTATTTTTATCCATGGCGTCCATGTTTTTTCATCGACGGATATATAATTCACAAACAATAGTCTACACACCCTAAGGATCATTCATATTAAGTATGGTTAAATTATGTTCAGTGGTTCTCAAGAAGAATATCAAAATGTAAAAAGTTAACGGACGGACGACGGACGGACGAAAGGACGACGAACGCAATGTGATTGCAAAAGCTCACCCTGACTTTTAGTCAGGTGAGCTAAAAAGCGGGGTTCCAGTCTAATTTTTGCCGAATTTCACGGATTTTTCAAAATTTTCCGTGCAAAAGGACGGGGGGGGGGGGTGCGACCACCTGAACCCCCCTGGATCCGCCAATGGTTATCTGTTAATTTATTCTTAAGAATTTCAACTGTTTACAGTACACCGAGACACAACATAATTAGCTTTAAACTAAACAAACTATTTTGTGGTAGCTTGTTTGTTTGTAATCGATCATTTTAAATAAAGATCAGTAACTATAGAATGGCAGTGTCCATCAATGACGCATAACTATGAATGATACAATTATTAGTTCTACTGTCAGAGTGTGGATTTGTTTTACCGAACATAATTATACCAATTTATCATATTATGTTCACTTCAAATGATGAACTAAACGGTAACAGTATTCTCTAAATTAAACTACTACTATGAGGGGGGAAGGACCCTTTTCAGGACTCCGGGATGGTGTTTTTTTAAGCTCGAGAATTCGGGATTGACCATTTTGGGATTCGGGATTGAAATTTTATTATATTCGGGACTTCTGGATTTCAAGTTTTTTAGTTCGGGACTAAGGGGATTTCAAGTTTATTAGTTCGGGGTTTCGGGGTCAGACCCCCTCCTAACCCCCCTCTACTATATCAGCACAACTATTTTTTGCTTCGTTTCATGATCAAATTATTATAAAATTGAGCCATCTTGATAAATACGTTTGCCTCCATCTTTTTTGATTGATCTACCGAAAGTGGTAGCACTATAATACCAAATTCACACGTATTCCGGATTGAAATCGAATCATTAAATCGAATTTAAATCCGTTATAATTGTCGTATCGGATTTGAAATCAGTTAGCGTTCGCATATGGTCAACCAATGCGTAATTGTTCGTCTGCATTGAATTTATCTGTGGTTTGCATATTGACTAGAAATTCTACTGAGGGATCCAGGGGTGGATCCAGGATTTCAAGTTAGGGGGGCGCAGATAAAAAAATTGCGCCGAGCGGAGGGAGGCGCGAAAATTTTTGGGGTATTTCGTGTGAAAAATCACGATTTTACGCCAAAAAATCATATTTTTCCAATTTTAGGGGGGGCGCGCGAAATTTTTGGGGTATTTCATGTGAAAAATCACGATTTTACGCCAAAAAATCATATTTTTTCCACCCGGCGCGCGCCCCCCCCCCCCTAAATCCGCCCCTGGGATCTGGTGTGTGCTTAGATCGGATGAGAGATTGTTTCCGATTCGTCAACAAATGGTCATCAGGAGACATTGGAAACATTGTTAGTTTTTCAATAATCATTTTTCAAGAACCACTGAAGCGATGGCATGGAAACGTGATTTGTATGTTCATTTTAAGGTCCTTGACAGGTCTTGTTACTTTTTGAGCCCATCGGAAATTCAAAATCGTTGCCAGCGGAGGTCAAAGTTTGCTTTGAAACCATATGTAAAACAACATGTTCATGGTCTACTTGAAAAACACTGAACAGAATTTAACCACACTTGGCAGAGGTGTTCACTATTATGTCCTACGCAAGTGTTGTTACTTTTCATGCCGATTCGCTAAAAAATGAATAAAAGAAGAATGTGTCTGAGGACACGGAGTTGAAATTTCAGAGTCATTTACAGGTGATAATGGTTTTTATGCCGATCTGAAATTCAAAATGGTCGACAGCGAAGGTCAAAATTGCTTTGAAAACTTATGAATTACATTTTCGTAATCTCATTGAGAACCACTGAGCATAATTTAACCAATTTAACTTTGAGGGTGTTCACTATGGGGTACTACACAAGTGTTGTTTCTTTGGTGCAGATCGATAGGAGACTTTGAACATTCTGATTAATCGATTTTCAAGAACCACTGAAGGCATTGTCGGGAAATTTATTAAAGTAGTCGTCCTCCTCACTACCTTTCTCACCCTTCCTCTCCATCCTCTTCCTCATTGCCCCTCTCTCTCTCTCCTTCATCTCCCTCGTTCCTCTCCATCCTCCTCCTCACTACCTCTCTCCCTCCTTTCTTCCCATCCTCCTCCTAACTACCTCTCTCCCTCCTTCTCTACTTCTCTCCCTCCTTGCTCTCCTCTTCTTACTACCTCTCCCTCCTACTCACTGCCTCTCTCCCTCCTTCCTCTCAATCCTCCTCACTACTTCTCCTCCCTCATTCCTCTCCATCCACTTCCTCACTACCTATCTCCTTCCTTCCTCTTAGTCATCATCACTACCTCTCTTTTCCTTCTTCCTCTTCTCTACTTATCTCCCTCCTTGCTCTCCTTTTCTTACTACCTCTCTCCCTTCTTCCTCTCCTTCCTACTCACTGCCTCTCTCCCTCCTTTCTCTCAATCCTCCTCCTCACTACTTCTCCCTCATTCCTCTCCATCCACTTTCTCACTACCTCTTTCCCTCCTTCCTCTCAGTCATCATCTCCCTCATTCCTCTCCATCCTCCTCCTCACTACCTCTCTCTCTCTTTCTCCAAACTTCTCACTAGCTCTCTCCCTCCTTCCTCTGTCATCCTCACTACCGCTCTCCTTCCTTCCTCTCATTCCTCCTCACTACTTCTCTCCCTCATTCCTATCCATCCTCCTCACTACCTCTCTCCCTCCTTCCTCTCAATCATCCTCACTACCTCTCTCCCTCCTTCCTCTCAATCATCCTCACCACCTCTCAATTCTTCATTCCTTTCAATCCGCCACCTCATTACCTCTTCTCTTTCCTGTAATATTATCATCCACCTCATTACCTCTGTCTTTCTTCCGTCTCCATCCTCCTTAGTAACTCTTCCTAATTACCTTCTCCGTATACTTTTCTCCTCCGTCGTCATCATCATCCTCCTTATTACCTCCTCCTCACTACTTCTCTCCTCCTCGTTTACCTTTGTCACTTCGTCCTTTCTATCCTTTTCCTTCAAATCTCCTCTTCAATACCTGTTTCACTACTTCCTCATCATTACCCTCCTCACTATCTCCACCCTTTTCCATATTGACTCCCTCCCTAATTCCTCCCCGTCATCCTCCTTATTTTATACCTCTAGTATCTCTCCTTCCTCCCCATCATATTTTTACCATTCTCCCTCCGTCCTCTCTATCCTTCTCCTTATATTCCTTCCTTCCTGCCCTCTTCATCATACCTGTCAACTGTGCCTTCCAGCACTTAGCAAACATGAGTTTTTCTCACTTGAACTAAGGAAGATCGCTTTATCACTCAAGTGTTTTTCCCATCCTTTCCTCCTACCTCCTTATCCGTTCTCACTCCATGTTCATGCTTGCCTTAGTTATTACTATCATCATTGTTGATACCCTCTTTCGTCCACTTTTAACTATTATGTCTTCCACCATATACATGTATATAAGTGTACACAAGAAAAACCCTATTAAAATAGGAGAGGGGAAAAACTAGTATGAGGGGGAAAATGAGTATGTGTTAACACATACTTGGATTTCCGGGGGGAAAATTCAGTATATACTCATTTTTCCGGGGGAAATCTCAGTATATACTCATTTTTCCGGGGGGAAAACTGAGTATATACTCATTTTTCCGGGGAGAAAAATGAGTATGTAACACCGGTCTAGAGAATTCCGAATGCATATGAAAAATCCAGCGCAAACCGGAAGTGGCTTTATCCGTTTCATTGACACAATTTTTTAATAAGCCACGTTCGCTGACTACTCTTGTCCAATTTGTCTGAGGGGGGGCCCGGTAGATATATTTAAATGTGGCAATCGAAAAGAAAAATATCTCGGGAGTGTAACGATATAATTGGGTCAGCGAAAGGATCACAAATAAGCGAAAAATGAATTTCTTTTATCATTAATCAAGGCACGTGCATCGTCAACGAATTGCACTATGGGTAATCTCACTTGTTCTCGGCTCACGCAACATACTTACATACAATTTATGCTAAATTTCGCGAGATTCATATTTTATTATACAAATCCTTGAATATGTAGCAGGAACGCTCCCCTACCTAAGGTTATAGGAACCTTAGTAGATTCATAACCACCTCTGCTAACTGCGTTAGTGGAGATCTCCTTTAGCTCAGTTGATAGAGCGGTGGCTTGCAATGCGAGAGGTCCCGGGATCGAGTGCCATCGGGGACATTGCATTTTTCAGTGGTAAAGCATGTTCTACTGTTACATTGGTGCCCACCTAAATAACCCACGGTGATCTGAACAGGAAAACTGGTCGGGTTGATCGTCAAGGTATGATGACTCTTGGGGTGGGGAGAGTGTAACGGGAACGCTCCCCTACCTAAGGTTATAGAAACTGTAGTAGGTTCATAACCACCTCTGCTAACTGCGTTAGTGGAGATCTTCTTTAGCTCAGTTGGTAGAGCGGTGGCTTGCAATGCGAGAGGTCCCGGGATCGAATGCCATCGGGGACATTGCATTTTTCAGTGGTAACCATGCTCTACTGTTACAAACATAACAAGTGGTTTAAGGGACCAACACACAAAATGATAACTTTTTTTTCTAATTTAAAGTCTGATTTACATGTATGTGCAGTGTTTCATTGAATTTCTTTGAACAATTCCTGTCTGAACTATTACAACAGATTTGTTGTAGCTCTTACCGTTTCTAAGATATGAAAGGACCAAAGGGGACATCACCCAATTTTTTGAACATTCCTTTGAAGTCCAATTTTAAGAGGTTTTTTTTCCCTTTTAGTTTCTTTATAAAATTTGTTATCTTTTTTTTTTTTTTCATACAAATTTGAACAAACTCTTGGCATCCGCGGAAAAAAGCCAAATAGAGCCAGCACCCCAAATGATAACTGTTTTGTATTTTAAGTCTGATATGAGAGCAGTTTTTCCCAATCAATTCCTTTAAAAAATTAGTTTTGGAATGTTACCAACAGATTTGTTGTATATTTATTGTTGCCCAGATTTGAGAGAACCGCAAGTCCTATTTTAATGCGTTAACAATCTGCATTGGAACCTATGTGAAAAGAATCAAATATGTGTGTCAGTTAACTACGAGCATGCATTGACTGTGCTATTGCACTGTCCGTGTATGCAAGGGTGTCGTCTGCAAATCGTCGTATGGTGGAGCTTATACCGCCCTGAATATCGTTTATATAATACAGAAATAGATTAGGACCTCCGATTTACCATTGCAGCACTCCTTAATCATGTGGATACCTACCGTGTTAATCTTCTTGCTGACTTTTTCCTTTATTCGTATGAGTAATACTTCATACAGGGGATTCACAAGAAAAGAGGAAATAAGCTAAGCTAGCCTGGCCATTTTTCACATTCCACTATATAGATGACGTATTTCTCTGCATATTCAAAGTAATGACTATGGATATGTTCTGTTTATCGTAATCACAATCCGGTCCTTTTTCTCATTCATGACTTATCATTGGATCAGGAATTGCTTACCGTTTGGGAAACGCCACAATAACACTGAAATATTATTGAAAGTGACTTTAAACACCATACAACCAAACCAAACCGTTACGGACCACGTTTTTACATATATTAGTGGGCTTCATGTTGTTCATTTTGTCAAATTACATGTTTTCACATTCTGAGTTCTGTGTTGTGATGTCCACTATGATTTCTAAAAATGATGTTCGGTTCGTCTTTACACCGATTTGTTTTATTTGGAGTTCATGTTTTATTAATGTTATTTGTATCTATTATTTATGCATACATGACCGATGTCACATGTGGAGCAGGAATTTCTAACCTTTCCGGAACACGTGAGCTCAACTCCCGATTTTTAGTAGGGTTCGTGATGCTCGATCTTTAGTTTTCTGTCTAATGTTATGTAGATCATTGTTTGTCCTTTTATCCTTTGTCTATTGCCCATTGTATTGTTTGTCCTTTTATCCTTTGTCTATTGCCCATTGTATTGTCTGTCCTTTTATCCTTTGTCTATTGCCCTTTGTATTGTTCGTCCTTTTATCCTTTGTCTCTTGCCCATTGTATTGTCTGTCCTTTGTCTATTACCCATTGTATTGTCTGTCCTTTTATCCTTTGTCTATTGCCCATTGTATTGTCTGTCCTTTTATCCTTTGTCTATTGCCCTTTGTATTGTTCGTCCTTTTATCCTTTGTCTATTACCCATTGCATTGTCTGGCCTTTGTCTATTACCCATTGTATTGTCTCTACTTTGTTTATTGCCCATTGTATTGTCTGTACTTTGTCTATTGCCCATTGTATTGTCTGTACTTTGTCTATTACCCATTGTATTATTTGTACTTTATCTATTGTCCATTGTATTGTCTGTCTTTTTATCCTTTTTCTATTGCCCATTGTATTGTCTGTCTTTTTATCCTTTGTCTATTGCCCATTGTATTGTCTGTACTTCTATAGCCCATTGTATTGTCTGTCCTTTCTCTATTGCCCATTGTATTGTCTGTCCTTTGTCTATTGCCCATTGTATTGTCTGTCCTTTGTCTATTACCCATTGCATTGTCTGTCCTTTTATCCTTTTTCTATTGTCCATTGTATTATCTATCCTTCTATTGCCCATTGTATTGTCTGTCCTTTTTCTATTGCCCATTGTATTGTCTGTCCTTCTTCTATTGCTCATTGTATTGTTTGTCCTTTGTCTATTCCCCATTGTATTGTCTGTCCTTTTATCTTTTATCTACTGCCCATTGTATTGTCTGTCCTTTTATCCTTTGTCTATTGCCCTTTGTATTGTTCGTCCTTTTATCCTTTGTCTCTTGCCCATTGTATTGTCTGTCCTTTGTCTATTACCCATTGTATTGTCTGTCCTTTTATCCTTTGTCTATTGCCCATTGTATTGTCTGTCCTTTTATCCTTTGTCTATTGCCCTTTGTATTGTTCGTCCTTTTATCCTTTGTCTATTACCCATTGCATTGTCTGGCCTTTGTCTATTACCCATTGTATTGTCTCTACTTTGTTTATTGCCCATTGTATTGTCTGTACTTTGTCTATTGCCCATTGTATTGTCTGTACTTTGTCTATTACCCATTGTATTATCTGTACTTTATCTATTGTCCATTGTATTGTCTGTCTTTTTATCCTTTTTCTATTGCCCATTGTATTGTCTGTCTTTTTATCCTTTGTCTATTGCCCATTGTATTGTCTGTACTTCTATAGCCCATTGTATTGTCTGTCCTTTCTCTATTGCCCATTGTATTGTCTGTCCTTTGTCTATTGCCCATTGTATTGTCTGTCCTTTGTCTATTACCCATTGCATTGTCTGTCCTTTTATCCTTTTTCTATTGTCCATTGTATTATCTATCCTTCTATTGCCCATTGTATTGTCTGTCCTTTTTCTATTGCCCATTGTATTGTCTGTCCTTCTTCTATTGCTCATTGTATTGTTTGTCCTTTGTCTATTCCCCATTGTATTGTCTGTCCTTTTATCTTTTATCTACTGCCCATTGTATTGTCTGTCCTTTTATCCTTTGTCTATTGCCCATTGCATTGTCTGTCCTTCTATTCCCCATTGTATTGTCTGTCCTTTGCCTATTGCCCATTGTATTGTCTGTCCTTTGTCTATTGGCCATTGTATTTTCTGTCCTTTGTCTATTGCCCATTGTATTGTCTGTCCTTCTATTGCCCATTGTATTGTCTGTCCTTTTTCTATTGCCCATTGCATTGTCTGTCCTTTGTCTATTGCCCATTGTATTGTCTGTCTTTTTTCTATTGCCCTTTGCATTGTCTGTCCTTTGTCTACTGCCCATTGTTTTGTCTGTCCTTTTATCCTTTTTCTATTGCCCATTGTATTGTCTGTCCTTTGTCTATTGCCCATTGTATTGTTTGTCCTTTTATCCTTTGTCTATTGCCCATTGTATTGTCTGTCCTTTTATCCTTTGTCTATTGCCCATTGTATTGTCTGTCCTTTTATCCTTTGTCTATTGCCCATTGTATTGTCCGTCCTTTGTCTATTGCCCATGATATTGTTTGTCCTTTTATCCTTTGTCTATTGCCCATTGTATTGTCTGTCCTTCTATCCTTTGTCTACTGCCCATTGCATTGTCTGTCCTTTGTTTATTGCCCATTGTATTGTCTGTCCTTTGTCTATTGCCCATTGTATTGTTTGTCCTTTTATCCTTTGTCTATTGCCCATTGTATTGTCTGTCCTTTGTCTATTGCCCATGATATTGTTTGTCCTTTTATCCTTTGTCTATTGCCCATTGCATTGTCTGTCCTTCTATCCTTTGTCTACTGCCCATTGCATTGTCTGTCCTTTGTTTATTGCCCATTGTATTGTCTGTCCTTTGTCCATTGCCCATTGTATTGTCGGTCCTTCTATCCTTTGTCTATTGCCCATTGTATTTTCTGTCCTTGGTCTATTGCCCATTGTATTGTTTGTCCTTTGTCTATTGCCCATTGTATTGTTTGTCCTTTTATCCTTTGTCTATTGCCCATTGTATTGTCTGTCCTTTGTCTATTGTCCATTGTATTGTCTGTCATTTGTCTATTGCTTATTGTATTGTCTGTCCTTCTATCCTTTGTCTATTGCCCATTGTATTGTTTGTCCTTTTATCCTTTGTCTATTGCCCATGGTATTGTCTGTCTTTTGTCTATTGCCCATTATATTGTCTGTCCTTCTATCCTTTGTCTATTGCCAATTGTATTGTCTGTCCTTGTATTGCCCATTGTATTGTTTGTCCTTTGTATATTGCCCATTGTATTGTTTGTCCTTTTATCCTTTGTCTGTTGCCCATTGTATTGTCTGTCCTTTGCATTGTCTGTCCTTCTATTGCCCATTGTATTGTCTGTCATTTGTCTATTGCCCATTGTATTGTTTGTCCTTGTATCCTTTGTATATTGCCCATTGTTTTGTCTGTCCTTTTATCCTTTGTCTATTGCCCATTGTATTGTCTGTCTTTTGTCTATTGCCCATTGTATTGTTTGTCCTTTTATCCTTTGTCTATTGCCCATTGTATTGTCTGTCCTTTTATCCTTTGTCTATTGCCCATTGTATTGTCTGTCCTTTTATCCTTTGTCTATTGCCCATTGTATTGACTGTGCTTTGTCTATTGCCCATTGCATTGTCTGTCCATTGCATTGTGTGTCCTTCTATTGCCCATTGTATTGTCTGTCCTTTGTCTATTGCCCATTGTATTGTCTGTTCTTTTATCCTTTGTCTATTGCCCATTGTATTGTCTGTCCTTTTATCCTTTATCTATTGCCAATTGTATTGTCTGTCCTTTTATCCTTTGTTTATTGCCAATTGTATTGTCTGTCCTTTTATCCTTTGTCTATTGCCCATTGTATTGACTGTGCTTTGTCTATTGTCCATTGTATTGTCTGTCCATTGTATTTTTTTCCATTGTATTTTTTGTCCATTTTATTGTCTGTCCATTGTATTGTCTGTCCTTTGTCTATTGCCCATTGTATTGTCTGTCAATCTTTGATTCATAGTTTTTTTTACCTCTTTTGTATTTTCAAACTTTTCTTATAAAAAAATGTAAAACTAAAAATTCTCATATTATATTTAATTAAAATAAACTTTCAAACAAATTATAAACAGATATTATTCCCTTCTCCAAGTTAACTTATCATGTATATAAGTATAAAATATTAGTAAAAAAAAATGTACAAGAAATTTAGTCCCTATGATGTGACATATCATTAGTCCCAACTGTTATAAACCTTATAAAAGGGTGGGAATGCACTTTACTGTCAAGTGTCAAATGACCTTTACTCTCAAGTGACCTTTTTCATCGAGCAATAAAACTAACTAGTAAAAATAACCAAGTATCACATTACACTCTTGTAACTTTAACGGATGCCGGACGACGGATGCCAAGTGATGGCAAAAGCTCACCTTGAAAAATATGAAATTTGGTTTAAGAATAAATGCTCCCTTTAAAAACACAGAAGATACCAATTATGACACATTTGGGCCTCATGTTCTTTTGCAGATTTCTGATAAAAAAAAACAAATCATAGTTTTTAGTGAGAGAGTACGTTCTAATGAACATCCCTGGTGAGTTTGGATACAATTGGTCCAATGGTTTCGGAGAAGATTACTAGAGGCTCAGTGGGCTGAGCATGTGTCACTCACCTTTCATTCTGCTTTGAGAAAACTTTATATCGAATCTTCCATAGGTGCTTCCTACCAAATTTCAGTTCATTTGGCTACTCAGTTTCAGAGAAGATTTTTTAAAAATAACACCCGAAATATTGCCTATGGTGGGCATGTTTATTAACAGATCGGGACGAAATGAGCATCTTTATAGAGGACCTTCCATAGATGCTTCCTACCAAGCGTTGGTTCATTTGGCCAAGATGTTTCAAAGAAGATGTTTTAGACATCGACCAATCAGAAACAAGAATTGCCGGTGGCAGCTATGTTTGTTAACGGATCGAGACAAAATGAGCAAACTTTATAGAGGACCTTTCATAGATGCTTCCTACCATGTTTCGTTTTATTTGGTCATGTGGTTACAGAGGAGAAGATTTTAAGAAATCGACCAATTAGAAACAAGAATTGTCTGTGGTGGCCATGTTTGTTAATGAAACAGGACGTTATGTGCAATCTTTATAGAGGACCTTCCATAGATGCTTCCTACCAAGTTTCAGTTCATTTCAATTGGCCAACCAGTTTCAGAGGAGAATATTTTTTTCAAATCGACCAATCAGAAACATGAATTGCCTGTGTTGGCCATGTTTGTTAACGAATCGGGACGATATGCGCAATTTTCATAGAGAACCTTCCATAGATGGTTCCTACCAAGATTCGGTTCATTTGGCCAAGCGGTTTCAGAGGAGAAGAATTTTAAAAAATTGACCAATCAGAAACAAGAATTGCCTGTGGTGGCCATGTTTGTTAAATTCATCGGGATGAAATGCACAATATTTATACAATGTAGATGACCTTCCAAAAATGCTTCCTACCAAGTTTCTGTTCATTTGACCAAGTGGTTTCAGAGAAGATGTTTTAGAAATCAACCAATCAGAAACGAGAATTGCCTGTGGCGGCTATGTTTATTAACGGATCGGGACAAAATGTGCAATCTTTATAGAGGACCTTCCATAGATGCTTCCTACTAAGCTTCGGTTCATTTGTCCTAGCGGTTTCAGAAAAGATTTTTTTTAATCGACCAATCAGAAACAAGAATTGTCTGTGGTGGCCATGCATGTTTGTTAGCAGACCAGGACCAAATGTACAATTGTTATAGATGACCTTCCATAGATGCTTCCTACCAAGTTTCAGTTCATTTGACTAAGTGGTTTTAGAGGAAAAGATTAAAATGTGAAAAGTTAACAGACGATGGACGACAGACGATGGACGCCAAGTGATGGCAAAAGCTCACATTGCCTTTGGCAAGGTGAACTAAAAAGAAAATTAAAATGTGAATACCTACTTGTAATGCATAGAATAAACATGTTACACTATATCAGCATTAGTTAATTTCTATGGGAGATAGCAAGGGGTATCTTTTTTTAACAGTTTAATGCAAGAGTTATCTTTCTTTTAACAAAAGAGAAGATTTTTTAGAAATCAACCAATCAGAAACAAGAATTGCCTGTGGCGGCCATGTTTTTTAACCGATCGGGACAAATGAGCATTCTTTATAGAGGACCGTCCATATATGCTTCCTACCAAGCGGTTTCAGAGAAGAAGATTTTTTAATATCGGCCAATCAGAAACAAGACTTGTCTGTGGTGGCCAAATTTGTTACTGGATCAGGACCAAATGTGCAATCTTTAGAGAGGATCTTCTATAGATGCTTCCTACCAAGTTTCAGTTCATTTGGCTGAGGGCTTTCAGAGGAGAAGATTAAAATGTGAAAAGTTAATGGACGACGGATGCCAAGTGATGGCAAAAATGTGAAAAGTGTACAGATGTTGGATACAAAGTGTTGGCAATACCTCATACGACCTACACACATATTTGGCCTTGAGGAAAATAGAGAAAGAAGTAGAAACACACGACAGGTGTTTACAGTCACTAGTTAACAGCGACAGTCTAAATCAAACAAAACTAGCATACAAAATAGACACCAGTCTGACGACTATAGTCACCAGCATTCAAAAGTTTGGAGAAGTAGCTGTTGAATCAAAACCTTGTGAGTTGACCTTTGCTAGAAAAAAAGATAAACAAGCCCAGATGATGGTAGCTGACATATCACCACCTATGTCAGTTGACAATATACATCTGAATCTAAACCAAAAGATAAGCATCAAGGGAATATGTATCACAGGATGTTCTTTATTTCCAGATAATAGGATCGCATTTTCCTGTTGCAATACTAACACTGTGAGATTCATAAATAAGGAAGGAGCTGAATTTTTCCAGATAAAACAGGAAACTTATGACACAGTTTATATTAAAGATAACAATAACGTTGCTGTATCATCTGGAAGTGGAAGTAATAGTTGTATATCTATAATAGATATAGAAAGTAAGAAAGTCATGACAACTATTCCCATGGATACGGTTATTTATGGTATGGCGGTTAGAGGTAGAGCAATATATTACTGTACAGGGAATAAAGGACTAAGGATGTTAAATCTGAGTGATAAATCTGTAAGTGATATCATTAGCAGTGATATGTCAGGAGTTTATTACGTAGCTACATCAGGAGACAAACTCTACTACATAAACTCTAACACACATACCGTGACATGTTGTGATCTACATGGTACAACACAATGGGAATTCAAAGATACCCGTGTTCTACAGTTTCCACTTGGTATCTCTGTAGACAATGATGGGAATGTGTATGTCGTCGGTTATACTTCAAACAACGTCGTGGTTATTTCCCCTGATGGACAATGTCATAGACAACTATTATCTTCCAAGGATGGTCTGACAAATCTACCAATAGGTTATTAGTTGTAAATAATAACACTACTGCTTTTCTCTTTGATGTTACAAGGGGACAGTAGAAGAAAAGTTTTTATTTTAAATAAATAAATGTTTCTTATTAACATTATCTATTCAACTTTGCATCAAGTTCATGTAATTTATTATAGTATTGGTTATGGTGTGTAATGCCACTTTCAACAATATTTCAGCTAAATAGTGTGATTTACATGGTACAACTCTGTGGAAAATCAATGGTAAACGTGTTCTTCAGTGTCCACATGGTGTCTCTGTAGACAGTAATGGGAACGTATATGTCGCCGCCTTTTATTCTAACAACATCGTGGTTATCTCCCCTGATGGACAACGTCATAGACAACTATTGTCTTACAAGGATGGTCTGAGAAATCCGCGTATGCTTGATTGTGACATATCTACTAATAGGTTATTAGTTGTAAATGAAAGTGATATTGCTTTTCTGTTTGATGTTACATGGTGACAGTAGTAGAATAGTAAAAAAACAGAGACACCAATTTATAGAATGATTTTTATTTTAAATAAATAAATTAATATTATCTATCCACTTTATATCAAGTTCATGTCATTAATAATAATATGGTTTATGGATTATGCTGTTTAAGGCCACTATCAACGCTATCAGTTATATCGTGGCGGTAAACTTTTTGGTGGAGAACGCTGGAGTAGCCGGGATTCGAATTAACAACTTTAGTGGTGATAGATGCTGATTGCACAAGTAGTTGTAAATCTAACTACCATGCGATCACGACTGTCCTTCCTTAATTATAATAGATATCAAATAGTTCAATATAAATTTAATACACCACATGTGCATCTCTGTATATAATTTGTTCATGGGTTCTAGACACTAGATGCACATCTTTTGTATTTAATTTATTCATGGGTTCTACACATCAGATGTACATTAACTTGTTCAATGATTTCTTGACCCACAAGCAGATTGGAAGCTACACAATAATTACCAATCATTGACGAGCTAACAATGCAAAATGTCAACAACAAAAACTACACTCAAACCAATAAGCATATATATTTGTACATGAGTGCTTTGTTTGGTTTAGTGATGGTTACCGTCACTTCCAGCAATTGTGCGGCTATATTTAGTAACGACCACCATCTTTAAAAGATCATATTACCTTTCGGTATGTTAATGGATAATTCCCTTCACTTCCAGCAATTCGTTAGCTATTTTCAGTAAAGGCCACCATCTTAAATAGCTCATGTTAGCTTTCGTTTTGGTAAATGGATGTTTATCGTTGCTACAAACAATTGTTCAGCTTTTACTTAGTAACGGTCGACACATGTATCATGTACAACTGTGCTTTACGGCCTCACCGCCAGTCGCTTCGTAATAAAAGAGTTAACTGTTTTTAGATAATATCTATTGTTTTCATCCTAGAATTTAACACGATGGAGAATGTTTTATTAAATGTCCAATCACCAATATCTACAACCAAACCAACCAAAAAAGTTGTATTTTGAGGAAGAGTGTGATCGAGGGTCAACGACCTTAACCTTTCGCTCAATCACGCGCGTTTGCTCGAGGTGTGCTAACATAAAGAGGGAATATGAATGTCAGCAAACATGAATAAAAGAGGCAGGCGTACAAAATAAAAAGCAAATCTTCACACAGTTGTAACATGTTCAAGTCTTCATCGACAAACCATTGAAACAGATGCAAATCGATATCCCTACAAGGCACGACAGCTTACTTGACCGGTCTTGGTTACAGGTGTTTCAATAAAGTGTTGAGAGGTTAAATTAATTTCATAGGCCTAAGTCTCTCCTCTTAGTGATATTTCAATTTTTAAAAGATTTAACATACATTGAAATAGCTGGTCTAGCAGTCATGGTTGATATTAAATTTTAAACAGGCTTAGCCTTGTAGAAATCATTAATAAACTTTAGAGGATCATTCAGAGAAACAAGCAACATACGATACACAAGACACAGAACGAAGACAAACAAAACAAAAACACAACACAGAACACTAACAAAAGATGAGCAAGACGGACCCCACCAAAAACCGGGGATGAAACCAGCTGCTCGCGAAGGGCACCCTGTCCCTGCTTCTTTTAAGACACTCACCATGCTGCTCATATATACAGTCAAATCCAGTAAAAGTATTGACAGTGATAGAGGAAAGAAAACATACGCAAAAAGTGATAGATCCATTGCCATTTGAGATATGGATATTTCGTAACGGTCAACCAGTTTATAATGACGACCGTATATTTTTTGTAGCGACGACTTTAACCGAGGAGCAACAAGACACGTTTGTTCTTACTAGAGTAATTATTTATCACCAACCCATCCCTACAAGTTGCTTTGATTTACAGTTGTTGATTGTCATTTTCAGATCGCTTACAGCTATATCATGACTACCCATCTTACTGCAAGGACAAAGCCCTAACCCCCTCCATACGTTTGAAGGAAATATCTTAACAATATTAATGAAATCGGACCAATAACATTCTATGAAAAGGAAAAAAATAGACGATATCGAGGTTCATACTTTCACAGATTAGGTAAAAATGTTCAGGTGATTAATGAGCTCGTAGCGAAGATTTGGATGTCCTTTGAATATGAACTTAGCTGATGACGGTTATTCCAGAAACGCAGAAACGACTCGTGCGCACTAAATTTAATATATATGTCTTATTTACAGAGATCCATTAATAATAACATAACTTGTTAAAAAAAACTCTGCTTGCCACCTGAGAGGCTACCGGGTTTGTAACTATATTAACACGACGGGTGCCACTAGTCGAGCAGGAACTCGGTTTTAGTGGGGTTCGTGTTACTCGATCTTCAGTTTTATATGTATGTTTTGTAGATCGTTGTTTGTCCTTTCGTACTTTTTCTATTGTCCATTGTATTGTCTGTTCTTCTTCTATATACGGATTCTGATTGCCCCTTTGGTATCTTCAAGCTCTTCTTGCTAACAAATCGAACCAATTTCAGCTCCTGCCCCACATGTCAATTCTGTTTTGATAGCAGTTATTCGTATCGACATAGGAACAAGTAGAGTGTGGAGTTTGTTCACAAATAACTCCTGATTCAGTTTTTTCTCTAGATCTTTACATTTTGTAGTATGGTTACATACATTATTAGCGAAAATTCCCCTAAGTGTATTGGTCTAGTACTAGTTAAATTCGTTCTTCCTCTATATGAGTTGTCGGCGACTGACACACAAAAATAAGTATTTGGTAAAGTGTTACTATTTGTGACTAAACGTGTACATAATATGAGAACACACGTTTTATGCAAAACATTGGTTATTCCAAAACACGCGTTATGCGCACTAAATGTGATGTCTGCGTTTGTATTCATACTTGATGGGAGAACTAGAGGCTCAACCTGTGTCCCTCACCTTTCATTCTGCTTTGAGGAAACTTCTATAGATGCTTCCTGCCAAATTTTGACTCATTTGTCTACTCAGTTTTAGAGGAGAAGATTTTTCTAGAAATCAACCAAAAAGAAACAGGAATTGCGTATGACAGCCATGTTTGTTACCGGATCAGGACGAACTTAGCAATCATTATATAAGACCTTCCATGGATGCTGCCTGCCAAGTTTCAGTTGAATTGGTAAAGGGGTTTTAGAGGAGAAGATTAAAATATGAAAAAGTAACGGAGGAGGGACGCCGCCAAGTTATGGCAAAAGTTCACATTGCATTTGGAAAGGTGAGCTAAAAATTACATTTGTTTCACAGTAGCTGCTATAGTAACATAGCATAGAAAAAATAAAACATTTAATTAAACAAGAATTACCTGTGGCGACCATGTTTGTTAACGATTCTGAACTAAATTAACAATCTGTATACCGGACCTTCCCAGAATTCTTCCTACGAAGTTTCAGTTCACTTGGTTAAGCGGTTTCAGAGGAGAATATTTTTTAGAAATCAACCAATCAGAAACAACAATTGCAGATGTCGGCCATGTTTGTTGACGGATTGGAACGAAATGAGCAATCTTTATAGCGAACCACTCATGGATGCTTTCTACCAAGTTTGGGTTCACTTGGTTAAGCGGTTTCAGAGGAAAAGATTTTTAATATTGACCAATCAGAAAAAAGAATTACCTATGGCGCCATGTTTGTTTACTGATCGGGCCAAAATGAGCAATCGCTATAGAGAATCCATAGATTCTAACTTCCAAGTTTCGGC
This sequence comes from Bathymodiolus brooksi, assembly GCA_963680875.1. Classification (NCBI taxonomy): domain Eukaryota; kingdom Metazoa; phylum Mollusca; class Bivalvia; order Mytilida; family Modiolidae; genus Bathymodiolus; species Bathymodiolus brooksi. The sequence continues at coordinate 29,471,908 of OY804586.1, forward strand.
TCATTTGGCCGAGCGGTTTCCGAGGAGAAGATTAAGATGTGAAAAGTTAACGGACGACAGACGACGGACGCCAAGTGATGGCAAGGTAAGCTAAAAACAGGGTGAACTTAGGGATTTGGAAGCGAAAGTTGTTACTTTTTGTCTCTCTTTATAGAAAACGATAATCAAAACCCCGTTACACCTGGATAGATCACATGCGCTTTATTATTTCATCGCAACGTATGCGTCTCCATATCCTTATGATTTTATGGTGATAACAATTTGAATGTACGGCCCTCTGTACTCTTTTATCTGCAAGTAGTGTAGGTACATATTGTTTACTCTTATTAGTACTTTGATTTACATGTCACTATATGACGTAGTTTACATGTACCCCATATAAAAAGTAGGGTATCTTGTGTTATTAAAACATTACTATCTCTAATATCTGTTTATTTACTAGATCTATATTTTTATTCAATCTAGTTTAATGTGTCCCCCATTCGATTACTGGGATTGTTGGGTAAACCTGTGTTTTTTCTAATTTGAGCTAGTGTTAGGGTTATGGCGTTTAATGCCACTTTCAACAGTATTCCAGTTACATAGTGAATTGTTTTCAAATGAATAGACCTAGAAGTCATATACTTATATTTATCCTGCACTGGTTCTATTTGAGCAGTTAAAATGCATTGTCTGGATTAATTTGTGTTACATACGGAATTATTGGATTTTGATCTGTACCTTGTGCTAAACTACAATCACTCACTCCCATAGAACTAGCTTAACCCCGACAATTTTCATTGAAGTGTCTGTACCATGTCAGGAAAGTGAGCGGTCTGGTCATGTATATGTGATAGGTGTATCGAGTCTGCATCTTACTAGAATTTGTCTATTGGATTTAAAGGTCAAACAATGATCTATACAATACACTTAAAACTAAAGATTGAACAACACGAACATAAAAACACGTGGGTGAGCCCGGGTGCTCGGGGAAGGTAATCCTTTTCCTGCTCAACCGGGGCATCCGTTGTGCTACACTCGTTCCTCCTATTAATGACTGCCTCTTACTATTATGTTTCTATTGGATTTTGAGCTGTACCGACAGTGGAGTATTTTTATCATGTTATCATATCAATTAATCATGTGTGATAAACGACTGTAGCTAATCATAGATACATGTAAACACACATTTAGCTACGAATAACATAAAAATAAAGAGAGCTAAAATAAGTTTGAAGATACCAAAGAGGTCATCAGATGGAGAAAATAGAAAGACAGACAACACAATGACCAAAATAAAACGGACATCCACCCAATATTAAATGCTTCTGCACTGACATGATTTATTAGATATATTTTTTTTTCGAAATTTATAGTTCCTAAATCATCTAATTATTATTAACGTTTTCCTCTCTTACACATTGGTCACATTAGCAGATTGTAGCTAACCTGTTAAAACCCTTTTTGTTTTCTTGCTTTCAAAAGACTTTTATAAACTCCGGGAAAAATGCGTTTAATCCTTATAATTCTGTAACTAAGTATTTTTTGTTTCATTTGTTTTGAAAATTTACCTTTGTGATCCCCAGTACGCACACATACATTCCATTGATGTGTGTCGGCCATGAATAACAAAATGCACTAACCTTCATGTTTACAGTAGTTTTCCTACATTGATAATTAGACGGTGATGTAATTAAGTTACTGATATTTTCCAATTTGATGGCATTTTGCATCTAGCTACTTAAACAAGTAAAATGCTCACCAAATTGTAAAATAAATCAGTAACCAGCTTGTGTCAATCAGCGTTCCTTGTAAACTACGCCATAGGATGACGATATATTACAAAAGTCAATGTCGATAGATGTTTATCCTAAGTATTTTTTCAGGAAATTTGTTTTATATCAACAATAAAAGCTTTTTTGTTTTCATTAGCATTTATTTTCTATATCATATCTAACAATAATTGTCGATTATAAACAATAAACATTGTTTTTTTTTATCTTTTTTTATTTTCGGGAATCCAAGTCGCCATTTTGCTTACATTACGAAAAAAGTGTTCCGGTGAACATCGTCTCTCGAAAAATAAACTGCCAAAAATCCCGCCTCCATAAGTGCTTATACCCAATCAGAGCATAGGATTTCTAATTATGTAAATCATATTAGAATTATATAGGATTAAATTGCCACATTTTGGTTATACAGTATAATTATAAGTTAACACTACATAAAATCACGTAACCATTTCACTTCCTCTTCAACACATTTCCTGATTTGGTGATATTTCGTTAGCAGACATTATTTTCGCGTATTTTTAGGTAATGTATGTTGTATTATGTCAAACATATATTATAATTGTCATATTTTCTCATTTAAATAAGGCAGTTGTTTAGCTGCAGTAAATATATTTTTAATTCATATGACCCCGTATCTTCACTACACAATACGTATATATTAATATAAAAACATACAAACAAAAAACAAAAAACAAAAATTACATACAAGCAAGCACAAAAAAGGGTGACAAAATATAAATATTGCAAATATTTGTATCTAATATGATTAAGGCCATGACAAAATCTTCTTGGTGCCTGATTATCTCACACACTAAAACCAGGGGTGGACTGGAGTTTGGATCTGGAGTTTGGAATGTGTACATTTCCATGCGTCTTTACATAAAATAGGGGGTACTTGATAAAATTTTACATTTAGTGTTTTCCCTCAAATTTTTCAGTAAATAAAGTTTAGAGAAAACCGAATGGGCAATCAAAATGTAAAGCATGCTATTTATACAATTTCTCCCATATCTATATATACAATCAAATGACAAATTATGATTCATTTTATGAACGGTGAGATCAAAACAAATGAAGAACTAAAAACGGTATGTGTTAGTATAATTTAGATGTTGCCAAGGTTAAAATTGTTTATGTTCATATAAGTATTGCTGTTTTACTTCTATGATACTAACAGAGTTGGTTTTACTGATATATTGCCGCAATGCCACAATTAGACAACCACATATACACTTCCTATGTGAGGTCAGCATGATGTTTGAAATAGAAGGCATAACACCTGTGTCATGCTGAATTTATCTAGGGAAAACACATAAAAGAATTGAAAATACCAAAGGAGTAATCAGAATCCATAAATCGATGAAGGACAGACAGCATAATGGTCAAAAGAAAAAGGACAAAGGGACAAACAGCGATCTACAAAACACTACACAGAAAACCAAAGATCGAACAATACGAAACCCACTAAATACTAGAGACGAACTCAGGTGTTCTGGGAGGGTAAGAAGTTCATGCTCCACTAGCACCATTGGTCGTGTTACTCTAGTGACAAAGTTAGATTTAAGATTAATAAGTTAGTATATAGTGTGGCAATACACATCATATTTGTCATTAGCATGGGGCACATGATGTCAATGGTGGCAATATATGTTTTCTCACTTTGTGTGGATGGCATGATTACATACTAATGTTTTTGGTAACTGCACTAGTACCACCAGATAATCCTCCAAATATAATTATCTAAAATTAAAATTGGAGTATAGAACTGTTCTGTCGGTGTGGTATTTTTTTTCATTTCGATTGTATCTTCGGTGTAAAATAAGACAGCACCACAAAATAGTGTTAACTTGAAAATCAATCTAATTTTGATTAATTAATTTAAGTGGTGCACAGATATCAAAGTGACAATAAATAAATGTTGATTTTCATTTTAATACATGTAATATATTACAGGATATCAACATCATGTCAAGTTTTCCAGCTTTCTGTGGTATATGTGATATCCGCCATATTTCTAAACCATCAGAAGTTTGGTGTCCACAATGCGATGAAGGTCTTTGTGGAGAATGCATAGAACATCACAGTTTAGTGAAATCTTCCCGAAATCATACCACGATACCTATAGCGAATTATCAGAAATTACCGTCGTATGTGTTGGAAATTAAAGAACATTGCGAAGAGCATCACGAAAAGTTCAATTTATACTGCACAGACCATGCGTGTCCGTGTTGTGGAATTTGTATCGTGGAAAATCATAGCGACTGTAAGAATGTAGCTATCCTTGAAACAATAATAAAGAACGTTAAGACATCAAGTATGTTCACTGAGACAGAGCATTTGATTAAAGAAATGATTGAAAATATTGGTAAAATGAGACAAAATAGAGAGACCAACTCCAGTGCTTTTAAAGAGCAGAAACGAATAATCGAGAAAGAACTACAGGAACTGAGGACAAAAATCAACAATCATCTTGACAAGTTACAAAAGGATCTGATGAAGAAATTGACTGAAGCAGACAAACTTGTAACCGAAGAAACACGTAAGCTACTTGTATCTTTAGACGAGAAACAGAAAGAACTGACCGAATACCAGACAAATATAGTCAACATAAAATGGTATGCATCAGACCTACAAACATTTTTAGCCGTGAAGCAAATAGAGAAAGACGTAGAAACCAAGGACATGTGTTTACAGTCACTAGTTAACAGTCACAGTCTAAATCAAACCAAACTATCATACAACATAGACACCAGTCTGAAGACTATAACTACCAGCATTCAAAAGTTTGCCGTAGTAGTTGTTGAATCAAAGACTTGTGAGTTGACCTTTTCTAGAAAAAAAGATAAACAAGCCCAGATGATGGTTGCGGACCTATCATCACCTATGTCAGTAGAAAATATACATCTGACCCTGAAACAAAAATTAAACGCCAAGGGAAGTTTTATTACTGGATGTTCTCTACTTCCAGATTGTAGTATGGTATTGTCCTGTTTCAATACCAAAATTGTCAGCTTTATCAACAAAGAAGGAGTAGAATTATTCCAGATAGGTAAAAATAAAACAAGATACCGTACTTATATTTATGATACAGTTTATATTAAAGATAATAATAGCGTTGCTGTATCGCATGGGAATGGAATAGATATAATAGATATAGAAAGTCAGAAAGTCATGACAACTATCTCCATTGATAAGGGCATTTTTGGCATAGCTGTTAGAGGTAGTGCAATATATTACTGTGCAGATTATCAAGGACTAAAGATGCTAAATCTTATTGATAGATCTGTGAGTAATATCATCAACAGTAGGCTGTCTTATTTTCATTACGTGGCTACATTTGGAGACAAACTTTACTACACAAACTATGACACACATACCGTGACATGTTGTGATTTACATGGAACAACACAGTGGAAATTCAAAGATAGACGTGTTATACAGGTTCCACGTGGTATCACTGTAGACAATGTTGGTAACATATATGTCGCATGTAGTAATTCTAACAACGTCGTGGTTATCTCCCCTGATGGACAACGTCATAGACAACTATTGTCTTCCAAGGATGGTTTGTCATCCCCAAATGTACTTGATTATGACAAATCTACCAATAGGTTATTAGTTGTCAATAACAGCACAATTGCTTTTCTGTTTAATGTTGCAGTGGGACAGTGGTAGAATAGCAGAAAAATAGACACCAATTTATAGAATGATTTTTATTTTTAAAAAAATAGATGCGACTTGTATCTATCCACTTTATATCGATTTCATATCATTAATTATGATATGGATTATGCTGTTTGACGCCACTATTAACAATATTTCAGCTATATCGTGTCGATTAGTTTCATTGGTGTAGGAAACCGGACTATACAGGGAAAACCACTGACCTGTCGGAAATCATTGACGAGCTTTATCACATAATGTTGTGTCGAGTACTCATCGCCATCATCGGGGTTCAATCTGGTGATATGCACTGATTGTACAGGTGATTGTAAACCAAATACCATGCTATCACGACCACGATTGACTCTCGTTCCTTAAAGGGGAGTATTAATCAGAGAAGGAGTAAATACCAATGTCGTTGCCTTTGGTTTGACCTGATCGTAGCTCAACACAGGACCAAGCGCACCCGATGTCATAACAACATTAATGTGGCTCTTTGCATTTTGTAGCAGTTTTATTCACACACTCAGCTAATTAACCATCCACCTCAGTGTATTGGTCTAGTACTAAGCAGGGATCATCATCCCTATTCAAGTATATTGTGTATTGTCATCACTTGTTGTCCGTCGTCGTTATCAATGCCCATAAACTTTTTACATTGTAAGCTTCTTTTCGGAAATCAATATATATATATATATGTATAATGTAGCCAAACCTGGCAACAGTTTTCATTGGATTGTTCTCTAAAAAGATTAAGCTATGGGTTTTTGTTGATATGAAATACACAAAAAAAACGGAGGCCCAAAAGTGTTTAAAAGGGTGTTTTCTGGGGTTTTTTATGCGGAGTCTTTATGTTTTTGTACTAATCTTTATTATGAAGATTTTTCTTTGTGTTCCTTATAATATTCTGTATATTTAATAGGCTAACAGACTTTCTATAAATCTTACCGTTTTCAAGATGTAAGAGGGTAAAAATCGAAATTTGTTTAATTTTACTGCATGTCCGATTTTGATATCTTATTTCATTAGATTCCTTGTGAAATATCGAGTTGGTGTTTTCCAAATAAATTTGACTTAGCTCTTGTGATTTTCAAAATGACAAGGATTTAAATAGTAGAAAGGATACGAATCTCGTATTTTCTCGCTTTATCTCGCGTGGCGATGTTTTATTCATTCATTTTGAAATGCATTGAGAATTCGTAGGAAAATCAACCAATTACACCAAATTTCGTTCTATACATCATCTATATACTACACTACACAAAACAATCCTTGGATTTGCCGATATAGCTTCAATGGAAAAGTTTTTTGATTTTTTTCTGTACACATAAGATAGAAAAAGTAGAGTTTCATACATCTAAAAACATATAAAAAAATGATAAAATAAAGCAACCAATCACGCCAAGCTTTGTTCTATATATCGAATACACTCTAAACTACACATTTATACACTTTGGTATGTCGATTTCATGTAAACAAGGAAGTTTATTGATTTCTAAATAGGCCTCCACCATTTCCGCCCAGAATGCCGCCATTTTGACAAATGATGGTAAACAATCCTTAATAAATACAAATCGGGAGCACTGTTTTCAATAAAACTCCTTCTATACATTGAAAAATATTATATTATCACAAAAATGACGGCTCCGCTTCAATATTCGGTATGATGAGAGAAGAGAGGAGTTTGAAGTTTAGATTCGAGTCTTGACCGCCCATAATAACCGGGATTGTGAAGGTCAAAAGACAAATCGATTAATGTCAATTATTGATGAAATATGGGTGATACATCTACAAAAAGTCGATACTTTATCAATGATTGGTATTGATGACAAATATTTTCACCTTATACCTGTAATTATGGTGTTATATATTAACAAATACTGGCAGTGGCGTATCTACCATTGACGGAACGACGCACTTGCGTGCACAAACAAATCGGACAAAAAAAAATAATGTTATATTTTGTAATAAGATATGCAGATAAACCTCTATATTAACTAATTGTACGAGTGTTAATCAAATGCTGTAAATCTATGCGGTCAAAAGGAAATGTTCTATTCAGTGGCTTAAAAAGACTCCTTGGCTTAGGTTTTCACAGTTTTCCGGTTGTTGACTGATTTTTTCTGTTTATATACTTATGAGTTTTGACTTTCCCTTTGTAAGATTGTTAGGAGTTCGGTAATTTTGTTATTATCCTTATTCGGTATTCATTTTCAAAGGATACTGTTTATTGCTCTTCTTGAGATTTATTTAGCAGTAAGGATAGTAGAGACAGAGAGTTTGTATCTACCTCCTTCATCGACTGGTCACACATTTATAGCCATATTAAATCGTGAAGTACTGAGTTATCATATAGATAGTCAACAGACAGCCATGCACTCATTTTCTTGATGTTAAGTCCAAAACGTCAAAGACGGAGTCTATGCTTCAATGCTATCGTCTCAGCACAAATAGGATATTGCCAGAAACAGATACTAGTACATTGTGAAGGAGATAATCGAAGTATTGATTCTTTGTGGTCGTCAAAGTATTGCAATTGGGGGCATACCGAAGACAACAATAATTCCATGTCAATTTTACGTCATACATTTTGTATATCCAAAGTACTCAAAACACGACGAAATACTAGTCTCACCTGGATACCCCACTCCCTAATTCGAGGATAAAATACATATCTCCAGATATACAGAACAAGATAATCGAAATTAACAGTGAAATGGTACGTGAAAAATGGCAACAGAGTGTTATATCTCTGAATACTTTGCCTTAATTGACGATGAAGCAACTGATGTTTAACACATAAACAAATCTTCGTGTGTGTAAGGTTTGTAGAATGTACTGGTCGTAAAGTCACTCTTCGTGGTGAATTTCTTGGCTTTGTGAGGGCAAACGAAACTACCTGTGAAAAGGCTGGAGCAGCAAACATGTCGGGTGTTCATAGAGGTGCTCAATCCAGGATTAGGGAACGGATTCCAACAGCGCAATACGTACATTGTGAGGCGCATGTTTTAAACTTAGCTATTGTACATTCGTCATCAGATGTTTCAGTAAGGATCATGGTAGCTACTGTGCAAGAAATCGCATTCGCCTTCCGCTACTCTTCTAAAAAATGGATAAATTTGAGCAAGAATTATGTGGGAACAATGCCATGAAGGGCAAGATAGACGGGAAAAGTAAACCAAAAACTGTTTTCTGAAACTTGGTGGTTTAGTAGTGCAAATGCGCTAGCAACTGTTAAAGCTGCATTTCATGTCACAGTTAGTGGCCTATATAGCTAAAGTATTTAAAAAAAACAATGGTGACGGCAAATCAGCCATCCAATAATCTGCCCTTTTGCGATTTGACTTTATTTTGCCACTAGTGGTTTGCAATCACATTTGATAGAGGCTGTGAGTGAACGTCAAACCTTAATTCGACATTTTGAGACTGGGAGAAATGACATTAGTGAACGATTTATTGCACAGTTATTGATACCGATCAATTTAAACAATCTAAAACAGGAGGATGAATTGCATATTTGTATTTCTTATAGGGCAGATCCACAGGCACTTTTCCCCTTCCCCACCTCGCCTCAATATTTTTCGCTTATTTGTGATCCTTTCACTGACCCAATTATATCGTTACACTCCCGAGATATTTCTCTTTTCGACTGCCACATTTAAATATATATACCGGGTCCCCCCCCCCCTCAGACAAATTGGACAAGAATAGTCAGCGAATGGGGCTTATTAAAAATGTCAGTCAATGAAACGGATACAACCACTTCCGGTCCGGTTTAAATTGATTTAGAAAATTTTAAAAAAGGTGCTTTAAAAATCATATTTTTATAATCTGCATTGGAACAATTATCTGTATTTTAAAGGCTTAATTTACATTTGAGAGGAGATGATCATGTGGCATTGTTACACATGGCCGGTGTTACATACTCATTTTTCCCCCTACTCATTTTCCCCCCGGAAAAATGAGTATATACTAGTTTTTCACCCGGAAAGATCAGTATATACTCATGTCCACCCCCCCCCCCCCCCCCCGGAAAGATCAGTATATACTCATCTTTCCCCGAATTTTAGGGGGGAAATCTGAGTTTATACTGAAGTTTCCCCCCTCATACTCAATTCTCCCCTTTGCACTGATAGACTATACAAGGGCAATAACTTCTATAAGGGGTCGACCCTTTGGAGACTTTTGTAGAGCTTTTGATGCTGAAGAATAAAGATCACCTCTATTTTTTCTCTATATGTAATACTTTTTGAAATATTAGCCAATGACTGCAGTTTGACCCCTATGTTCTATTTTTAGCCATGGCGGCCATGTTTTTTCATCGACGGATATATAATTCACAAACAATAGTCTACACACCCTAAGGATCATTCATATTAAGTATGGTTAAATTATGTTCAGTGGTTCTCAAGAAGAATATCAAAATGTAAAAAGTTAACGGACGGACGACGGACGGACGGAAGGACGACGAACGCAATGTGATTGCAAAAGCTCACCCTGACTTTTAGTCAGGTGAGCTAAAAAGCGGGGTTCCAGTCTAATTTTTGCCGAATTTCACGGATTTTTCAAAATTTTCCGAGCAAAAGGACGGGGGGGGGGTGCGACCACCGGAACCCCCCTGGATCCGCCAATGGTTATCTGTTAATTTATTCTTAAGAATTTCAACTGTTTACAGTACACCGAGACACAACATAATTAGCTTTAAACTAAACAAACTATTTTGTGGTAGCTTGTTTGTTTGTAATCGATCATTTTAAATAAAGATCAGTAACTATAGAATGGCAGTGTCCATCAATGACGCATAACTATGAATGATACAATTATTAGTTCTACTGTCAGAGTGTGGATTTGTTTTACCGAACATAATTATACCAATTTATCATATTATGTTCATTTCAAATGATGAACTAAACGGTAACAGTATTCTCTAAATTAAACTACTACTATGAGGGGGGAAGGACCCTTTTCAGGACTCCGGTATGGTGTTTTTTTAAGCTCGAGAATTCGGGATTGACCATTTTGGGATTCGGGATTGAAATTTTATTATATTCGGGACTTCTGGATTTCAAGTTTTTTAGTTCGGGACTAAGGGGATTTCAAGTTTATTAGTTCGGGGTTTCGGGGTCAGACCCCCTCCTAACCCCCTCTACTATATCAGCACAACTATTTTTTGCTTCGTTTCATGATCAAATTATTATAAAATTGAGCCATCTTGATAAATACGTTTGCCTCCATCTTTTTTGATTGATCTACCGAAAGTGGTAGCACTATAATACCAAATTCACACGTATTCCGGATTGAAATCGAATCATTAAATCGAATTTAAATTCGTTATAATTGTCGTATCGGATTTGAAATCAGTTAGCGTTCGCATATGGTCAACCAATGCGTAATTGTTCGTCTGCATTGAATTTATCTGTGGTTTGCATATTGACTAGAAATTGTACTGAGGGATCCAGGGGCGGTTCCAGGATTTCAAGTTAGGGGGGGCGCAGTTAAAAAAATTGCGCCGAGCGGAGGGAGGCGCGAAAATTTTTGGGGTATTTCGTGTGAAAAATCACGATTTTACGCCAAAAAATCATATTTTTCCAATTTTAGGGGGGGCGCGCGAAATTTTTGGGGTATTTCATGTGAAAAATCACGATTTTACGCCAAAAAAATCATATTTTTTCCAATTTTAGGGGGGGCGCGCGCCGGGTGCGCCCCCCCCCCCCCCCCTGAATCCGCCCCTGGGATCTGGTGTGTGTTTAGATCGGATGAGGGATTGTTTCCGATTCGTCAACAAATGGTCATCAGGAGACATTGGAAACAATGTTAGTTTTTCAATAATCTTTTTTCAAGAACCACTGAAGCGATGGTATGGAAACGTGATTTGTATGTTCATTTTAAGGTCCTTGACAGGTCTTGTTACTTTTTGAGCCCATCGGAAATTCAAAATCGTTGCCAGCGGAGGTCAAAGTTTGCTTTGAAACCATATGTAAAACAACATTTTCATGGTCTACTTGAAAAACACTGAACAGAATTTAACCACACTTGGCAGAGGTGTTCACTATTATGTCCTACGCAAGTGTTGTTACTTTTCATGCCGATTCGCTAAAAAATGAATAAAAGAAGAATGTGTCTGAGGACACGGAGTTCTCCGCTTTCAGCTAAGTGGGCCTAACTTCCAAGCCGTATATGGGATCTGGCTGAAATTGAACTTGACCTGCATATTATGGTTGTAAACATTGTCTTGAAATTTCAGAGTCATTTACAGGTGATAATGGTTTTTATGCCGATCGGAAATTCAAAATGGTCGACAGCGAAGGTCAAAATTGCTTTGAAAACCTATGAATTACATTTTCGTAATCTCATTGAGAACCACTGAACATAATTTAACCAATTTAACTTTGAGGGTGTTCACTATGGGGTACTACACAAGTGTTGTTTCTTTGGTGCAGATCGATAGGAGACTTTGAACATTCTGATTAATCGATTTTCAAGAACCACTGAAGGCATTGTCGGGGGAAATTTATTAAAGTAGTCGTCCTCCTCACTACCTTTCTCACCCTTCCTCTCCATCCTCTTCCTCACTGCCCCTCTCTCTCTCCTTCATCTCCCTCGTTCCTCTCCATCCTCCTCCTCACTACCTCTCTCCCTCCTTTCTTCCCATCCTCCTCCTAACTACCTCTCTCCCTCCTTCTCTACTTCTCTCCCTCCTTGCTCTCCTCTTCTTACTACCTCTCCCTCCTACTCACTGCCTCTTTCCCTCCTTCCTCTCAATCCTCCTCACTACTTCTCCTCCCTCATTCCTCTCCATCCACTTCCTCACTACCTATCTCCTTCCTTCCTCTGTCATCATCACTACCTCTCTTTTCCTTCTTCCTCTTCTCTACTTATCTCCCTCCTTGCTCTCCTTTTCTTACTACCTCTCTCCCTTATTCCTCTCCTTCCTACTCACTGCCTCTCTCCCTCCTTTCTCTCAATCCTCCTCCTCACTACTTCTCCCTCATTCCTCTCCATCCACTTTCTCACTACCTCTTTCCCTCCTTCCTCTCAGTCATCATCTCCCTCATTCCTCTCCATCCTCCTCCTCACTACCTCTCTCTCTCCTTCTCCAAACTTCTCACTAGCTCTCTCCCTCCTTCCTCTGTCATCCTCACTACCGCTCTCCTTCCTTCCTCTCATTCCTCCTCACTACTTCTCTCCCTCATTCCTATCCATCCTCCTCACTACCTCTCTCCCTCCTTCCTCTCAATCATCCTCACTACCTCTCTCCCTCCTTCCTCTCAATCATCCTCACCACCTCTCAATTCTTCATTCCTTTCAATCCGCCACCTCATTACCTCTTCTCTTTTCTGTAATATTATCATCCACCTCATTACCTCTGTCTTTCTTCCGTCTCCATCCTCCTTAGTAACTCTTCCTAATTACCTTCTCCGTATACTTTTCTCCTCCGTCGTCATCATCATCCTCCTTATTACCTCCTCCTCACTACTTCTCTCCTCCTCGTTTACCTTTGTCACTTCGTCCTTTCTATCCTCTTCCTTCAAATCTCCTCTTCAATACCTGTTTCACTACTTCCTCATCATTATCCTCCTCACTATCTCCACCCTTTTCCATATTGACCCCCTCCCTAATTCCTCCCCGTCATCCTCCTTATTGTATACCTCTAGTATCTCTCCTTCCTCCCCATCATCTTTTTACCATTCTCCCTCCGTCCTCTCTATCCTTCTCCTTATATTCCTTCCTTCCTGCCCTCTTCATCATACCTGTCAACTGTGCCTTCCAGCACTTAGCAAACTTGAGTTTTTCTCACTTGCACTAAGGAAGATCGCTTTATCACTCAAGTGTTTTTCCCATCCTTTCCTCCTACCTCCTTATCCATTCTCACTCCATGTGCATGCTTGCCTTAGTTATTACTATCATCATTGTTGATACCCTCTTTCGTCCACATTTAACTATTATGTCTTCCACCATATACATGTATATAAGTGTACACAAGAAAAACCCTATTAAAATAGGAGAGGGGAAAGACTAGTATGAGGGGAAAAATGAGTATGTGTTAACACATACTTGGATTTCCGGGGGGAAAATTCAGTATATACTCATTTTTTCGGGGGAAATCTCAGTATATACTCATTTTCCCGGGGGGGAAAACTGAGTATATACTCATTTTTCCGGGGAGAAAAATGAGTATGTAACACCGGTCTAGAGAATTTCGAATGCATATGAAAAATCCAGCGCAAACCGGAAGTGGCTTTATCCGTTTCATTGACACAAATTTTTAATAAGCCACGTTCGCTGACTACTCTTGTCCAATTTGTCTGAGGGGGGCCCGGTAGATATATTTAAATGTGGCAATCGAAAAGAAAAATATCTCGGGAGTGTAACGATATAATTGGGTCAACGAAAGGATCACAAATAAGCGAAAAATGATTTTTTTTATCATTAATCAAGGCACGCGCATCGTCAACGAATTGCACTATGGGTAATCTCACTTGTTCTCGGCTCACGCAACATACTTACATACAATTTATGCTAAATTTCGCGAGATTCATATTTTATTATACAAATCCTTGAATATGTAGCAGGAACGCTCCCCTACCTAAGGTTATAGGAACCTTAGTAGATTCATAACCACCTCTGCTAACTGCGTTAGTGGAGATCTCCTTTAGCTCAGTTGATAGAGCGGTGGCTTGCAATGCGAGAGGTCCCGGGATCGAATGCCATCGGGGACATTGCATTTTTCAGTGGTAAAGCATGTTCTACTGTTACATTGGTGCCCACCTAAATAACCCACGGTGATCTGAACAGGAAAACTGGTCGGGTTGATCGTCAAGGTATGATGACTCTTGGGGTGGGGAGAGTGTAACGGGAACGCTCCCCTACCTAAGGTTATAGAAACTGTAGTAGGTTCATAACCACCTCTGCTAACTGCGTTAGTGGAGATCTTCTTTAGCTCAGTTGGTAGAGCGGTGGCTTGCAATGCGAGAGGTCCCGGGATCGAATGCCATCGGGGACATTGCATTTTTCAGTGGTAACCATGCTCTACTGTTACAAACATAACAAGTGGTTTAAGGGACCAACACACAAAATGATAACTTTTTTTTCTAATTTAAAGTCTGATTTACATGTATGTGCAGTGTTTCATTGAATTTCTTTGAACAATTCCTGTCTGAACTATTATAACAGATTTGTTGTAGCTCTTACCGTTTCTAAGATATGAAAGGACCAAAGGGGACATCACCCAATTTTTGGAACATTCCTTTGAAGTCCAATTTTAGGAGATTTTTTTTCCCTTTTAGTTTCTTTATAAAATTTGTTATCTGTTTTTTTTTTTCATACAAATTTGAACAAACTCTTGGCATCCGCGGAAAAAGCCAAATAGAGCCAGCATCCCAAATGATAACTGTTTTGTATTTTAAGTCTGATATGAGAGCAGTTTTTCCCAATCAATTCCTTTAAAAAATTAGTTTTGGAATGTTACCAACAGATTTGTTGTATATTTATTGTTGCCCAGATTTGAGAGAACCGCAAGTCCTATTTTAATGCGTTAACAATCTGCATTGGAACCTATGTGAAAAGAATCAAATATTTGTGTCAATTAACTACGAGCATGCATTGACTGTGTTATTGCACTGTCCGTGTATGCAAGGGTGTCGTCTGCAAATCGTCGTATGGTGGAGCTTATACCGCCCTGAATATCGTTTATATAATACAGAAATAGATTAGGACCTCCGATTTACCATTGCAGCACTCCTTAATCATGTGGATACCTACCGTGTTAATCTTCTTGCTGACTTTTTCCTTTATTCGTATGAGGAATACTTCATACAGGGGATTCACAAGAAAAGAGGAAATAAGCTAAGCTAGCCTGGCCATTTTTCACATTCCACTATATAGATGACGTATTTCTCTGCATATTCAAAGTAATGACTATGGATATGTTCTGTTTATCGTAATCACAATCCGGTCCTTTTTCTCATTCATGACTTATCATTGGGTTTGTAAAAGAGTGGATACCACATGTGGATCAGGAATTGCTTACCGTTTGGGAAACGCCACAATAACACTGAAATATTATTGAAAGTGACTTTAAGTACCATACAACCAAACCAAACCGTTACGGACCACGTTTTTACATATATTAGTGGGCTTCATGTTGTTCATTTTGTCAAATTACATGTTTTCACATTCTGAGTTCTGTGTTGTGATGTCCACTATGATTTCTAAAAATGATGTTTGGTTCGTCTTTACACCGATTTGTTTTATTTGGAGTTCATGTTTTATTAATGTTATTTGTATCTATTATTTATGTATACATGACCGATGTCACATGTGGAGCAGGAATTTCTAACCTCTCCGGAACACGTGAGCTCAACTCCCGATTTTTAGTAGGGTTCGTGTTGCTCGATCTTTAGTTTTCTGTCCAATGTTATGTAGATCATTGTTTGTCCTTTTATCCTTTGTCTATTGCCCATTGCATTGTCTTTCCTTTGTCTATTACCCATTGCATTGTCTGTCCTTTGTCTATTACCCATTGTATTGTCTGTACTTTGTTTATTGCCCATTGTATTGTCTGTACTTTGTCTATTGCCCATTGTATTGTCTGTACTTTGTCTATTACCCATTGTATTATCTGTACTTTATCTATTGTCCATTGTATTGTCTGTCTTTTTATCCTTTGTCTATTGCCCATTGTATTGTCTGTCCTTCTATTGCCCATTGCATTGTCTGTCCTTCTATAGCCCATTGTATTGTCTGTCCTTTCTCTATTGCCCATTGTATTGTCTGTCCTTTGTCTATTGCCCATTGTATTGTCTGTCCTTTGTTTATTACCCATTGTATTGTCTGTCCTTTTATCCTTTTTCTATTGCCCATTGTATTATCTATCCTTCTATTGCCCATTGTATTGTCTGTCCTTTTTCTATTGCCCATTGTATTGTCTGTCCTTCTTCTATTGCTCATAGTATTGTTTGTCCTTTGTCTATTCCCCATTGTATTGTTTGTCCTTTTATCTTTTATCTACTGCCCATTGTATTGTCTGCCCTTTTATCCTTTGTCTATTGCCCATTGCATTGTCTGTCCTTCTATTCCCCATTGTTTTGTCTGTCCTTTGTCTATTGCCCATTGTATTGTCTGTCCTTTGTCTATTGCCCATTGTATTTTCTGTCCTTTGTCTATTGCCCATTGTATTGTCTGTCCTTCTATTGCCCATTGTATTGTCTGTCCTTTTTCTATTGCCCATTGCATTGTCTGTCCTTTGTCTATTGCCCATTGTATTGTCTGTCTTTTTTCTATTGCCCTTTGCATTGTCTGTCCTTTGTCTACTGCCCATTGTATTGTCTGTCCTTTTTCTATTGCCCTTTGCATTGTCTGTCCTTTGTCTACTGCCCATTGTATTGTCTGTCCTTTGTCTATTGCCTATTGTGTTGTCTGTCCTTTGTCTATTGTCCATTGTATTGTCTGTCCTTTGTCTATTCCCATTGTATTGCCTGTCCTTTGTCTATTGCCCATTGTATTGTCTGTCCTTCTATCCTTTGTCTATTGCCCATTGTATTGTCTGTCCTTTTTCTATTGCCCATTGTATTGTTTGTCCTTTTATCCTTTGTCTATTGCCCATTGTATTGTTTGTCCTTTTATCCTTTGTCTATTGCCCATTGTATTGTCTGTCCTTTGTCTATTGCCAATTGTATTGTTTGTCTTTGTCTATTGCCCATTGTATTGTTTGTCCTTTTATCCTTTTCTATTGCCCATTGTATTGTCTGTCCTTTTATCCTTTGTCTATTGCCCATGGTATTGTTTGTCCTTTTATCCTTTGTCTATTGCCCATGGTATTGTCTGTCCTTTGTCTATTGCCCATTGTATTGTCTGTCCTTTGTCTATTGTCCATTGTATTGTCTGTCTTTTGTCTATTGCCCATTGTATTGTCTGTCCTTCTATCCTTTGTCTATTGCCCATTGTATTGTCTGTCCTTGTATTGCCCATTGTATTGTTTGTCCTTTGTCTATTGCCCATTGTATTGTTTGTCCTTTTATCCTTTGTCTGTTGCCCATTGTATTGTCTGTCCTTTGCATTGTCTGTCCTTCTATTGCCCATTGTATTGTCTGTCCTTTGTCTATTGCCCATTGTATTGTTTGTCCTTGTATCCTTTGTCTATTGCCCATTGTATTGTCTGTCCTTTTATCCTTTTTCTATTGCCCATTGTATTGTCTGTCCTTTGTCTATTGCCCATTGTATTGTTTGTCCTTTTATCCTTTGTCTATTGCCCATTGTATTGTCTGTCCTTTTATCCTTTGTCTATTGCCCATTGTATTGACTGTGGTTTGTCTATTGCCCATTGCATTGTCTGTCCATTGCATTGTCTGTCCTTCTATTGCTCATTGTATTGTCTGTCCTTTGTCTATTGCCCATTGTATTGTTTGTCCTGTTATCCTTTGTCTATTGCCAATTGTATTGTCTGTCCTTTTATCCTTTGTCTATTGCCAATTGTATTGTCTGTCCTTTTATCCTTTGTCTATTGCCCATTGTATTGTCTGTCCTTTTATCCTTTGTCTATTGCCCATTGTATTGACTGTGCTTTGTCTATTGCCCATTGTATTGTCTGTCCATTGCATTGTCTGTCCATTGTATTTGTTGTCCATTGTATTGTCTGTCCATTGTATTGTCTGTCCTTTGTCTATTGCCCATTGTATTGTCTGTCCATCTTTGATTCATAGTTTTTTTTTACCTCTTTTGTATCTTCAAACTTTTCTTATAAAAAAATGTAAAACTAAAAATTCTCATATTATATTTAATTAAAATAAACTTTCAAACAAATTATAAACAGATATTATTCCCTTCTCCAAGTTAACTTATCATGTATCTAAGTATAAAATATTAGTAAAAAAAAATGTACAAGAAATTTAGTCCCTATGATGTGACATATCATTAGTCCCAACTGTTATAAACCTTATAAAAGGGTGGGAATGCACTTTACTGTCAAGTGTCAAATGACCTTTACTCTCAAGTGACCTTTTTCATCGAGCAATAAAACTAACTAGTAAAAATAACCAAGTATCACATTACACTCTTGTAACTTTAACGGATGCCGGACGACGGATGCCAAGTGATGGCAAAAGCTCACCTTGAAAAATATGAAATTTGGTTTAAAAATAAATGCTCCCTTTAAAAACACAGAAGATACCAATTATGACACATTTGGGCCTCATGTTCTTTTGCAGATTTCTGATAAAAAAAAAACATAGTTTTTAGTGAGAGAGTACGTTCTAATGAACATCCCTGGTGAGTTTGGATACAATTGGTCCAATGGTTTCGGAGAAGATTACTAGAGGCTCAGTGGGCTGAGCATGTGTCACTCACCTTTCATTCTGCTTTGAGAAAACTTTATATCGAATCTTCCATAGGTGCTTCCTACCAAATTTCAGTTCATTTGGCTACTCAGTTTCAGAGAAAAAAAATTTAAAATAACACCCGAAATATTGCCTATGGTGGGCATGTTTATTAACAGATTGGGACGAAATGAGCATCTTTATAGAGGACCTTCCATAGATGCTTCCTACCAAGCGTTGGTTCATTTGGCCAAGAGGTTTCAAAGAAGATGTTTTAGACATTGACCAATCAGAAACAAGAATTGCCGGTGGCAGCTATGTTTGTTAACGGATCGAGACAAAATGAGCAAACTTTATAGAGGACCTTTCATAGATGCTTCCTACCATGTTTCGTTTCATTTGGTCATGTGGTTACAGAGGAGAAGATTCTAAGAAATCAACCAATTAGAAACAAGAATTGTCTGTGGTGGCCATGTTTGTTAATGAAACAGGACGCTATGTGCAATCTTTATAGAGGACCTTCCATAGATGCTTCCTACCAAGTTTCAGTTCATTTGAATTGGCCAACCAGTTTCAGAGGAGAATATTTTTTTCAAATTGACCAATCAGAAACAAGAATTGCCTGTGTTGGCCATGTTTGTTAACGAATCAGGACGATATGCGCAATTTTCATAGAGAACCTTCCATAGATGGTTCCTACCAAGATTCGGTTCATTTGGCCAAGCGGTTTCAGAGGAGAAGAATTTTAAAAAATTGACCAATCAGAAACAAGAATTGTCTGTGGTGGCCATGTTTGTTAACTGATTGGGATGAAATGCACAATATTTATACAATGTAGATGACCTTCCACAAATGCTTCCTACCAAGTTTCTGTTCATTTGACCAAGTGGTTTCAGAGAAGATGTTTTAGAAATCAACCAATCAGAAACGAGAATTGCCTGTGGCGGCTATGTTTATTAACGATCGGGACAAAATGTGCAATCTTTATAGAGGACCTTCCATAGATGCTTCCTACTAAGCTTCGGTTCATTTGTCCTAGCGGTTTCAGAAAAGATTTTTTTTAATCGACCAATCAGAAACAAGAATTGTCTGTGGTGGCCATGCATGTTTGTTAGCAGACCAGGACCAAATGTACAATTGTTATAGATGACCTTCCATAGATGCTTCCTACCAAGTTTCAGTTCATTTGACTAAGTGGTTTTAGAGGAAAAGATTAAAATGTGAAAAGTTAATAGACGATGGACGACAGACGATGGACGCCAAGTGATGGCAAAAGCTCAGATTGCCTTTGGCAAAGTGAACTAAAAAGAAAATTAAAATGTGAATACCTACTTGTAATGCATAGAATAAACATGTTACACTATATCAGATTTAGTTAATTTCTATGGGAGATAGCAAGGGGTATCTTTTTTTAACAGTTTAATGCAAGAGTTATCTTTCTTTTAACAGAAGAGAAGATTTTTTAGAAATCAACCAATCAGAAACAAGAATTGCCTGTGGCGGCCATGTTTTTTAACCGATCGGGACAAATGAGCATTCTTTATAGAGGACCGTCCATATATGCTTCCTACCAAGCGGTTTCAGAGAAGATTTTTTAATATCGGCCAATCAGAAACAAGACTTGTCTGTGGTGGCCATATTTGTTACTGGATCAGGACCAAATGTGCAATATTTAGAGAGGATCTTCTATAGATGCTTCCTACCAAGTTTCAGTTCATTTGGCTGAGGGCTTTCAGAGGAGAAGATTAAAATGTGAAAAGTTAATGGACGACGGATGCCAAGTGATGGCAAAAATGTGAAAAGTGTACAGATGTTGGATACAAAGTGTTGGCAATACCTCATACGACCACTTGGATCAGGTGAGCTAAAGACAAAAGAAAACAAAAAAGCTATTATGGCTGGTCTGTCCACGTGCCATCCCTTCGTACTATGTATTTTCTAAATGGAACAGCCCTCAACTGTATTTATATAAAATTTGAAAAGCAAAAAAATTTTTGAGGAATAATTAGTTGTGTGTTAAGCTTCAATGTAGCCAAGATGTTCAATCATATTGATATAAATCATAGTATAATGTTAAAATCAGAAAACAAAGGCACATGCTTTATTTAAAATCCACATATATATATGTATATATATATACGTCTGAAAATTAAACCAAACAGTGTTAGAATTAGATTTTAGAGCTGTCAAATTTTTGTTCTTCCCTCGACGGGATTTGAACCCACACCATTGTTACACTGCAGCACCATTCGCTTAGCCTTACGTCCAGCGCCCTAGACCACTCGACTACATCCACTCCCTAAAAAAGGAGCTTCAATAGTCGTAGTGTTACCTTGTCTCGTAAGGCAAATCTAGGGATAGGCGTAAGACATGTGTATAAGCGTGTGTAGATGGTACATATATACTTAATATTATAATTTGACAGCAATCTAACTCAGCAATTTTTAATATATTGGATAGGATAATGAAGAATTATTCACTATACAGTCACAGGAAATAAAGTATATTATACAAACGTCTAGAAGCAAGTGACAACCATACAATATATCTGTCCCACTGGATCTCAAAGTTACTTTAAAGGATACTAGGTTAATACTAAATATTATATACGTCTGAAAATTAAACCAAACAGTGTTAGAATTAGATTTTAGAGCTGTCAAATTTTTGTTCTTCCCTCGACGGGATTTGAACCCACACCATTGTTACACTGCAGCACCATTCGCTTAGCCTTACGTCCAGCGCCCTAGACCACTCGACCACATCCACTCCCTACGTTTATATATAGAGGGAGTGGATGTGGTCGAGGGCGCTGGACGTAAGGCTAAGCGAATGGTGCTGCAGTGTATCAATGGTGTGGGGTCAAAACCCGTCGAGGGAAGAACAAAAATTTGAGAGCTCTAAAATCTAATTCTAACACTGTTTAGTTTAATTTTCAGACATATATATATATATATATATGTTAGCCGCAATAAGTGAAATCAGGCATTAAGCTTAAATCCTAGGCAATAAGCTATTGCCTGGGCATTAAGCTTAATGCCTAAATTGTGTTAGGCATTAAGCTTAAATCCTAGGATTTAAGCTTAATGCCTGAAATATATGTCCAGGCATTAGGCTTAATGCCTAAAACATAAAAAACATAGATATAATACATTTATTAATAATATAAGTCAGTAAAACATTGACAATTTTATATTAAAACGAGATATTTAAAATGTCAAATACCTGAAATAAAAATCATTTCTAAAACTACATCAGTCACTTAAAATGCTAAATAGAATAAAATATTAAAAATAAAGTTTTATGGAAATATTTAAAGTCATATATTAAAAATCATTTGTTATCACATGATCCAGAGCTATGACACCGACTATTGCACAGTACTCCATTTTTTTTACACTTGCATCTGTTACTTGAGCATTTTGATTTACACGAACATTTAAAAAATCCCTGGCCACCCGATAAGGACTGCTGAGATGCAGCTTCGCGAACACTGATAGATGTTTCACAGTTAAGTTCCTCTTGTAAAATCAAATCCTGCTTGCAGATACTCATCTCATTAGCTCCAAACATGCCGTTAAGGCGTCCATATCGCGTACCAATAACTGCATTTCCTTTGTCGTTCACCTGAAAAACAAATAGGGAAACTCGTACCAAAAGAATAGAAAATATAAAGAGTCCAAATTACTTCTCTTTTTGAGGTTTATTAGTCATCTTATTATTGTAGTATTTGGCTTAGTGTTTTACTGATTTGTGCACTGTGTTGTGTTGTCGGGGAAATTCAGAGCTCAATGCATGTTGTGGGTTTCCACTGTGTTGAAGACCTTGAGATGACCTCTGGATGACGCATTTGGTGTCGTTCTTAGGAGAAGGGATTTTGTCTCTCTGACATTAACAACATCTCTTCTTTTTAAACAAACATAGCGATTTAGTGAAGTAATTCAGTTTTAGGCTGTTGTCTCAACAAATACACATTTTATCCTATTGCCGTTTTGAGCTATTGTTTTTAAATGAATAAAAACTTTTTAAAACTTAATAAACAAATAATGATCATAAAAAAATGGTTAAATTAAATACCTCAATAATTCTTCCTTGTAAATTTCTACTATCTCCCTTGCCTCGATCAAACGTAGGTATTGGCACTGCAACTGTTTGGCCGATTGTTGGTGTCCCTAGTTCCTTTTTACTCCTAACTACCATTGTGTTTGCCTGTTTTAGTTGACTGTCCATGGCCCCTGAACGATGACGAACTCTGTTGGAATCCCTTGCAATTCGGACATAACAACCCCTCCTCACACGAAGTTCCACATAAAACATGGATGTATTTGTCACATTTGATACAAGTGTGAGCTGCTGAGGTTTCCATGTCACAAACATAGCACTTCAAGATATCCTGAAATAAAAAAAAAGATGTTTTTATACAAAGACCACGCTCATGATTTTTAACTGCAAAGGTTTGCCTAATATTGGTATGGCAATGTTATTAAATGTGTATTTAACTATATATATTACACTTTACGTTTTTATTTTCCCTATTTGTCTTTGTTAGCGCAGCCGGTCACTATTTTCGTATATTGACCGCCCAGGTATCTGCATTATTATTTTAGATAAAAAGATTAATATAGCAAATAGTTCATGTCACTTCGGGTCATATGGCAGTATATGGACCGGTCCGTCACCAAAAAAATATTATATGGACCTCATTATATGTTATTTTCTTTCATGCACAGCTCCAGGTGGTATAAGTTTCACGAAAATCTTTCATATGATTATATTTTACTTGGTGTGCACTAACTTACGGGACATGAACTGACAGACATAGACAGCGAAATAAACATGAAATTTAATCAGTTAAACTATATTTATTGATTAGACCACACCAACTCATTGAATTGAGACTTGAGACGCATTTTCATTAAACTATTAAAGTTAAAAGAAATACATGTATTTTTAAAAACAAAATTCTGAAGAATATGATGAAAATTGGTGTGGCCTTATGAATAAAAGGTTTCATTAGAATCAATAGCTGCATACCTTAGGCATCTCAATAGTGACTGAAGTACTGGGCTCTGCAGAAGGTTCTGTACTAGAGTAGACAATTTCCTGAACATCAGCTATAGTGTCTGAATTAGTTTCAGCGACAGGCTGGGTATGTATAGAGTCATTTTGAAGCTTAAGTAAGTCTTCCTTTTTTTCTAGGGTGGCTAATATTTCTTTCGGAATTTTGGTCTCCGAGGTTAAACCTACAATTGCACATTTCCCAAAGAGAGCTTCGTAAGGTGATCGTCCAATTCCTTTGTTGAGGGCAGAATTTTTTTGCAACTGGACAAATTTTATCCCAATTGACCACTTTTTTGATTCATTGTCTCTCATCCATGCAGTAAGCATGTCATGAATGTCGCCGTTTGATCTCTCAACACTCCCCTGAGATTGGGGGTGTCTGGGCTTCCCGTGAACAATTACTAACTCTGGCCACATAAGTTTTAACTCAGAGATTACCAAAGCTGTAAATTCACGACCATTATCACTTTGTAATATATGAGGTGCGCCGAAAAGTGTAAAAACCTCTATCAAATTGAAAGCAACTTCTGAGGCATGCTTCGAAGTAAGTGCACGAATGTTGCAAAATTTTGTAAGGTGATCCTGGTAAACCATTAAAAATTTGTAGTTGCCATCAGAGTTTGACTGGAAATCCATTAAGTCAACCTGTCCCCTACTATTGAATTCTTTTGATAAGATAGGTTTTACGACCACACCTTTAGCTACGTGTATGTGCTTTTTTTTCATATTACAATTTTCACACAGCGATGTGAATAGTTCAATGCTTTCTCTTGAAATGTTTGCATAGCCGTTGTTAATATGTTTAATCATTCTGTCTCTAACACCATGACCAGTCTCCTTATGTGCTTTCTCTAAAATTCAATATAATTCCTCCATATAAACATAAATTTTGAAATTTGCCTCATCAGTCTCTTTGACTTTGGTAATTAGCCTTTCATAGCCTCCAATAATAAAAATGTCATACCTTTTCAAATTGTAATAATCTGTAGTCGATTTCTTTTCTGATGACTCCAATAATTTGATCTTAGCCAAAAGTTCATTGTACTTCTCTCTTGGGTATATATTCCTAGTTTTCTTCGATTCAAACTTATTTCGTAAAGCCACAAGAAATTTTTGCTCAGAAGAAGACATCTTGTCACATGTGTTATTTAACTACTTATAATCCAGATCAAGAAATGAAGAGGTCTGGGGGCATATAGTATTTAAAGGCATGTTAAACAAAGAAATTTTACTTAACCAATAAAATCATTTGAACAAGTAAGTGAGCAAAATTCAAATCTAGATGTGTCCAGTTGAAACCAGCCAAGCCACTGAAGTGTGAATTTTATTTTGGGAAAATATTTTGAAATTATTCTATAATAAAATAACTCTATCATCAACCTTTTTTTCATTTTTAGGCAAAACAATACATTTTTAGACAATATCTAATTTTATTCAACTTATATAAGACAGATTGAAACACAGAATAATTTGAAAAATTTAGCATGCATTTGTCAGAATTCATAAAACCGAATTTCACCTATTGCCTAAAATTGAATGCGGCAATAGGTGAAAAATTCATTAATTCATTTCAGGAAATAAGCTTAATGCCTGAAACTTTAGGCATTAAGCTTAATGCCCAGGCAATAGCTTATTGCCTAGGATTTAAGCTTAATGCCTGATTTCACTTATTGCTGCTAACATATATATATATCATATTATTAAGGTTTATAATCAGTATGTATTCTAATGTGTGTCTGTAAGTTAGAATTCCGACTAAATCCTTTACCACATACATCACATTTGCAAGGTTTATCACCTGTATGTATTCTAATGTGATTCTGTAAATTAGAATTCCGACTAAATCCTTTACCACATACATCACATTTATAAGGTTTATAACCTGTATGTGTTCTAATGTGTATCTGTAAGTGAGGATTTTGACTAAATCCTTTGTCACATATATCACATTTATAAGGTTTATCACCAGTATGTGTTCTAATGTGTATCTGTAAGTGATGATTCAGACTAAACACTTTACCACATATATCACACTTATAAGGTTTATCACCTGTATGTATTCTAATATGTCTTTGTAAGTTACCATTCTCACTAAATCCTTTACCACATACATCGCATTTATAAGGTTTATCACCCGTATGTGTTCTAATGTGCATCTGTAAGTGGGGATTTTGACTAAATCCTTTGCCACATATATCACATTTATAAGGTTTATCACCAGTAAAGGCAGTATGTATTCTAATGTGTCTCTGTAAGTTACCATTCTGACTAAACACTTTACCACAAACATCACATTTATAAGGATTATCCCCAGTATGTATTCTAATGTGTATCTGTAAGTCTCCATTTTGACTAAATCCTTTGCCACATATATCACATTTATAAGGTTTATCACCAGTATGTATTCTAATGTGTGTCTGTAAGTTACCATTCTCACTAAATCCTTTACCACATATATAACATTTATAAGGTTTATCGCCTGTATGTGTTCTAATGTGTCTCTGTAAGTGATCATTCTGACGAAACACTCTTCCACATATATCACACTTATAAGGTTTATCACCTGTATGTATTCTAATGTGTATCTGTAAGTTAGAATTATCACTAAATCCTTTACCACATACATCACATTTATAAGGTTTATCAACAGTATGTGTCCTAATGTGTCTCTGTAAGTGATGATTCCAACTAAACACTTTACCACGTATATTTACATCACATTTATAAGGTGTATCACCTGTATTTGTCCTAATGTGTCTCTGTAAGTTACCATTATCACTAAATCCTTTACCACATATATCACATTTATAAGGTGTATCACCGGTGTGTATTCTAATGTGTCTCTGTAAGTTAGAATTATGACTAAATTCTTTACCACATACATGTATATCACATTTATAAGGTGTATCACCAGTGTGTATTCTAATGTGTTTCTGTAAGTTAGAATTATGACTAAATCCTTTACCACATATATCACATGTATAAGGTTTATCACCTGTATGTGTTCTAATGTGATTCTGTAAGTTACCATTCTTACTAAATCCTTTACCACATATATCACATGTATAAGGTTTATCACCTGTATGTGTTCTAATGTGTTTCTGTAAGTTAGAATTATGACTGAATCTTTTATCACATATATCATAGGTATAAGGTTTATTACATGTATCTTTCGCATCATAATTTTGAAATAGATCACTGGTTGTTAAATGTTTACCAAATACATCAGACTGCAACTCATCTCCAGTATGTGATCTCCTGTTATTTAAAGTAGATCCTTCACCAAATTTGTAGAAGTTTTCAGTTCTTTTTGTTTTGCACTGATCTAAAATTTGATGTTCTGTAAAGCTATTTGTATCATGTGATTGTTTCTTGCAGTCTATTATGTCATCCATTATTCTCCTTCCAAATATTTCTGAAAAATATTTTATAAATATACTGTAAATTAAATGAAAAAATTTAAAAACCAGACTCACTCACCTAGTAAAGATTTATTGAGTCAATTATATTTACATATCTCTAAAAGATAAATCGTAAACATTTACATGTCATTTTGTTGTCGCTGGCATTATACAGCAGTCAGCTGCCAGGAAAATTCCTTTTGCCAAATATACTGAAATTTTCTATTAGTTTTTCTGGTGGTTGCACAGGGCTTGTTTCGAAATATTTTTCTCCTCGACTGACATCTCTAAGAAAACCACAAGGGAGGAATCTCCCATGTCAAATGTTCATACCTCACTTTTTCAAAAGTGTTATAATGGTGTCTTGACCTGATTCACCATAATATTGGTATCACTTTGTTTTTTGAAGCATAATAAATCCATTTTTGATATTTCTATTCCTTTTTGTCATCATCTTTACCTATCTGCAACTTTTAAGCCATGTTTCACATGATTTGCAGGCAATGAAACCTCTGTCCAAACTGTTTACAGATGAACGCAGCACCAAATTCCTACTGGTGATTTGATTGATCAGTGATTTTGATGCTCAATAGCGGTGCTTCAAAATGGGAGGATTGTGACCGTTCTCAGGCTCTGCTATAACTTTCTTCGTCGTATTTATATTTGTGTATTCGTCTTTGCTAGTTAGAATCAATACACAACTACTACAACGTTCTTTACAATCGCCCCCTCCCCCTGGTGACTTTTGAAATATTTAGTCCTCTTTTTCAATGGAATATTTCCACATTCGATTTCCACACTTTGATTCTAAAATTATATGAGTTATTTCTCTGAAACTGATATCGTCAACATGCTCGAGTTGATAGCATCTGTCCCATTGAGCTTGAAACAAAGGATACCACAGATACAGATACGTCTGTTTTACATCCTGACCTACACCTCGAAATTGAAAGCGAGGGGTGGTTAACAACGAAACTTTACGACAACGGATTTGATTTCAAATTTCCATTGTGAACTTTACATTTATATGTAGCAACATTCCAGCAGCACCTGCATGATGGAGTATATATATATATATATATATATATATATATGTGGATTTTAAATAAAGCATGTGCCTTTGTTTTCTGATTTTAACATTATACTATGATTTATATCAATATGATTTAACATCTTGGCTACATTGAAGCTTAACACACAACTAATTATTCCTCAAATATTTTTTTGCTTTTCAAATTTTATGTAAATACAGTTGAGGGCTGTTCCATTTAAAAAATACATAGTACGAAGGGATGGCACGTGGACAGACCAACCATAATAGCTTTTTTGTTTTCTTTTGTCTTTAGGTCACCTGATCCAAGTGGTCGTATGAGGTATTGTCAGCACTTTGTATCCAACATCTGTACACTTTTCACATTTTTGCCATCACTTGGCATCCGTCGTCCATTAACTTTTTACATTTTAATCTTCTCCTCTGAAAGCCCTCAGCCAAATGAACTGAAACTTGGCAGGAAGCATCTATAGAAGATCCTCTTTAAAGATTGCACATTTGGTCCTGATCCAGTAACAAATATGGCCACCACAGACAAGTCTTGTTTCTGATTGTCCGATTTTAAAAAATCTTCTCCTCTGAAACCATTTGGTAGGAAGCATATATGGACGGTCCTCTATAAAGATTGCTCATTTGTCCCGATCAGTTAAAAAACATGGCCGCCTGACACTAAAAATATATATTAAAAGATTTAAATGGAGAATAAAAAACTCCTATTTAACTGCCTTCTTGTCTTTAATCAGATGATAAAAGACCTTTAATCAATGACATACAGACTTTGTTTTGATTTCAATTATGTTTATTAATTAAGTGTCAGCTTTACATTGTATTGCACTAGGTTATACATTTGTCTCCATTGACAGTTTTATAACCTGTAATTAAGGAGATTATCCAAACAAAAAGATAAATCCATACATGTAATTAATTTGAAGTTTCAATCTATAAAATTAGCTGGACAAATTATTCACCATTATTTTTTTTTTCAGAGGAAACATCATTAGGGTTTTGGGGATCTAATGAAAATAACTAATAAAGTCTATCCAATACTATCATCCATGACTAAGAGATTCCTTGCAATACCTGCCTCTTCAGCACCAGTTGAAAGACTTTTTAGTATTGCTTGAAAAATCTTTAGCCCTGACAGATGTCGCCCGAGTGATAATACATTTGTACATTCCACAAACTGATAATGATTAAATGCAATTCCAATTTCTAACTTTAAGAATGGTTTAAATGATGCTTTTTTAAAGTTCTTAGTTTTCCACTATAAAAATGTTGAGCAGCATAATTGTGTTTAACCTTCTTTAGTTATTTTATTTTATTTTGTAGAATGTAATTGACAGTAATCGAAAAGTAATGTAATTACCTTTGATAAAGTAATCGACTGTAATCGATTACATTAAAAAATCAGAGTAATCAATTATTAATCGATTACACAAAAATTCTACATGTTATCGATTACTTTTGACAGTGTAATAGAGCATAACACCTTCGTCTTGTCCAGACATCAGGGAAATCCACAGTGAAATTGAAATATCGGATCCGCAGTGAATGCATAATTACAAAAAAATATTTCAATAAATCTGTTATTATTATCCAAGAACAATTAATGAATTCTAAAATTTATACAATCAAAATTACATGGAAAAGTTCTTCTATTTAATTAAATCTGCTAATTCATGTTTCAATGCTGTTACTACAGTTTTGTACATTTATATTTAGATTTGTAAATATCCAATCCATTTGGAAGTCCTCGGAATTCTACATCCACTTTGCAGATTATACCTGAAAAATCAATGATAAATTTTCCACGATGTAAAGCTTTATATTTTTAGACTATCACATCAACCAATCAAAATGCTTACATTTTGTACCTTGCACTCACTGCGGATCCGATATTTCAATTCCACGGTGGATTTCCCTGATGTCTGGATAATTTTTAAACTGTCCATTTATTATTTATACATGTAATTGTGAAATTTGCCAATTTAGAGTGAATAAATTAACTTGTAATTAATATATTCTTCTGTATATTAAGGATACATATGTACATGTATATATAGGCACATAAGAAGGCATATTCATACATATGCATACATATACACATGTACACATAAATATAAATATATATCTGTTTAAACATCTTAAGCAATAAATTAAAAAAGATTCAAAGCAAATAATACAAAATCAAATTGAAAAATGCTAATATTAATAGTCAAGTCTTTTGGTTCCACAAATAAAGGTGTGGACAGAGTTCATAATAAGTACATTTCATCAAAAGAAAGGTCAGGTGATCTCTTTAAGAGTACATCACTGTTTAGGAAGTCAGCTAAATCTCTCAGTTGAGTAAACAGCAAAATTCTTTGGCAAATGAAAAGTGGACAGACATAAAAGTAGTGAAAGTTGTCTTCAACATCATCCCCACAAGGACACTCTGAACCATCTGACAAGAACTTGTATTGATTCAAGTTACTTGCCAAATTTCTAAGTTGACAAAGGAATATGTTGTATTTTCTTGTACCCAAGGCAAAATAGGGGGGAAGGACAGATATATTAGATCTTATTTGCTTTTTGAACATTAGTCTACTGTATTGATTTTGCTTGTCTACATCAAGTAAATTCCAACTGTCAATTACATTTGGGGAAAAACTACATTTGTATGAAGTGGTATTACAGAATGGAGGTTCAAAAACTCGGTTAAATCTCAAATTATAACTAGATTGGTGGTTAGTTTGTAGAAGAATTTCATTTAAAAGATATAAAGGTGTTTCATCATGGAGAATTGTGAGTAATAAAATTAGCTTATTTGTCCTTCGGCGTTCTTTCAGTGGCACCCATCCCAATTCGGTGCACAATTTTGCATGTGATGTTCCCTTCCTTAAGCCAGTAATTATGCGAGCTGCCTCTAGTTGTACACTTTCCAGTAGGTACATGTGTTTAAATAGCCATAACTTCATCAATCTAACAGATATCTTGTTCAAATAAATTGCATTTCACTTCAGAAATGCTATAGATAACATCTGATTTCAATAAATTGTGCTCATCATTCAACACAAAATTCAGTTACCATCCCTATAATTAGGTGATTATATACTCAATGCCATCCTGTCCGTTGAGGCAAAGAATAGCGAAATTGTCACGGTGGTAGTTGCAATCAAAATTGAAACTTAAGTACCTTGGTACAATATGTGAGTGTGAGCGAGCTCTTTATGGTATAAAATGTGTACAGGGGTTAAAAAATCTTGGACCACCTCACTAGCCCAGGGCTAGCATACTCCCAAATATTACTAGCCCGAATCTATGAACCACTAGTCCTGGTCAATACCGTGATTTCATGAATCCGACTTCCAGACTTGAACCCTTGTACAACATGTACAATGTATATTAGTTTAACTATCTTTCTTTTCAGATCTGGTATTGCGTTTTATTTTCACTTATTTTCCCTAGTTCATGTCACTGTAAAGCCAAAAAAAAAATATGTGTGTTTATGGTCACATGTCAATAAAATCTAAGATCGGTCGGCATTAAAAAAAAATTTTTTTGACTATCGGCAAAACCGGAAATAGTCGTTCCCGGTTCCGGAAACCTATTCCGATATTTCATTTTCGAAATTTCCGGTAAGCCGTCATTTGTTGAAGCTGTTTTATGATGAGAATACACAGTTTTTCTACCTTCTTTGCTCTCAATTTCGACAAAAAGCTAGCGGTTGAAAAAATAAAACATTGCTGCTGATTAAACAACATATAACATATATGAATATAAGTAGATACGCGAATATTGACAAGTTTGTCAATATCCGATATATATTTTTACTAGCCCGTCGGGCATACAGTTGATTATTTCAGCTAGCCCAAATGTGGAAATTACTGGACCCGGGCGTCGGGCTAGGGGATTTATTAACCCCTGGTGTACTTACGATTTTTTGACAAACATGGCTGCACATACCGACGGATAAAAAAAAATTCTGCACATTGTAAACACGTTCCATGTAACATACTAACACACTCAACTAATGAAGATCTTCTTAACATAAAGCGCAAAGGTGATCCTAAGTCTCGTACGTCCGATATCACTGAAACCCGGAACCCGTGTGAAATAAAAGTCATTTTGTTAGCTTGTTTTACTTATATTGATATTTTTTAATTCATTAAATCTCTTCTGACATACTGACAAGAAATTTTGTTAACTTTTGAGATTTCGTAAGGAACGACAATTCGATTGAATGAGACTAAATTCGGCCCTAAAAAAAAGTCGTCCCCGATATATCTCAGCCCACAAAATCACGACACTTGTTGATGCACTTTATGAGCGTGAAATTGCCAGAAAATTTTCAGATTCGCGAGCATTCATGGCCGTGCCTGTTTCATATTATAACATAAGGTATATATTTTTCTACAGAAACAAGTGGCTTGTCCTGGGTACCAGACAACTCGGCCCACGGACAACTCGGACCGAGACAAGTCGGCCTGTAAGTGAGGACAAACGGCCCGTAAGCGAGGACTAGTCGGCCCGTATGTTAAGACAACTCGGACCATCAATAAATCTGGATAGATTTTTACAAATGTTACACCAAAACATTCGGAATTGTCTATATTTTGATTGGTTATTTACTCATTATGTTGTTATGAGTGATTTTTATTTGTACATAATATTTGTGTTTCCTGTCTGTGTATAATTGAGCAATAGTGGCCATCTGGTCGTTGCTATTTGTCAACAAATATACCCCATTAGTAGGTGTGTATTAAATTGGTATTAAAACATTCATGAGTTAATTATAATGACAATAACTAATGTTTCAACTGATGATCTGTTCGATGGAACCTTCCAACAAAAAATCCTAGATGTGGATAAAATGATTTTCAAAACAAAAATAAAATTAGAAAATGAATGAACCAAATTTTAAATAAATAATTAAAAATTTCTTTAAAATATCTTAATACTTCAGCAACTAATAATAATTTGACAGGCATGTATTTAAAAGAAATTATGTAGCCACGAAAATACAATGTATAAAAAATTAAACTTTAAATTAATGGACAACAAAACCCAATTTTGCCAAAATCCTGTTTTTTTTTTTTTTTTTATTTATCAAAGACAACTTGATATTACATATTGTCATCTTTAAGATATATATATTTTTTTAATTTATGTTTTGTTTAATGACACCCATTTGCAACTTTTCCAACAACCAAAAATAATACTTAATGTTTATAAATATGAAATTTCATAATTTATAAGTTCTAAATATTTTTCTCTTAAATTATTTATTTTTAATTTTTCATACATGTATTAATTTTATTCCAATAAAAGATATGTAATAGACCATGATATGAGAACAAAATCACGTCCTAATCACATTTTTGGTCACTTGATATTATCATTTAATAAATAATTCATTTTCACTAAAAGATAATAATTGTCTTTTAAATAAGTAAATAATTATACACATATAAATATTGAACAATATTATAAAACAATAATACGGTCCGAGTTGTCTTAACATACGGGCCGACTTGTCTCGGTCCGAGTTGTCCGCGGGCCGAGTTGTCTGGCATTCCTTGTCCTGTGACTGTGTATTTAAAGTAGAGAATAATTTTAGCTCACTTAAGAAATTCTAAAACAGTTTGTTCGACCCTGAACTGAGGCAACCGACAAGGACTTTTCTTTGTGAGTGGACATAGATAGTATACATTACAATATGCAAAGTGCATGTGCCCTAGACCTAGTGAGGCCTAGTGAGTAGTGTAAACAATCCGCTGATATTTCAAAGTGTGGTATTAATATGCGAGCTTAAGCGAGCTCTTTATGGTATAAAATGTGTACTTAGGATTTTTTAACAAACATGGCTGAACATATTGTCGAAGAAAAAAAAATTCTACGTTTTGTATTTGTTATTCGAGTTATCGTTCCTTACGTTTTGTAAACACCAGTTTCCGGGTAACACACTAACACACTCAACTAATGGAGATCTTCTTAACATAAAGCGCTAAGGTGATCCTGAAGTCTCGTACCCTCTCTCGTAAGGAACGATAACTCGAATAAAGGAACGACAGCTCGATTGAATGGGACTAGATTCGGCCCTAAAAAAAGTCGTCCCCAATATATCTCGGCCCAAAAAATCTCGACACTTTTGATGAAATTGCCAGATAATTTTCAGATGCGCGAGCATTTAAGGCCGTGCCGGTTTCATATTATGCGAGCTTAAGCGAGCTCTTTATGGTATAAAATGTGTACTTAGGATTTTTTAACAAACATGGCTGAACATATTGTCGAAGAAAAAAAAATTCTACGATTTGTAAACACCAGTTTCCGGGTAACACACTAACACACTCAACTAATGAAGATCTTCTTAACATAAAGTGCAAAGGTGATCCTAAACCGCTCAAGATATTGACATGATTCAAACACCAATTTCTTTCTTTTTCCAAGCTCTTGATGATGGGCTAACCTTTAGTTAAGCTTTGTGGCTTTGAAAAAATAATGTGTCATACCTACCTGAAGTCTCGTACCCTCTCTCGTACGTCTGGTACCACTGAAACTCGGAACCCGTGTGTAATAAAAGTCATTTATTTTTTAATTTATTTAATCTCTTCTGACAAACTGACAAAAATTTTGTTTCTACGCAGAAGTTAACTTTTGAGATTTCGTAAGGAACGATAACTCCAATAAAGGAACGATAGCTCGATTGAATGAGACTAGATTCGGCCCTAAAAATAAGTCGTCCCCAATATATCTCGGCCCAAAAAATCTCGACACTTTTTGAAGCGTGAAATTGCCAGATAATTTTCAGATGCGCGAGCATTCATGGCCGTGCCGGTTTCATATAACTGTGATTTACGACAGACTTACATCTATTTTCTTTACACATTGAAATCATGGCTCAGGGCTTATAAATCATCAAATCTTACATCATGAACCAACATCTTGGCCTTCTAAACAAGTTTTCGATGATATTAATATTTCTGTGTGAAAGCGCGAATTCTGATTATTTCCCTTTAATTAAAAATACCTGTGATATCTCGGGTACGGATCTGTTGAGTTTCCGGATCCGTAACTAATAAAAATGATCAAAAACATATTTACAACATATTTACAGAATCTAAATAAATGAGGCTTTATAATTTAAGCAGAATCGTTCAAAAAAGTCAAAATTAAAATTTCAACAATTAAAAAATCTGAATTTCCGAAGATTAAAAATAGGTTAATGAAAAACTTTGACTATAAACCAAGGATTAACAAAGATTTTTTTTTAAAGGTATCAACATTTTAATGTCAAATTAAAACTTAAGTAACGAAAATAGTCAAACTAATTAAAATAAAGAAACTATATTAAACTCACCTGAAGCAAGTTGAATAAAATGTAAATAAGATTTATAGTCTTTATTCTTTAAAAGCGCAGGTAAAAGTGAGGGGAATATATAAATTTGGAACTTGTTTTTGTTTCGTCCAATCAAACTTTAGGACTCATTAGATACTATAGTTACGGCGAATGAATTTGTAGCTCACTGTGTAAAAATCTACTTTTTCACAGGTACTAAAAATTAAGTAAAACGTCATCATTATCTTAACTTAGCCTGACATGTGTTGTTTACACAACTACCGGGTACTCAAATTGTAACACTGTAATGTACCGTTTGTCGTAATCACAACCCGGTCCTTTTCTCCTTATGACTTATCACCTGATATGTAGCCATAGTAACACGACGGACCTGTATAAGCAAGCAGGGTTTTAGTAAATATATATTCATGACGTAAACAATCTTGCAAAGAAAATGGAAAAATGTAGCTTAGTCTGTTGACGGATGTTTTGATTGGCGCAAGGGAAAGAGAATAATGAATTTGAAAGGAAACTCTTGTCTTACCACCCACAACAAGCAAGCGACCACTCATAAGAACCGGAATATATATAATTCTAAATTAATTTCACAGGTGACAGTTTGAGTTTCCACAACCAACAACCACCCGTTTTCATCAAAAGATAAAAATAATGACAAACCCGGGACTATTGATTAACTTAGCCTGACATGTGTTGTTTACACAACAACTCAAATTATAAGACTGTAATATTCCGTTTGTCGTAATCACAACCCGGTCCTTTTCTCATTATGACTTATCACCTGATATGTAGTCATAGTAACACGACGGACCTGTATAAGCAAGCAGTGTTTCAGTAGATATATATTCATGACGGAAACAATCTTGCAAAGAAAATGGAAAAATGTAGTTGTTGACGAATGTTTTGTTTGGCGCAAGGAAAAGAGAATATAATGAATTTGAACGGAAACTATTCTCTTACCACTCATAACAAAACGCATGGTCACGTGTATGTGTGTGTCTGATTGTTCGTTTTGTTGTTACACGTGAAATTGTTGACCATCACTGCTTAATCGTTCTTTTCATAATGGAACTTGAAATTCTCCTAACATGCGACATTCATTTATATTCCTTCCCAAGGAGGAGTGTAATTGACTCAAAACTAGGAAAAATAAGAAGAGTTTGAAGATACCAAAGGAACAATCAGAAACCGTATATCGAAGAAGAACAGACAACACAATGGCCAAAAGAAAAAGTACAAAAGGACAAACAACGATCGATAAAACATATGTATATAAAGCTAAAGATCGAGTAACACGAACCCCACTAAAAACCGGGGGGTGAACTCAGGTGCTCCGGAAGGGTAAGCAGTTCCTGCTCCACTAGTGGCACCCGTCGTGTTAATCTAGTTACAAACCCCATAATAAGTCGTGAATGACTGAGGAAAGAACCGGGAAGTGTTTACGACAAGTGGAACATATCCGTGGTAATTTGTGACACAGATATTCCATAACAGTCAACCAAGTAAAATTTTCGAAGTGATAACTTCAACTTTACCAAAAGGAACCCTTGGTTCAATAGCTTCCTTGTTAGCAGCAACCCTCTATCAAGGAATTCCTGATAGGAACCACAAGCTCTGGAATATCGTATCATCTGAGAGATACATGTATATACTCCATATGCATGTGCTGCTGGAATGTTGCTACATATAAATGGAAATAATTATACTTCAGGATTCCCTCTTTGTTTTGACTAATGGCATTAACTAAGTTAAATATGGTTAGAGGTCGTCGTGGTCGTGATCGTATGGTAGTTGGATTTACAATTACATGTGCAATTAGTGCCTTTTACCACTAAAGTCGTGAGTTCGAACACCGTTCATGGCGAGGTGTACTCGATACAACATTATGTGATAAAGTTTGTCAATGTACTTGCGACCGGTCGGTGTTTTTTTCCGGGTACTCCGATTTCCTCCACCATTAAAACTGACCGCCACGATATAACCGAAATACAATCAGTGAATGTATTGTTGAAAGTGTCGTTAAACACCATAAACCAAACCAAACCATTTGATTGTAAACGTTAGAGAAAACCGAGGGGGCAATCAAGAATGGAAAATCTAGACACAGTGGCAACACTGGGTACACAAGACAGAGGACGAAGACAAACAAAGAGAAAACAGTACACAACACAGACAACTAAAATGATGAGCAACATGGACCTCACCAATAACACCAGGGGTGAACCTAGATACTCACAAAGGGTAAACAGGTTCCTGTCTTTTACAATACACCCACCATATTGCTGTTATAGTCAATAGTATTTTGTGGTATTAAATAGGTCATACAAACCTGACCCCACCAATAAACCAGAGATGAACCTAGATACTCACAAAGTATAAAAAGGTTCCTGTCTTTTACAAAATTATTTGATAAACAGTTACACTAGTACATCCATTTGCAATATTTTTAATTTTTAAATTTCGAAAATATATTGTGTCATATTCCCCGTGGACAACACAATCACGGTTTATCAGAGATAGAACTGGCAGTAATCAGCAACTAGCATGACAAACGTGGTTTGTCTTCATGCATCAGTAGTTGTCTGTAATTCAATAATTTACGTGGGGAAAATTAATCATCTTAGTTGAAATTCGTATACTAGTATTAAACTATATTCTATGAGGACAACACAACCGTGGCCTATCATTGAACTGGCAGTAATCTGTAGCATGACAAAAGTGGCTTGTCTCTATATATCAATAGTTGTCTTTCATTCAATAATGCATGTGGGAGACAGATCATTAGGTAGTCCTACATCCAAAAACAATGGCAATTTTAAAGTGAAAACCATTCACAAACAAAAATAAACCCATTTGGTTACATCTTTGTCGATATTACATTGAAAGCATTATTTATAACACATACTGATACAATTATCTCACCATTAATTCAATGGATATCTAGGTACTGTGGTTGAACAAAAACTATTAATGTTCGGATCTTGAGTCATGTGAACCACCAGTGAAAAATCCTGCTGATGTACTTGATCTTATTAATATGATTGAACTCAATCTACCCCCCCAGCACACACATACTTGCTCTCTTAACTGATGTGTCGTGATATGCTGGATCTTATATTAATCTGATAAAAATCAACTCTCCCACCCCAATTGATCCCTTTACTGATAAATCGCAGCATGTGAGATTAGAGGAAACCCCATTACGGGTGACACCATGATACCGTCCAATAAAATTAAAGATTATCAGACTATGTAAGCGTTAAAATTTAATAATAATTTGCATTGCTTACTACGAGCAATAAGATTGGTCGTAACGTCAATAACTCTACTATATATCGTATCACTAAATATTCTTTATGGTCGTATGTAACCCGTAAAGTGGTTTATGTAGATCTCTCACGTCACCACGTGCCAGTACCGTACAGGGGAGTAGATGAGAGGTGTGGTGATTTTGATTAGATTTGGAAATATCTGAAATACAGGACTGGGTTGCACAAACCTTAATTAAATTTAAGTGACAATTACACCTTAAGTGTAAATTAATTCCATGTACTTTTCTAGTAATTTTTAGTGTCAATTAAATGTTAGTTGACACTTAAATTTAAATAACGTGTGTGGAACCGGCTCCAGGTCACGTTCTTAACGCTAAACAACCTCACACACTTAACATTAAACAACGTCACGCATTGTAACGTTAAACAACAATCAATCGGACGCACTTACTCCTAAGGCACCGGGCCGTCGTGATCATGATCGTATGGTAGTTGGATTTACAACTACATGTGCAATTTATGTATATCACCAATAAAGTTGTGAGTTTGAACTCCGTTCATGGCGAGGTGTACTCGATACAACATTATGTGATGAAGTTTGTCAGTGATTTGCGACAGGTCTGTGGTTTTCACCGGGTTCTCCGGTTTCCTCAGTCAATAAAACTGACCGCCTAGATATAACTGAACTATTGTTGAAAGTGGCGTTAAACACCATAATCCAAACAACCAGCCTTACGCTTGACTGTGAATACGTTTTACTTTTCTTATTGTAGGTAATGACAACATCCATCTTATATCACAAACTCAGTATCTACCTTGAAGACTTTGATGAAAAGTCTGTGTACGCCAATTATTCCTTATTCATGATAGGAGAAGAATATACTAACTATGTTTTGAGTATATCAAGCTACTCTGGTTCTTCAGATTCAGGTAACCCTTATCTTTAGGGAATCAAAGACAGTGTTGTACCACACAGTAAAAGGAATCTCACTAAGAAAACCGAGGGTGAAGTCGGATACTCAAGAAGGTAATGCATTTCCTGTTCCACTACAGTCACCCATCGTGGTATTGCTAAACGACATGACAATTAAGGTAATACTAAATATAATACAGATTGTTTTTGCTATGAAAGTACATAATGCTTTGTGTACGTCAGGGGCCGTGGTGCTCGTATGGTATTTGGATTTACTTTCCACGTATGCAATTAGTGCTTATCACCGCTAACGTTGTTAGTAAATCTCGCTCATGGCGATGTGTACTCGATACAACATTAAATGATAAAGATTAACCCCTTTGTGTATCTCAGCTTCAAGTAATATCAAATTATTATGAAGCGATTCTTTCGAAAATTTGAAAATATTTAGTCTTTGTGTCTTGTCAAGAAACTATCAAATTGACA
Source organism: Bathymodiolus brooksi (assembly GCA_963680875.1). Classification (NCBI taxonomy): domain Eukaryota; kingdom Metazoa; phylum Mollusca; class Bivalvia; order Mytilida; family Modiolidae; genus Bathymodiolus; species Bathymodiolus brooksi. The sequence continues at coordinate 29,512,173 of OY804586.1, forward strand.
TTTTCCTTCGATAGTACTTGTATTTGTCAGTTTTTGATAACTTCAGATATGGAAAACGTTTTTCAAACGTTAACATTTTGGGTTGGGTGGCAATTGTTGTTTCACGCAAATTGAGGAATTTTTGAAGCTATATAATGGTGAGAACAAGTTACATTTCGATGAGATATAATAATGTCCACATTGTACTAGACCAACACGCCTTATTGGATTTTTATTGTGCGAACTCTAAAACAACAGTCCGCGTGTAGACATGTCGTCCTACTTTAACACATTATCCTGATTCTAAACCAACCAATCAAAATGAGATTTCCCGTTATTTACACCACGTTGAATAACAATTCAGTACTATTGTTGTGTTCCATTTTATTGGCTGATGATACCGGAGCCCCACCCCCCACCCCCGCCAATAAAAAAACGTAGCGGCCTGTCACTGACAAACGTTATTATATAAGGTTGTATCGAGTACATCTCACAATGTATTTGGCCTTCGAACTCACGACTTAAATGCTGATAAGCACCGATTGCATAGGTAGATTAAAATCCAACTAGCATACGATCACGTACATGGCGTTCCCTAAAGAACCGGAAGATATATAATTCTAAATTAATTTCACAGGTGACAGTTTGAGTTTCCACAACCACCCGTTCTCAACAAAAGAAAAAAATAATGACAAACCCAGGGCTATTGATTGCGCGGTCGTTAACCATGGGGCATGGTGGTATACCGAGTGTTCCCAGTCGAATCTGAATGGACCTTACTTGGCAGGACAACAACACAATGAAATCTCTATACTGTGGCATAGCTGGAAAGCATTCTACTCTCTGAAGAAAACTACGATGATGATCACCAGGATCTAACTGTCCGGAGTCTGTTTTCTGTTGTGTAACTGCCCAGAGTCTGTTCTCTGTTGTCTTAATAATTGTCTAAATATAATGTTAAATACTATACATTTACAGATTTTGTAAAAGTGAATATGAGTTTTTATTGACCTGTTTTTATATAATTTATATGAATCAACATCTATAAAGATTATGCTTACTGAGGTAGATGTTACATTGTAACCCCATACAATCTTTACTTTAACAGTGTGACATTCAAACGTCATGTTAACATTTAAGTTGCAGGCATTTTTTGAAAATGTAGTAAGCCTTTGTCTTCGGCCCCTAATATTTTAAATTATCTTGCTTTAAAAAAAAAAACTTTATTTTACATTCTCCATCCAAAACCATGTCCTACGGCTGGTTTAGCAGACATGCTACACGGTAGACAAACAAATGTACTTAAAACGTATAGCATTCATTTTGTGATCGGAATGGAAAGCCGGGTCGATTGCTGAAACAACTCCATCATCCTTGAGGACTCTCTTAACTTCCGCTAAACATGGATCAGGATTTTGGTAAATCATGTAAAACGTCAACAATGACTATCCAATACAATTTCTTCTCTCATGTTTTGTCCATTAGTTCATCACCGGACAGAGCAAATTCGACGTTTGAAATGTTTCTTGCTCCCAAAGACTTTTGAGTTATTTGGCTTTCAATTACTCTGGTTTTGAGCGTACCCAAATTATTCCAGAAACGCACAGTGCACATTACTTTTGATTTTGATATATACGTTTTTACTACAACAAAGGTGAAATCGATCAACTCGAAATTGTACATGCAAAACAGGGTTGGCAGGTTCGTCACCAACAGACAACGATACACATCTAGTGTTGGTAACATTATACAATAATTGAACTGGCGTAGTCTTGAAGACGGGCGTATAAATGCTTGACGACTTGTCATTATGTATTAAATAGCAAACGAAAATTTACCCATTACCAAAGCAGAATTAAGCACTAATGAGACAATTGCGGAACATTTATTTCTCGTCTTTCATTATCCCTTCAAAGACAAAAAAAACAATCACGCATCATTAGGGGGTAAGAGTGAAAACTGGTTGACTCGAGCTCGGAATCATGATAATGTGTTCGAGTGGAGCGGCATGTCTGCCCGAGGGCTGGTTCAGTGTGCTAGCGCTATAAAAATCCAGCTAAGCGTGTTGTCCTTTGCATGAATGTCCAAGTGATCGATATAGGCTCAAGTGATCCCCTAGTTTGAAACTACAGGACAAACTAACATCAAAAGTTTACAATAACCTTACCAATAACCTTCATTAGATATATTTATTGCCGATATTTACAGTTGCTGAATTATTGCATTTTCATTTATTGATTGGCCCTTCGGTTTTCATACAATGTTCTGTTTGTTGTGCCTAGTGTTACCTGTGTCTCTGGATTATCATTTCTTGATTGGTCCTTCGGTTTTCATACAATGTTCTGTCTGTTGTGCCTAGTGTTACCTGTGTCTCTGGATTATCATTTCTTGATTGGTCCTTCGGTTTTCACACAATGTTCTGTTTGTTGTGCCTAGTGTTACCTGTGTCTCTGGATTATCAATTTTTGATTGGGCCTTCGGTTTTCACACATTGGTCTGTCTGTTGTGCTCAGTATTGCCTCTGTCTCTAGATTATCATTTCTTGATTGGTTCTTCAGTTTTCACACAATGTTCTGTCTGTTGTGCCCAATGTTGCCTGTGTCTCTTGGTTATCAGTTATTGATTGGCCCTTCGGTTTTCACACAATGTTCTGTCTGTTGTGCCCAGTGTTGCCTGTGTCTCTTGGTTATCAGTTATTGATTGGCTCTTCGGTTTTCACACAATGTTCTGTCTGTTGTGCCCAGTGTTGCCTCTGTCTCTGGATTATCACTTCTTGATTTGTTCTTCAGTTTTCACACAATGTTCTGTCTGTTGTGCCCAGTGTTGCCTGTGTCTCTTGGTTATCAGTTATTGATTGGCTCTTCGGTTTTCACACAATGTTCTGTCTGTTGTGCCCAGTGTTGCCTGTGTCTCTTGGTTATCAGTTATTGATTGGCTCTTCGGTTTTCACACAATGTTCTGTCTGTTTTGCCCAGTGTTGCCTGTGTCTCTTGGTTATCAGTTATTGATTGGCTCTTCGGTTTTCACACAATGTTCTGTCTGTTGTGCCCAGTGTTGCCTGTGTCTCTTGGTTATCAGTTATTGATTGGCTCTTCGGTTTTCACACAATGTTCTGTCTGTTGTGCCCAGTGTTGCCTGTGTCTCTTGGTTATCAGTTATTGATTGGCTCTTCGGTTTTCACACAATGTTCTGTCTGTTGTGCCCAGTGTTGCCTGTGTCTCTTGGTTATCAGTTATTGATTGGCTCTTCGGTTTTCACACAATGTTCTGTCTGTTTTGCCCAGTGTTGCCTGTGTCTCTTGGTTATCAGTTATTGATTGGCTATTCGGTTTTCACACAATGTTCTGTCTGTTGTGCCCACTGTTGCCTGTGTCTCTTGGTTATCAGTTATTGATTGGCTCTTCGGTTTTCACACAATGTTCTGTCTGTTTTGCCCAGTGTTGCCTGTGTCTCTTGGTTATCAGTTATTAATTGGATCTTCGGTTTTCACACAATGTTCTGTCTGTTTTGCCCAGTGTTGCCTGTGTCTCTTGGTTATCAGTTATTGATTGGCTCTTCGGTTTTCACCCAATGTTTTGTCTGTTGTGCCCAGTGTTGCCTCTGTCTCTGGATTATCACTTCTTGATTTGTTCTTCGGTTTTCACACAAAGTTCTGTCTGTTGTGCCCAGTGTTGCCTGTGTCTCTTGGTTATCAGTTATTGATTGGCCCTTCGGTTTTCACACAATGTTCTGTCTGTTGTGCCCAGTGTTGCCTCTGTCTCTGGATTATCATTTCTTGATTGGCCCTTCGGTTGTCACAATGTTCTATCTATTGTGCCCAGTGTTGCCTGTGTCTCTTGGTTATCAGTTATTGATTAGCCCATCGGTTTTCATACAATGTTCTGTTTGTTGTGCCTAGTGTTACCTGTGTCTCTGGATTATCATTTCTTGATTGGCCCTTCGGTTTTCACATTGTTCTGTCTGTTGTGCCCAGTGTTGCCTGTGTCTCTTGGTTATCAATTCTTGATTGGTCCTTCAGTTTTCACACAATGTTCTGTCTGTTGTGCCCAGTGTTACCTGTGTCTCTTGGTTATCAGTTATTGATTAGCCCATCGGTTTTCATACAATGTTCTGTTTGTTGTGCCTAGTGTTACCTGTGTCTCTGGATTATCATTTCTTGATTGGCCCTTCGGTTGTCACAATGTTCTGTCTCTTGTGCCCAGTGTTGCCTGTGTCTCTTGGTTATCAATTCTTGATTGGTCCTTCAGTTTTCACACAATGTTCTGTCTGTTGTGCCCAGTGTTGCCTGTGTCTCTTGGTTATCAGTTATTGATTGGCTCTTCGGTTTTCACACAATGTTCTCTCTGTTGTGCCCACTGTTGCCTGTGTCTCTTTGTTATCAGTTATTGATTGGCTCTTCGGTTTTCACACAATGTTCTGTCTGTTTTGCCCAGTGTTGCCTGTGTCTCTTGGTTATCAGTTATTGATTGGCTCTTCGGTTTTCACACAATGTTCTGTCTGTTTTGCCCAGTGTTGCCTGTGTCTCTTGGTTATTAGTTATTGATTGGCTCTTCGGTTTTCACACAATGTTCTGTCTGTTGTGCCCAGTGTTGCCTGTGTCTCTGGATTATCACTTCTTGATTTGTTCTTCAGTTTTCACACAATGTTCTGTCTGTTGTGCCCAGTGTTGCCTGTGTCTCTTGGTTATCAGTTATTGATTGGCTCTTCGGTTTTCACACAATGTTCTGTCTGTTGTGCCCAGTGTTGCCTGTGTCTCTTGGTTATTAGTTATTGATTGGCTCTTCGGTTTTCACACAATGTTCTGTCTGTTGTGCCCAGTGTTGCCTGTGTCTCTTGGTTATCAGTTATTGATTGGCTCTTCGGTTTTCACACAATGTTCTGTCTGTTTTGCACAGTGTTGCCTGTGTCTCTTGGTTATCAGTTATTGATTGGCTATTCGGTTTTCACACAATGTTCTGTCTGTTGTCCCCAGTGTTGCCTGTGTCTCTTGGTTATCAGTTATTGAATGGCCCTTCGGTTTTCACACAATGTTCTGTCTGTTTTGCCCAGTGTTGCCTGTGTCTCTTGGTTATCAGTTATTGATTGGCTCTTCGGTTTTCACACAATGTTCTGTCTGTTGTGCCCAGTGTTGCCTGTGTCTCTTGGTTATCAGTTATTGATTGGCCCTTCGGTTTTCACACAATGTTCTGTCTGTTGTGCCCAGTGTTGCCGCTGTCTCTTGGTTATCAATTCTTGATTGGTCCTTCGGTTTTCACACAATGTTCTGTCTGTTGTGCCCAGTGTTGCCTGTGTCTCTTGGTTATCAGTTATTGATTGGCTCTTCGGTTTTCACACAATGTTCTGTCTGTTTTGCCCAGTGTTGCCTGTGTCTCTTGGTTATCAGTTATTGATTGGCTCTTCGGTTTTCACACAATGTTCTGTCTGTTTTGCCCAGTGTTGCCTGTGTCTCTTGGTTATTAGTTATTGATTGGCTCTTCGGTTTTCACACAATGTTCTGTCTGTTGTGCCCAGTGTTGCCTGTGTCTCTGGATTATCACTTCTTGATTTGTTCTTCAGTTTTCACACAATGTTCTGTCTGTTGTACCCAGTGTTGCCTGTGTCTCTTGGTTATCAGTTATTGATTGGCTCTTCGGTTTTCACACAATGTTCTGTCTGTTGTGCCCAGTGTTGCCTGTGTCTCTTGGTTATCAGTTATTGATTGGCTCTTCGGTTTTCACACAATGTTCTGTCTGTTTTGCCCAGTGTTGCCTGTGTCTCTTGGTTATCAGTTATTGATTGGCTCTTCGGTTTTCACACAATGTTCTGTCTGTTGTGCCCAGTGTTGCCTGTGTCTCTTGGTTATCAGTTATTGATTGGCCCTTCGGTTTTCACACAATGTTCTGTCTGTTTTGCCCAGTGTTGCCTGTGTCTCTTGGTTATCAGTTATTGATTGGCTCTTCGGTTTTCACACAATGTTCTGTCTGTTGTGCCCAGTGTTGCCTGTGTCTCTTGGTTATCAGTTATTGATTGGCTCTTCGGTTTTCACACAATGTTCTGTCTGTTGTGCCCAGTGTTGCCTCTGTCTCTGGATTATCACTTCTTGATTGGTCCTTCGGTTTTCACACAATGTTCTGTCTGTTGTGCCCAGTGTTGCCTGTGTCTCTTGGTTATCAGTTATTGATTGGCTCTTCGGTTTTCACACAATGTTCTGTCTGTTGTGCCCAGTGTTGCCTCTGTCTCTGGATTATCACTTCTTGATTTGTTCTTCAGTTTTCACACAATGTTCTGTCTGTTGTGCCCAGTGTTGCCTGTGTCTCTTGGTTATCAGTTATTGATTGGCTCTTCGGTTTTCACACAATGTTCTGTCTGTTGTGCCCAGTGTTGCCTGTGTCTCTTGGTTATCAGTTATTGATTGGCTCTTCGGTTTTCACACAATGTTCTGTCTGTTTTGCCCAGTGTTGCCTGTGTCTCTTGGTTATCAGTTATTGATTGGCTCTTCGGTTTTCACACAATGTTCTGTCTGTTGTGCCCAGTGTTGCCTGTGTCTCTTGGTTATCAGTTATTGATTGGCTCTTCGGTTTTCACACAATGTTCTGTCTGTTGTGCCCAGTGTTGCCTGTGTCTCTTGGTTATCAGTTATTGATTGGCTCTTCGGTTTTCACACAATGTTCTGTCTGTTGTGCCCAGTGTTGCCTGTGTCTCTTGGTTATCAGTTATTGATTGGCTCTTCGGTTTTCACACAATGTTCTGTCTGTTGTGCCCAGTGTTGCCGCTGTCTCTGGATTATCACTTCTTGATTTGTTCTTCAGTTTTCACACAATGTTCTGTCTGTTGTGCCCAGTGTTGCCTGTGTCTCTTGGTTATCAGTTATTGATTGGCTCTTCGGTTTTCACACAATGTTCTGTCTGTTGTGCCCAGTGTTGCCTGTGTCTCTTGGTTATCAGTTATTGATTGGCTCTTCGGTTTTCACACAATGTTCTGTCTGTTTTGCCCAGTGTTGCCTGTATCTCTTGGTTATCAGTTATTGATTGGCTCTTCGGTTTTCACACAATGTTCTGTCTGTTGTGCCCAGTGTTGCCTGTGTCTCTTGGTTATCAGTTATTGATTGGCCCTTCGGTTTTCACACAATGTTCTGTCTGTTGTGCCCAGTGTTGCCTCTGTCTCTGGATTATCATTTCTTGATTGGCCCTTCGGTTGTCACAATGTTCTATCTATTGTGCCCAGTGTTGCCTGTGTCTCTTGGTTATCAGTTATTGATTAGCCCATCGGTTTTCATACAATGTTCTGTTTGTTGTGCCTAGTGTTACCTGTGTCTCTGGATTATCATTTCTTGATTGGCCCTTCGGTTTTCACATTGTTCTGTCTGTTGTGCCCAGTGTTGCCTGTGTCTCTTGGTTATCAATTCTTGATTGGTCCTTCAGTTTTCACACAATGTTCTGTCTGTTGTGCCCAGTGTTACCTGTGTCTCTTGGTTATCAGTTATTGATTAGCCCATCGGTTTTCATACAATGTTCTGTTTGTTGTGCCTAGTGTTACCTGTGTCTCTGGATTATCATTTCTTGATTGGCCCTTCGGTTGTCACAATGTTCTGTCTCTTGTGCCCAGTGTTGCCTGTGTCTCTTGGTTATCAATTCTTGATTGGTCCTTCAGTTTTCACACAATGTTCTGTCTGTTGTGCCCAGTGTTGCCTGTGTCTCTTGGTTATCAGTTATTGATTGGCTCTTCGGTTTTCACACAATGTTCTCTCTGTTGTGCCCACTGTTGCCTGTGTCTCTTGGTTATCAGTTATTGATTGGCTCTTCGGTTTTCACACAATGTTCTGTCTGTTTTGCCCAGTGTTGCCTGTGTCTCTTGGTTATCAGTTATTGATTGGCTCTTCGGTTTTCACACAATGTTCTGTCTGTTTTGCCCAGTGTTGCCTGTGTCTCTTGGTTATTAGTTATTGATTGGCTCTTCGGTTTTCACACAATGTTCTGTCTGTTGTGCCCAGTGTTGCCTGTGTCTCTGGATTATCACTTCTTGATTTGTTCTTCAGTTTTCACACAATGTTCTGTCTGTTGTGCCCAGTGTTGCCTGTGTCTCTTGGTTATCAGTTATTGATTGGCTCTTCGGTTTTCACACAATGTTCTGTCTGTTGTGCCCAGTGTTGCCTGTGTCTCTTGGATATTAGTTATTGATTGGCTCTTCGGTTTTCACACAATGTTCTGTCTGTTGTGCCCAGTGTTGCCTGTGTCTCTTGGTTATCAGTTATTGATTGGCTCTTCGGTTTTCACACAATGTTCTGTCTGTTTTGCCCAGTGTTGCCTGTGTCTCTTGGTTATCAGTTATTGATTGGCTATTCGGTTTTCACACAATGTTCTGTCTGTTGTGCCCAGTGTTGCCTGTGTCTCTTGGTTATCAGTTATTGAATGGCCCTTCGGTTTTCACACAATGTTCTGTCTGTTTTGCCCAGTGTTGCCTGTTTCTCTTGGTTATCAGTTATTGATTGGCTCTTCGGTTTTCACACAATGTTCTGTCTGTTGTGCCCAGTGTTGCCTGTGTCTCTTGGTTATCAGTTATTGATTGGCCCTTCGGTTTTCACACAATGTTCTGTCTGTTGTGCCCAGTGTTGCCGCTGTCTCTTGGTTATCAATTCTTGATTGGTCCTTCGGTTTTCACACAATGTTCTGTCTGTTGTGCCCAGTGTTGCCTGTGTCTCTTGGTTATCAGTTATTGATTGGCTCTTCGGTTTTCACACAATGTTCTGTCTGTTTTGCCCAGTGTTGCCTGTGTCTCTTGGTTATCAGTTATTGATTGGCTCTTCGGTTTTCACACAATGTTCTGTCTGTTTTGCCCAGTGTTGCCTGTGTCTCTTGGTTATTAGTTATTGATTGGCTCTTCGGTTTTCACACAATGTTCTGTCTGTTGTGCCCAGTGTTGCCTGTGTCTCTGGATTATCACTTCTTGATTTGTTCTTCAGTTTTCACACAATGTTCTGTCTGTTGTACCCAGTGTTGCCTGTGTCTCTTGGTTATCAGTTATTGATTGGCTCTTCGGTTTTCACACAATGTTCTGTCTGTTGTGCCCAGTGTTGCCTGTGTCTCTTGGTTATCAGTTATTGATTGGCTCTTCGGTTTTCACACAATGTTCTGTCTGTTTTGCCCAGTGTTGCCTGTGTCTCTTGGTTATCAGTTATTGATTGGCTCTTCGGTTTTCACACAATGTTCTGTCTGTTGTGCCCAGTGTTGCCTGTGTCTCTTGGTTATCAGTTATTGATTGGCCCTTCGGTTTTCACACAATGTTCTGTCTGTTTTGCCCAGTGTTGCCTGTGTCTCTTGGTTATCAGTTATTGATTGGCTCTTCGGTTTTCACACAATGTTCTGTCTGTTGTGCCCAGTGTTGCCTGTGTCTCTTGGTTATCAGTTATTGATTGGCTCTTCGGTTTTCACACAATGTTCTGTCTGTTGTGCCCAGTGTTGCCTCTGTCTCTGGATTATCACTTCTTGATTGGTCCTTCGGTTTTCACACAATGTTCTGTCTGTTGTGCCCAGTGTTGCCTGTGTCTCTTGGTTATCAGTTATTGATTGGCTCTTCGGTTTTCACACAATGTTCTGTCTGTTGTGCCCAGTGTTGCCTCTGTCTCTGGATTATCACTTCTTGATTTGTTCTTCAGTTTTCACACAATGTTCTGTCTGTTGTGCCCAGTGTTGCCTGTGTCTCTTGGTTATCAGTTATTGATTGGCTCTTCGGTTTTCACACAATGTTCTGTCTGTTGTGCCCAGTGTTGCCTGTGTCTCTTGGTTATCAGTTATTGATTGGCTCTTCGGTTTTCACACAATGTTCTGTCTGTTTTGCCCAGTGTTGCCTGTGTCTCTTGGTTATCAGTTATTGATTGGCTCTTCGGTTTTCACACAATGTTCTGTCTGTTGTGCCCAGTGTTGCCTGTGTCTCTTGGTTATCAGTTATTGATTGGCTCTTCGGTTTTCACACAATGTTCTGTCTGTTGTGCCCAGTGTTGCCTGTGTCTCTTGGTTATCAATTCGTGATTGGTCCTTCGGTTTTCACACAATGTTCTGTCTGTTGTGCCCAGTGTTGCCTGTGTCTCTTGGTTATCAGTTATTGATTGGCTCTTCGGTTTTCACACAATGTTCTGTCTGTTGTGCCCAGTGTTGCCGCTGTCTCTGGATTATCACTTCTTGATTTGTTCTTCAGTTTTCACACAATGTTCTGTCTGTTGTGCCCAGTGTTGCCTGTGTCTCTTGGTTATCAGTTATTGATTGGCTCTTCGGTTTTCACACAATGTTCTGTCTGTTGTGCCCAGTGTTGCCTGTGTCTCTTGGTTATCAGTTATTGATTGGCTCTTCGGTTTTCACACAATGTTCTGTCTGTTTTGCCCAGTGTTGCCTGTATCTCTTGGTTATCAGTTATTGATTGGCTCTTCGGTTTTCACACAATGTTCTGTCTGTTGTGCCCAGTGTTGCCTGTGTCTCTTGGTTATCAGTTATTGATTGGCCCTTCGGTTTTCACACAATGTTTTGTCTGTTGTGCCCAGTGTTGCCTGTGTCTCTTGGTTATCAGTTATTGATTTGTTCTTCAGTTTTCACACAATGTTCTGTCTGTTGTGCCCAGTGTTGCCTCTGTCTCTGGATTATCACTTCTTGATTTGTTCTTCAGTTTTCACACAATGTTCTGTCTGTTGTGCCCAGTGTTGCCTGTGTCTCTTGGTTATCAATTCTTGATTGGTCCTTCGGTTTTCACACAATGTTCTGTCTGTTGTGCCCAGTGTTGCCTGTGTCTCTTGGTTATCAGTTATTGATTGGCCCTTCGGTTTTCACACAATGTTCTGTCTGTTGTGCCCAGTGTTGCCTCTGTCTCTGGATTATCATTTCTTGATTGGCCCTTCGGTTGTCACAATGTTCTATCTATTGTGCCCAGTGTTGCCTGTGTCTCTTGGTTATCAGTTATTGATTAGCCCATCGGTTTTCATACAATGTTCTGTTTGTTGTGCCTAGTGTTACCTGTGTCTCTGGATTATCATTTCTTGATTGGCCCTTCGGTTTTCACATTGTTCTGTCTGTTGTGCCCAGTGTTGCCTGTGTCTCTTGGTTATCAATTCTTGATTGGTCCTTCAGTTTTCACACAATGTTCTGTCTGTTGTGCCCAGTGTTACCTGTGTCTCTTGGTTATCAGTTATTGATTAGCCCATCGGTTTTCATACAATGTTCTGTTTGTTGTGCCTAGTGTTACCTGTGTCTCTGGATTATCATTTCTTGATTGGCCCTTCGGTTGTCACAATGTTCTGTCTCTTGTGCCCAGTGTTGCCTGTGTCTCTTGGTTATCAATTCTTGATTGGTCCTTCAGTTTTCACACAATGTTCTGTCTGTTGTGCCCAGTGTTGCCTGTGTCTCTTGGTTATCAGTTATTGATTGGCTCTTCGGTTTTCACACAATGTTCTCTCTGTTGTGCCCACTGTTGCCTGTGTCTCTTGGTTATCAGTTATTGATTGGCTCTTCGGTTTTCACACAATGTTCTGTCTGTTTTGCCCAGTGTTGCCTGTGTCTCTTGGTTATCAGTTATTGATTGGCTCTTCGGTTTTCACACAATGTTCTGTCTGTTTTGCCCAGTGTTGCCTGTGTCTCTTGGTTATTAGTTATTGATTGGCTCTTCGGTTTTCACACAATGTTCTGTCTGTTGTGCCCAGTGTTGCCTGTGTCTCTGGATTATCACTTCTTGATTTGTTCTTCAGTTTTCACACAATGTTCTGTCTGTTGTGCCCAGTGTTGCCTGTGTCTCTTGGTTATCAGTTATTGATTGGCTCTTCGGTTTTCACACAATGTTCTGTCTGTTGTGCCCAGTGTTGCCTGTGTCTCTTGGATATTAGTTATTGATTGGCTCTTCGGTTTTCACACAATGTTCTGTCTGTTGTGCCCAGTGTTGCCTGTGTCTCTTGGTTATCAGTTATTGATTGGCTCTTCGGTTTTCACACAATGTTCTGTCTGTTTTGCCCAGTGTTGCCTGTGTCTCTTGGTTATCAGTTATTGATTGGCTATTCGGTTTTCACACAATGTTCTGTCTGTTGTGCCCAGTGTTGCCTGTGTCTCTTGGTTATCAGTTATTGAATGGCCCTTCTGTTTTCACACAATGTTCTGTCTGTTTTGCCCAGTGTTGCCTGTGTCTCTTGGTTATCAGTTATTGATTGGCTCTTCGGTTTTCACACAATGTTCTGTCTGTTGTGCCCAGTGTTGCCTGTGTCTCTTGGTTATCAGTTATTGATTGGCCCTTCGGTTTTCACACAATGTTCTGTCTGTTGTGCCCAGTGTTGCCGCTGTCTCTTGGTTATCAATTCTTGATTGGTCCTTCGGTTTTCACACAATGTTCTGTCTGTTGTGCCCAGTGTTGCCTGTGTCTCTTGGTTATCAGTTATTGATTGGCTCTTCGGTTTTCACACAATGTTCTGTCTGTTTTGCCCAGTGTTGCCTGTGTCTCTTGGTTATCAGTTATTGATTGGCTCTTCGGTTTTCACACAATGTTCTGTCTGTTTTGCCCAGTGTTGCCTGTGTCTCTTGGTTATTAGTTATTGATTGGCTCTTCGGTTTTCACACAATGTTCTGTCTGTTGTGCCCAGTGTTGCCTGTGTCTCTGGATTATCACTTCTTGATTTGTTCTTCAGTTTTCACACAATGTTCTGTCTGTTGTACCCAGTGTTGCCTGTGTCTCTTGGTTATCAGTTATTGATTGGCTCTTCGGTTTTCACACAATGTTCTGTCTGTTGTGCCCAGTGTTGCCTGTGTCTCTTGGTTATCAGTTATTGATTGGCTCTTCGGTTTTCACACAATGTTCTGTCTGTTTTGCCCAGTGTTGCCTGTGTCTCTTGGTTATCAGTTATTGATTGGCTCTTCGGTTTTCACACAATGTTCTGTCTGTTGTGCCCAGTGTTGCCTGTGTCTCTTGGTTATCAGTTATTGATTGGCCCTTCGGTTTTCACACAATGTTCTGTCTGTTTTGCCCAGTGTTGCCTGTGTCTCTTGGTTATCAGTTATTGATTGGCTCTTCGGTTTTCACACAATGTTCTGTCTGTTGTGCCCAGTGTTGCCTGTGTCTCTTGGTTATCAGTTATTGATTGGCTCTTCGGTTTTCACACAATGTTCTGTCTGTTGTGCCCAGTGTTGCCTCTGTCTCTGGATTATCACTTCTTGATTGGTCCTTCGGTTTTCACACAATGTTCTGTCTGTTGTGCCCAGTGTTGCCTGTGTCTCTTGGTTATCAGTTATTGATTGGCTCTTCGGTTTTCACACAATGTTCTGTCTGTTGTGCCCAGTGTTGCCTCTGTCTCTGGATTATCACTTCTTGATTTGTTCTTCAGTTTTCACACAATGTTCTGTCTGTTGTGCCCAGTGTTGCCTGTGTCTCTTGGTTATCAGTTATTGATTGGCTCTTCGGTTTTCACACAATGTTCTGTCTGTTGTGCCCAGTGTTGCCTGTGTCTCTTGGTTATCAGTTATTGATTGGCTCTTCGGTTTTCACACAATGTTCTGTCTGTTTTGCCCAGTGTTGCCTGTGTCTCTTGGTTATCAGTTATTGATTGGCTCTTCGGTTTTCACACAATGTTCTGTCTGTTGTGCCCAGTGTTGCCTGTGTCTCTTGGTTATCAGTTATTGATTGGCTCTTCGGTTTTCACACAATGTTCTGTCTGTTGTGCCCAGTGTTGCCTGTGTCTCTTGGTTATCAATTCGTGATTGGTCCTTCGGTTTTCACACAATGTTCTGTCTGTTGTGCCCAGTGTTGCCTGTGTCTCTTGGTTATCAGTTATTGATTGGCTCTTCGGTTTTCACACAATGTTCTGTCTGTTGTGCCCAGTGTTGCCGCTGTCTCTGGATTATCACTTCTTGATTTGTTCTTCAGTTTTCACACAATGTTCTGTCTGTTGTGCCCAGTGTTGCCTGTGTCTCTTGGTTATCAGTTATTGATTGGCTCTTCGGTTTTCACACAATGTTCTGTCTGTTGTGCCCAGTGTTGCCTGTGTCTCTTGGTTATCAGTTATTGATTGGCTCTTCGGTTTTCACACAATGTTCTGTCTGTTTTGCCCAGTGTTGCCTGTATCTCTTGGTTATCAGTTATTGATTGGCTCTTCGGTTTTCACACAATGTTCTGTCTGTTGTGCCCAGTGTTGCCTGTGTCTCTTGGTTATCAGTTATTGATTGGCCCTTCGGTTTTCACACAATGTTTTGTCTGTTGTGCCCAGTGTTGCCTGTGTCTCTTGGTTATCAGTTATTGATTTGTTCTTCAGTTTTCACACAATGTTCTGTCTGTTGTGCCCAGTGTTGCCTCTGTCTCTGGATGATCACTTCTTGATTTGTTCTTCAGTTTTCACACAATGTTCTGTCTGTTGTGCCCAGTGTTGCCTGTGTCTCTTGGTTATCAATTCTTGATTGGTCCTTCGGTTTTCACACAATGTTCTGTCTGTTGTGCCCAGTGTTGCCTGTGTCTCTTGGTTATCAGTTATTGATTGGCTCTTCGGTTTTCACACAATGTTCTGTCTGTTGTGCCCAGTGTTGCCTCTGTCTCTGGATTATCACTTCTTGAATTGTTCTTCAGTTTTCACACAATGTTCTGTCTGTTGTGCCCAGTGTTGCCTGTGTCCCTTGGTTATCAGTTATTGATTGGCTCTTCGGTTTTCACACAATGTTCTGTCTGTTGTGCCCAGTGTTGCCTGTGTCTCTTGGTTATCAGTTATTGATTGGCTCTTCGGTTTTCACACAATGTTCTGTCTGTTTTGCCCAGTGTTGCCTGTGTCTCTTGGTTATCAGTTATTGATTGGCTCTTCGGTTTTCACACAATGTTCTGTCTGTTGTGCCCAGTGTTGCCTGTGTCTCTTGGTTATCAGTTATTGATTGGCCCTTTGGTTTTCACACAATGTTCTCTCTGTTTTGCGCAGTGTTGCCTGTGTCTCTTGGTTATCAGTTATTGATTGGCTCTTCGGTTTCCACACAATGTTCGGTCTGTTGTGCCCAGTGTTGCCTGTGTCTCTTGGTTATCAGTTATTGATTGGCTCTTCGGTTTTCACACAATGTTCTGTCTGTTGTGCCCAGTGTTGCCTCTGTCTCTGGATTATCACTTCTTGATTTGTTCTTCGGTTTTCACACAATGTTCTGTCTGTTGTGCCCAGTGTTGCCTGTGTCTCTTGGTTATCAGTTATTGATTGGCTCTTCGGTTTTCACACAATGTTCTGTCTGTTGTGCCCAGTGTTGCCTGTGTCTCTTGGTTATCAGTTATTGATTGGCTCTTCGGTTTTCACACAATGTTCTGTCTGTTTTGCCCAGTGTTGCCTGTGTCTCTTGGTTATCAGTTATTGATTCGCTCTTCGGTTTTCACACAATGTTCTGTCTGTTGTGCCCAGTGTTGCCTGTGTCTCTTGGTTATCAGTTATTGATTGGCTCTTCGGTTTTCACACAATGTTCTGTCTGTTGTGCCCAGTGTTGCCTGTGTTTCTTGGTTATCAATTCGTGATTGGTCCTTCGGTTTTCACACAATGTTCTGTCTGTTGTGCCCAGTGTTGCCTGTGTCTCTTGGTTATCAGTTATTGATTTGTTCTTCAGTTTTCACACAATGTTCTGTCTGTTGTGCCCAGTGTTGCCTCTGTCTCTGGATTATCACTTCTTGATTTGTTCTTCAGTTTTCACACAATGTTCTGTCTGTTGTGCCCAGTGTTGCCTGTGTCTCTTGGTTATCAATTCTTGATTGGTCCTTCGGTTTTCACACAATGTTCTGTCTGTTGTGCCCAGTGTTGCCTGTGTCTCTTGGTTATCAGTTATTGATTGGCTCTTCGGTTTTCACACAATGTTCTGTCTGTTGTGCCCAGTGTTGCCTCTGTCTCTGGATTATCACTTCTTGAATTGTTCTTCAGTTTTCACACAATGTTCTGTCTGTTGTGCCCAGTGTTGCCTGTGTCTCTTGGTTATCAGTTATTGATTGGCTCTTCGGTTTTCACACAATGTTCTGTCTGTTGTGCCCAGTGTTGCCTGTGTCTCTTGGTTATCAGTTATTGATTGGCTCTTCGGTTTTCACACAATGTTCTGTCTGTTTTGCCCAGTGTTGCCTGTGTCTCTTGGTTATCAGTTATTGATTGGCTCTTCGGTTTTCACACAATGTTCTGTCTGTTGTGCCCAGTGTTGCCTGTGTCTCTTGGTTATCAGTTATTGATTGGCTCTTCGGTTTTCACACAATGTTCTGTCTGTTTTGCCCAGTGTTGCCTGTATCTCTTGGTTATCAGTTATTGATTGGCTCTTCGGTTTTCACACAATGTTCTGTCTGTTGTGCCCACTGTTGCCTGTGTCTCTTGGTTATCAGTTATTGATTGGCTCTTCGGTTTTCACACAATGTTCTGTCTGTTGTGCCCAGTGTTGCCTCTGTCTCTGGATTATCACTTCTTGATTGGTCCTTCGGTTTTCACACAATGTTCTGTCTGTTGTGCCCAGTGTTGCCTGTGTCTCTTGGTTATCAGTTATTGATTGGCTCTTCGGTTTTCACACAATGTTCTGTCTGTTGTGCCCAGTGTTGCCTGTGTCTCTGGATTATCACTTCTTGATTTGTTCTTCAGTTTTCACACAATGTTCTGTCTGTTGTGCCCAGTGTTGCCTGTGTCTCTTGGTTATCAGTTATTGATTGGCTCTTCGGTTTTCACACAATGTTCTGTCTGTTGTGCCCAGTGTTGCCTGTGTCTCTTGGTTATCAGTTATTGATTGGCTCTTCGGTTTTCACACAATGTTCTGTCTGTTTTGCCCAGTGTTGCCTGTGTCTCTTGGTTATCAGTTATTGATTGGCTCTTCGGTTTTCACACAATGTTCTGTCTGTTGTGCCCAGTGTTGCCTGTGTCTCTTGGTTATCAGTTATTGATTGGCTCTTCGGTTTTCACACAATGTTCTGTCTGTTGTGCCTAGTGTTGCCTGTGTCTCTTGGTTATCAATTCTTGATTGGTCCTTCGGTTTTCACACAATGTTCTGTCTGTTGTGCCCAGTGTTGCCTGTGTCTCTTGGTTATCAGTTATTGATTGGCTCTTCGGTTTTCACACAATGTTCTGTCTGTTGTGCTCAGTGTTGCCTCTGTCTCTGGATTATCACTTCTTGAATTGTTCTTCAGTTTTCACACAATGTTCTGTCTGTTGTGCCCAGTGTTGCCTGTGTCTCTTGGTTATCAGTTATTGATTGGCTCTTCGGTTTTCACACAATGTTCTGTCTGTTGTGCCCAGTGTTGCCTGTGTCTCTTGGTTATCAGTTATTGATTGGCTCTTCGGTTTTCACACAATGTTCTGTCTGTTTTGCCCAGTGTTGCCTGTGTCTCTTGGTTATCAGTTATTGATTGGCTCTTCGGTTTTCACACAATGTTCTGTCTGTTGTGCCCAGTGTTGCCTGTGTCTCTTGGTTATCAGTTATTGATTGGCCCTTCGGTTTTCACACAATGTTCTGTCTGTTTTGCCCAGTGTTGCCTGTGTCTCTTGGTTATCAGTTATTGATTGGCTCTTCGGTTTTCACACAATGTTCTGTCTGTTGTGCCCACTGTTGCCTGTGTCTCTTGGTTATCAGTTATTGATTGGCTCTTCGGTTTTCACACAATGTTCTGTCTGTTGTGCCCAGTGTTGCCTCTGTCTCTGGATTATCACTTCTTGATTGGTCCTTCGGTTTTCACACAATGTTCTGTCTGTTGTGCCCAGTGTTGCCTGTGTCTCTTGGTTATCAGTTATTGATTGGCTCTTCGGTTTTCACACAATGTTCTGTCTGTTGTGCCCAGTGTTGCCTCTGTCTCTGGATTATCACTTCTTGATTTGTTCTTCAGTTTTCACACAATGTTCTGTCTGTTGTGCCCAGTGTTGCCTGTGTCTCTTGGTTATCAGTTATTGATTGGCTCTTCGGTTTTCACACAATGTTCTGTCTGTTGTGCCCAGTGTTGCCTGTGTCTCTTGGTTATCAGTTATTGATTGGCTCTTCGGTTTTCACACAATGTTCTGTCTGTTTTGCCCAGTGTTGCCTGTGTCTCTTGGTTATCAGTTATTGATTGGCTCTTCGGTTTTCACACAATGTTCTGTCTGTTGTGCCCAGTGTTGCCTGTGTCTCTTGGTTATCAGTTATTGATTGGCTCTTCGGTTTTCACACAATGTTCTGTCTGTTGTGCCCAGTGTTGCCTGTGTCTCTTGGTTATCAATTCGTGATTGGTCCTTCGGTTTTCACACAATGTTCTGTCTGTTGTGCCCAGTGTTGCCTGTGTCTCTTGGTTATCAGTTATTGATTGGCTCTTCAGTTTTCACACAATGTTCTGTCTGTTGTGCCCAGTGTTGTCGCTGTCTCTGGATTATCAATTCTTGATTGGTCCTTCGGTTTTCACACAATGTTCTGTCTGTTGTGCCCAGTGTTGCCTGTGTCTCTTGGTTATCAGTTATTGATTGGCTCTTCGGTTTTCACACAATGTTCTGTCTGTTGTGCCCAGTGTTGCCTCTGTCTCTGGATTATCACTTCTTGAATTGTTCTTCAGTTTTCACATAATGTTCTGTCTGTTGTGCCCAGTGTTGCCTGTGTCTCTTGGTTATCAGTTATTGATTGGCTCTTCGGTTTTCACACAATGTTCTGTCTGTTGTGCCCAGTGTTGCCTGTGTCTCTTGGTTATCAGTTATTGATTGGCTCTTCGGTTTTCACACAATGTTCTGTCTGTTTTGCCCAGTGTTGCCTGTGTCTCTTGGTTATCAGTTATTGATTGGCTCTTCGGTTTTCACACAATGTTCTGTCTGTTGTGCCCAGTGTTGCCTGTGTCTCTTGGTTATCAGTTATTGATTGGCCCTTCGGTTTTCACACAATGTTCTGTCTGTTTTGCCCAGTGTTGCCTGTGTCTCTTGGTTATCAGTTATTGATTGGCTCTTCGGTTTTCACACAATGTTCTGTCTGTTGTGCCCACTGTTGCCTGTGTCTCTTGGTTATCAGTTATTGATTGGCTCTTCGGTTTTCACACAATGTTCTGTCTGTTGTGCCCAGTGTTGCCTCTGTCTCTGGATTATCAGTTATTGATTGGTCCTTCGGTTTTCACACAATGTTCTGTCTGTTGTGCCCAGTGTTGCCTGTGTCTCTTGGTTATCAGTTATTGATTGGCTCTTCGGTTTTCACACAATGTTCTGTCTGTTGTGCCCAGTGTTGCCTCTGTCTCTGGATTATCACTTCTTGATTTGTTCTTCAGTTTTCACACAATGTTCTGTCTGTTGTGCCCAGTGTTGCCTGTGTCTCTTGGTTATCAGTTATTGATTGGCTCTTCGGTTTTCACACAATGTTCTGTCTGTTGTGCCCAGTGTTGCCTGTGTCTCTTGGTTATCAGTTATTGATTGGCTCTTCGGTTTTCACACAATGTTCTGTCTGTTGTGCCCAGTGTTGTCGCTGTCTCTGGATTATCACTTCTTGATTTGTTCTTCAGTTTTCACACAATGTTCTGTCTGTTGTGCCCAGTGTTGCCTGTGTCTCTTGGTTATCAGTTATTGATTGGCTCTTCGGTTTTCACACAATGTTCTGTCTGTTGTGCCCAGTGTTGCCTGTGTCTCTTGGTTATCAGTTATTGATTGGCTCTTCGGTTTTCACACAATGTTCTGTCTGTTTTGCCCAGTGTTGCCTGTGTCTCTTGGTTATCAGTTATTGATTGGCTCTTCGGTTTTCACACAATGTTCTGTTTGTTGTGCCCAGTGTTGCCTGTGTCTCTTGGTTATCAGTTATTGATTGGCCCTTCGGTTTTCACACAATGTTTTGTCTGTTGTGCCCAGTGTTGCCTGTGTCTCTTGGTTATCAGTTATTGATTTGTTCTTCAGTTTTCACACAATGTTCTGTCTGTTGTGCCCAGTGTTGCCTCTGTCTCTGGATTATCACTTCTTGATTTGTTCTTCAGTTTTCACACAATGTTCTGTCTGTTGTGCCCAGTGTTGCCTCTGTCTCTTGGTTATCAGTTATTGATTGGCTCTTCGGTTTTCACACAATGTTCTGTCTGTTGTGCCCAGTGTTGCCTCTGTCTCTGGATTATCACTTCTTGAATTGTTCTTCAGTTTTCACACAATGTTCTGTCTGTTGTGCCCAGTGTTGCCTGTGTCTCTTGGTTATCAGTTATTGATTGGCTCTTCGGTTTTCACACAATGTTCTGTCTGTTGTGCCCAGTGTTGCCTGTGTCTCTTGGTTATCAGTTATTGATTGGCTCTTCGGTTTTCACACAATGTTCTATCTGTTTTGCCCAGTGTTGCCTGTGTCTCTTGGTTATCAGTTATTGATTGGCTCTTCGGTTTTCACACAATGTTCTGTCTGTTGCGCCCAGTGTTGCCTGTGTCTCTTGGTTATCAGTTATTGATTGGCCCTTCGGTTTTCACACAATGTTCTGTCTGTTGTGCCCAGTGTTGCCTGTGTCTCTTGGTTATCAATTCTTGATTGGTCCTTCGGTTTTCACACAATGTTCTGTCTGTTGTGCCCAGTGTTGCCTGTGTCTCTTGGTTATCAGTTATTGATTGGCTCTTCGGTTTTTTACACAATGTTCTGTCTGTTGTGCCCAGTGTTGCCGCTGTCTCTGGATTATCACTTCTTGATTTGTTCTTCAGTTTTCACACAATGTTCTGTCTGTTGTGCCCAGTGTTGCCTGTGTCTCTTGGTTATCAGTTATTGATTGGCTCTTCGGTTTTCACACAATGTTCTGTCTGTTGTGCCCAGTGTTGCCTGTGTCTCTTGGTTATCAGTTATTGATTGGCTCTTCGGTTTTCACACAATGTTCTGTCTGTTTTGCCCAGTGTTGCCTGTGTCTCTTGGTTATCAGTTATTGATTGGCTCTTCGGTTTTCACACAATGTTCTGTCTGTTGTGCCCAGTGTTGCCTGTGTCTCTTGGTTATCAGTTATTGATTGGCCCTTCGGTTTTCACACAATGTTTTGTCTGTTGTGCCCAGTGTTGCCTGTGTCTCTTGGTTATCAGTTATTGATTTGTTCTTCAGTTTTCACACACTGTTCTGTCTGTTGTGCCCAGTGTTGCCTCTGTCTCTGGATTATCACTTCTTGATTTGTTCTTCAGTTTTCACACAATGTTCTGTCTGTTGTGCCCAGTATTGCCTGTGTCTCTTGGTTATCAGTTATTGATTGGCTCTTCGGTTTTCACACAATGTTCTGTCTGTTGTGCCCAGTGTTGCCTCTGTCTCTGGATTATCACTTCTTGATTGGTCCTTCGGTTTTCACACAATGTTCTGTCTGTTGTGCCCAGTGTTGCCTGTGTCTCTTGGTTATCAGTTATTGATTGGCTCTTCGGTTTTCACACAATGTTCTGTCTGTTGTGCCCAGTGTTGCCTGTGTCTCTTGGTTATCAGTTATTGATTGGCTCTTCGGTTTTCACACAATGTTCTGTCTGTTGTGCCCAGTGTTGCCTGTGTCTCTTGGTTATCAGTTATTGATTGGCTCTTCGGTTTTCACACAATGTTCTGTCTGTTGTGCCCAGTGTTGCCTGTGTCTCTTGGTTATCAATTCTTGATTGGTCCTTCGGTTTTCACACAATGTTCTGTCTGTTGTGCCCAGTGTTGCCTGTGTCTCTTGGTTATCAGTTATTGATTGGCTCTTCGGTTTTCACACAATGTTCTGTCTGTTGTGCCCAGTGTTGCCTCTGTCTCTGGATTATCACTTCTTGAATTGTTCTTCAGTTTTCACACAATGTTCTGTCTGTTGTGCCCAGTGTTGCCTGTGTCTCTTGGTTATCAGTTATTGATTGGCTCTTCGGTTTTCACACAATGTTCTGTCTGTTGTGCCCAGTGTTGCCTGTGTCTCTTGGTTATCAGTTATTGATTGGCTCTTCGGTTTTCACACAATGTTCTGTCTGTTTTGCCCAGTGTTGCCTGTGTCTCTTGGTTATCAGTTATTGATTGGCTCTTCGGTTTTCACACAATGTTCTGTCTGTTGTGCCCAGTGTTGCCTGTGTCTCTTGGTTATCAGTTATTGATTGGCCCTTCGGTTTTCAAACAATGTTCTGTCTGTTTTTCCCAGTGTTGCCTGTGTCTCTTGGTTATCAGTTATTGATTGGCTCTTCGGTTTTCACACAATGTTCTGTCTGTTGTGCCCAGTGTTGCCTGTGTCTCTTGGTTATCAGTTATTGATTGGCTCTTCGGTTTTCACACAATGTTCTGTCTGTTGTGCCCAGTGTTGCCTCTGTCTCTGGATTATCACTTCTTGATTGGTCCTTCGGTTTTCACACAATGTTCTGTCTGTTGTGCCCAGTGTTGCCTGTGTCTCTTGGTTATCAGTTATTGATTGGCTCTTCGGTTTTCACACAATGTTCTGTCTGTTGTGCCCAGTGTTGCGTCTGTCTCTGGATTATCACTTCTTGATTTGTTCTTCGGTTTTCACACAATGTTCTGTCTGTTGTGCCCAGTGTTGCCTGTGTCTCTTGGTTATCAGTTATTGATTGGCTCTTCGGTTTTCACACAATGTTCTGTCTGTTGTGCCCAGTGTTGCCTGTGTCTCTTGGTTATCAGTTATTGATTGGCTCTTCGGTTTTAACACAATGTTCTGTCTGTTTTGCCCAGTGTTGCCTGTGTCTCTTGGTTATCAGTTATTGATTGGCTCTTCGGTTTTCACACAATGTTCTGTCTGTTGTGCCCAGTGTTGCCTGTGTCTCTTGGTTATCAGTTATTGATTGGCCCTTCGGTTTTCACACAATGTTCTGTCTGTTGTGCCCAGTGTTGCCTGTGTCTCTTGGTTATCAGTTATTGATTGGCTCTTCGGTTTTCACACAATGTTCTGTCTGTTGTGCCCAGTGTTGCCTGTGTCTCTTGGTTATCAGTTATTGATTGGCTCTTCGGTTTTCACACAATGTTCTGTCTGTTTTGCCCAGTGTTGCCTGTGTCTCTTGGTTATCAGTTATTGATTGGCTCTTCGGTTTTCACACAATGTTCTGTCTGTTGTGCCCAGTGTTGCCTGTGTCTCTTGGTTATCAGTTATTGATTGGCTCTTCGGTTTTCACACAATGTTCTGTCTGTTGTGCCCAGTGTTGCCTGTGTCTCTTGGTTATCAATTCGTGATTGGTCCTTCGGTTTTCACACAATGTTCTGTCTGTTGTGCCCAGTGTTGCCTGTGTCTCTTGGTTATCAGTTATTGATTGGCTCTTCGGTTTTCACACAATGTTCTGTCTGTTGTGCCCAGTGTTGCCGCTGTCTCTGGATTATCACTTCTTGATTTGTTCTTCAGTTTTCACACAATGTTCTGTCTGTTGTGCCCAGTGTTGCCTGTGTCTCTTGGTTATCAGTTATTGATTGGCTCTTCGGTTTTCACACAATGTTCTGTCTGTTGTGCCCAGTGTTGCCTGTGTCTCTTGGTTATCAGTTATTGATTGGCTCTTCGGTTTTCACACAATGTTCTGTCTGTTTTGCCCAGTGTTGCCTGTGTCTCTTGGTTATCAGTTATTGATTGGCTCTTCGGTTTTCACACAATGTTCTGTCTGTTGTGCCCAGTGTTGCCTGTGTCTCTTGGTTATCAGTTATTGATTGGCTCTTCGGTTTTCACACAATGTTCTGTCTGTTTTGCCCAGTGTTGCCTGTGTCTCTTGGTTATCAGTTATTGATTGGCTCTTCGGTTTTCACACAATGTTCTGTCTGTTGTGCCCAGTGTTGCCTGTGTCTCTTGGTTATCAATTCGTGATTGGTCCTTCGGTTTTCACACAATGTTCTGTCTGTTGTGCCCAGTGTTGCCTGTGTCTCTTGGTTATCAGTTATTGATTGGCTCTTCGGTTTTCACACAATGTTCTGTCTGTTGTGCCCAGTGTTGCCGCTGTCTCTGGATTATCACTTCTTGATTTGTTCTTCAGTTTTCACACAATGTTCTGTCTGTTGTGCCCAGTGTTGCCTGTGTCTCTTGGTTATCAGTTATTGATTGGCTCTTCGGTTTTCACACAATGTTCTGTCTGTTGTGCCCAGTGTTGCCTGTGTCTCTTGGTAATCAGTTATTGATTGGCTCTTCGGTTTTCACACAATGTTCTGTCTGTTGTGCCCAGTGTTGCCTGTGTCTCTTGGTTATCAGTTATTGATTGGCTCTTCGGTTTTCACACAATGTTCTGTCTGTTGTGCCCAGTGTTGCCTGTGTCTCTTGGTTATCAATTCGTGATTGGTCCTTCGGTTTTCACAAAATGTTCTGTCTGTTGTGCCCAGTGTTGCCTGTGTCTCTTGGTTATCAGTTATTGATTGGCTCTTCGGTTTTCACACAATGTTCTGTCTGTTGTGCCCAGTGTTGCCGCTGTCTCTGGATTATCACTTCTTGATTTGTTCTTCAGTTTTCACACAATGTTCTGTCTGTTGTGCCCAGTGTTGCCTGTGTCTCTTGGTTATCAGTTATTGATTGGCTCTTCGGTTTTCACACAATGTTCTGTCTGTTGTGCCCAGTGTTGCCTGTGTCTCTTGGTTATCAGTTATTGATTGGCTCTTCGGTTTTCACACAATGTTCTGTCTGTTTTGCCCAGTGTTGCCTGTGTCTCTTGGTTATCAGTTATTGATTGGCTCTTCGGTTTTCACACAATGTTCTGTCTGTTGTGCCCAGTGTTGCCTGTGTCTCTTGGTTATCAGTTATTGATTGGCTCTTCGGTTTTCACACAATGTTCTGTCTGTTGTGCCCAGTGTTGCCTGTGTCTCTTGGTTATCAGTTATTGATTGGCTCTTCGGTTTTCACACAATGTTCTGTCTGTTGTGCCCAGTGTTGCCTGTGTCTCTTGGTTATCAATTCGTGATTGGTCCTTCGGTTTTCACACAATGTTCTGTCTGTTGTGCCCAGTGTTGCCTGTGTCTCTTGGTTATCAGTTATTGATTGGCTCTTCGGTTTTCACACAATGTTCTGTCTGTTGTGCCCAGTGTTGCCGCTGTCTCTGGATTATCACTTCTTGATTTGTTCTTCAGTTTTCACACAATGTTCTGTCTGTTGTGCCCAGTGTTGCCTGTGTCTCTTGGTTATCAGTTATTGATTGGCTCTTCGGTTTTCACACAATGTTCTGTCTGTTGTGCCCAGTGTTGCCTGTGTCTCTTGGTTATCAGTTATTGATTGGCTCTTCGGTTTTCACACAATGTTCTGTCTGTTTTGCCCAGTGTTGCCTGTGTCTCTTGGTTATCAGTTATTGATTGGCTCTTCGGTTTTCACACAATGTTCTGTCTGTTGTGCTCAGTGTTGCCTGTGTCTCTTGGTTATCAGTTATTGATTGGCCCTTCGGTTTTCACACAATGTTTTGTCTGTTGTGCCCAGTGTTGCCTGTGTCTCTTGGTTATCAGTTATTGATTTGTTCTTCAATTTTCACACAATGTTCTGTCTGTTGTGCCCAGTGTTGCCTCTGTCTCTGGATTATCACTTCTTGATTTGTTCTTCAGTTTTCACACAATGTTCTGTCTGTTGTGCCCAGTGTTGCCTGTGTCTCTTGGTTATCAGTTATTGATTGGCTCTTCGGTTTTCACACAATGTTCTGTCTGTTGTGCCCAGTGTTGCCTCTGTCTCTGGATTATCACTTCTTGATTGGTCCTTCGGTTTTCACACAATGTTCTGTCTGTTGTGCCCAGTGTTGCCTGTGTCTCTTGGTTATCAGTTATTGATTGGCTCTTCGGTTTTCACACAATGTTCTGTCTGTTGTGCCCAGTGTTGCCTGTGTCTCTTGGTTATCAGTTATTGATTGGCTCTTCGGTTTTCACACAATGTTCTGTCTGTTGTGCCCAGTGTTGCCTGTGTCTCTTGGTTATCAGTTATTGATTGGCTCTTCGGTTTTCACACAATGTTCTGTCTGTTGTGCCCAGTGTTGCCTGTGTCTCTTGGTTATCAATTCTTGATTGGTCCTTCGGTTTTCACACAATGTTCTGTCTGTTGTGCCCAGTGTTGCCTGTGTCTCTTGGTTATCAGTTATTGATTGGCTCTTCGGTTTTCACACAATGTTCTGTCTGTTGTGCCCAGTGTTGCCTCTGTCTCTGGATTATCACTTCTTGAATTGTTCTTCAGTTTTCACACAATGTTCTGTCTGTTGTGCCCAGTGTTGTCTGTGTCTCTTGGTTATCAGTTATTGATTGGCTCTTCGGTTTTCACACAATGTTCTGTCTGTTGTGCCCAGTGTTGCCTGTGGCTCTTGGTTATCAGTTATTGATTGGCTCTTCGGTTTTCACACAATGTTCTGTCTGTTTTGCCCAGTGTTGCCTGTGTCTCTTGGTTATAAGTTATTGATTGGCTCTTCGGTTTTCACACAATGTTCTGTCTGTTGTGCCCAGTGTTGCCTGTGTCTCTTGGTTATCAGTTATTGATTGGCCCTTCGGTTTTCACACAATGTTCTGTCTGTTTTGCCCAGTGTTGCCTGTGTCTCTTGGTTATCAGTTATTGATTAGCTCTTCGGTTTTCACACAATGTTCTGTCTGTTGTGCCCAGTGTTGCCTGTGTCTCTTGGTTATCAGTTATTGATTGGCTCTTCGGTTTTCACACAATGTTCTGTCTGTTGTGCCCAGTGTTGCCTCTATCTCTGGATTATCACTTCTTGATTGGTCCTTCGGTTTTCACACAATGTTCTGTCTGTTGTGCCCAGTGTTGCCTGTGTCTCCTGGTTATCAGTTATTGATTGGCCCTTCGGTTTTCACACAATGTTCTGTCTGTTGTGCCCAGTGTTGCCTCTGTCTCTGGATTATCACTTCTTGATTTGTTCTTCAGTTTTCACACAATGTTCTGTCTGTTGTGCCCAGTGTTGCCTGTGTCTCTTGGTTATCAGTTATTGATTGGCTCTTCGGTTTTCACACAATGTTCTGTCTGTTGTGCCCAGTGTTGCCTGTGTCTCTTGGTTATCAGTTATTGATTGGCTCTTCGGTTTTCACACAATGTTCTGTCTGTTTTGCCCAGTGTTGCCTGTGTCTCTTGGTTATCAGTTATTGATTGGCCCTTCGGTTTTCACACAATGTTCTGTTTGCTGTGCCCAGTGTTGCCTGTGTCTCTTGGTTATCAGTTATTGATTGGCTCTTCGGTTTTCACACAATGTTCTGTCTGTTGTGCCCAGTGTTGCCTGTGTCTCTTGGTTATCAATTCGTGATTGGTCCTTCGGTTTTCACACAATGTTCTGTCTGTTGTGCCCAGTGTTGCCTGTGTCTCTTGGTTATCAGTTATTGATTGGCCCTTCGGTTTTCACACAATGTTCTGTTTGTTGTGCCCAGTGTTGCCGCTGTCTCTGGATTATCACTTCTTGATTTGTTCTTCAGTTTTCACACAATGTTCTGTCTGTTGTGCCCAGTGTTGCCTGTGTCTCTTGGTTATCAGTTATTGATTGGCTCTTCGGTTTTCACACAATGTTCTGTCTGTTGTGCCCAGTGTTGCCTGTGTTTCTTGGTTATCAGTTATTGATTGGCTCTTCGGTTTTCACACAATGTTCTGTCTGTTGTGCCCAGTGTTGCCTATGTCTCTTGGTTATCAGTTATTGATTGGCCCTTCGGTTTTCACACAATGTTTTGTCTGTTGTGCCCAGTGTTGCCTGTGTCTCTTGGTTATCAGTTATTGATTTGTTCTTCAGTTTTCACACAATGTTCTGTCTGTTGTGCCTAGTGTTGCCTGTGTCTCTTGGTTATCAATTCTTGATTGGTCCTTCGGTTTTCACACAATGTTCTGTCTGTTGTGCCCAGTGTTGCCTGTGTCTCTTGGTTATCAGTTATTGATTGGCTCTTCGGTTTTCACACAATGTTCTGTCTGTTGTGCCCAGTGTTGCCTCTGTCTCTGGATTATCACTTCTTGAATTGTTCTTCAGTTTTCACACAATGTTCTGTCTGTTGTGCCCATTGTTGCCTGTGTCTCTTGGTTATCAGTTATTGATTGGCTCTTCGGTTTTCACACAATGTTCTGTCTGTTTTGCCCAGTGTTGCCTGTGTCTCTTGGTTATCAGTTATTGATTGGCTCTTCGGTTTTCACACAATGTTCTGTCTGTTGTGCCCAGTGTTGCCTGTGTCTCTTGGTTATCAGTTATTGATTGGCCCTTCGGTTTTCACACAATGTTCTGTCTGTTGTGCCCAGTGTTGCCTGTGTCTCTTGGTTATCAATTCTTGATTGGTCCTTCGGTTTTCACACAATGTTCTGTCTGTTGTGCCCAGTGTTGCCTGTGTCTCTTGGTTATCAGTTATTGATTGGCTCTTCGGTTTTCACACAATGTTCTGTCTGTTGTGCCCAGTGTTGCCGCTGCCTCTGGATTATCACTTCTTGATTTGTTCTTCAGTTTTCACACAATGTTCTGTCTGTTGTGCCCAGTGTTGCCTGTGTCTCTTGGTTATCAGTTATTGATTGGCTCTTCGGTTTTCACACAATGTTCTGTCTGTTGTGCCCAGTGTTGCCTGTGTCTCTTGGTTATCAGTTATTGATTGGCTCTTCGGTTTTCACACAATGTTCTGTCTGTTTTGCCCAGTGTTGCCTGTGTCTCTTGGTTATCAGTTATTGATTGGCCCTTCGGTTTTCACACAATGTTCTGTCTGTTGTGCCCAGTGTTGCCTGTGTCTCTTGGTTATCAGTTATTGATTGGCTCTTCGGTTTTCACACAATGTTCTGTCTGTTGTGCCCAGTGTTGCCTGTGTCTCTTGGTTATCAGTTATTGATTGGCCCTTCGGTTTTCACACAATGTTCTGTCTGTTTTGCCCAGTGTTGCCTGTGTCTCTTGGTTATCAGTTATTGATTTGTTCTTCAGTTTTCACACAATGTTCTGTCTGTTGTGCCCAGTGTTGCCTGTGTCTCTTGGTTATCAGTTATTGATTGGCCCTTCGGTTTTCACACAATGTTCTGTCTGTTGTACCCAGTGTTGCCTGTGTCTCTTGGTTATCAGTTATTGATTGGCCCTTCGGTTTTCACACAATGTTCTGTCTGTTTTGCCCAGTGTTGCCTGTGTCTCTTGGTTATCAGTTATTGATTGGCTCTTCGGTTTTCACACAATGTTCTGTCTGTTGTGCCCAGTGTTGCCTGTGTCTCTTGGTTATCAGTTATTGATTGGCTCTTCTGTTTTCACACAATGTTCTGTCTGTTGTGCCCAGTGTTGCCTGTGTCTCTTTGTTATCAGTTATTGATTGGCTCTTCAGTTTTCACACAATGTTCTGTCTGTTGTGCCCAGTGTTGCCTATGTCTCTCGGTTATCAATTCTTGATTGGTCCTTCGGTTTTCACACAATGTTCTGTCTGTTGTGCCCAGTGTTGCCTGTGTCTCTTGGTTATCAGTTATTGATTGGCTCTTCGGTTTTCACACAATGTTCTGTCTGTTGTGCCCAGTGTTGCCTCTGTCTCTGGATTATTACTTCTTGATTTGTTCTTCAGTTTTCACACAATGTTCTGTCTGTTGTGCCCAGTGTTGCCTGTGTCTCTTGGTTATCAGTTATTGATTGGCTCTTCGGTTTTCACACAATGTTCTGTCTGTTTTGCCCAGTGTTGCCTGTGTCTCTTGGTTATCAGTTATTGATTGGCTCTTCGGTTTTCACACAATGTTCTGTCTGTTGTGCCCAGTGTTGCCTGTGTCTCTTGGTTATCAGTTATTGATTGGCTCTTCGGTTTTCACACAATGTTCTGTCTGTTGTGCCCAGTGTTGCCTGTGTCTCTTGGTTATCAGTTATTGATTGGCTCTTCGGTTTTCACACAATGTTCTGTCTGTTGTGCAGAGTGTTGCCTGTGTCTCTTGGTTATCAGTTATTGATTGGCTCTTCGGTTTTCACACAATGTTCTGTCTGTTTTGCCCAGTGTTGCCTGTGTCTCTTGGTTATCAGTTATTGATTGGCTCTTCGGTTTTCACACAATGTTCTGTTTGTTGTGCCCACTGTTGCCTGTGTCTCTTGGTTATCAGTTATTGATTGGCTCTTCCGTTTTCACACAATGTTCTGTCTGTTTTGCCCAGTGTTGCCTGTGTCTCTTGGTTATCAGTTATTGATTGACCCTTCGGTTTTCACACAATGTTTTGTCTGTTGTGCCCATTGTTGCCTCTGTCTCTGGATTATCACTTCTTGATTTGCTCTTCGGTTTCACACAATGTTCTGTCTGTTGTGCCCAGTGTTACCTGTGTCTCTTGGTTATCAGTTATTGATTAGCCCATCGGTTTTCATACCATGTTCTGTTTGTTGTGCCTAGTGTTACCTGTGTCTCTGGATTATCATTTCTTGATTGGCCCTTCGGTTGTCACAATGTTCTGTCTGTTGTGCCCAGTGTTGCCTGTGTCTCTTGGTTATCAATTCTTGATTGGTCCTTCGGTTTTCACACAATGTTCTGTCTGTTGTGCCCAGTGTTGCCTCTGTCTCTTGGTTATCAGTTATTGATTGGCTCTTCGGTTTTCACACAATGTTCTGTCTGTTGTGCCCAGTGTTGCCTGTGTCTCTTGGTTATCAGTTATTGACTGGCTCTTCGGTTTTCACACAATGTTCTGTCTGTTTTGCCCAGTGTTGCCTGTGTCTCTTGGTTATCAGTTATTGATTGGCCCTTCGGTTTTCACACAATGTTCTGTCTGTTGTGCCCAGTGTTGCCTCTGTCTCTGGATTATCACTTCTTGATTTGTTCTTCGGTTTTCACACAATGTTCTGTCTGTTGTGCCCAGTGTTACCTGTGTCTCTTGGTTATCAGTTATTGATTAGCCCATCGGTTTTCATACAATGTTCTGTTTGTTGTGCCTAGTGTTACCTGTGTCTCTGGATTATCATTTCTTGATTGGCCCTTCGGTTGTCACAATGTTCTGTCTGTTGTGCCCAGTGTTGCCTGTGTCTCTTGGTTATCAATTCTTGATTGGTCCTTCAGTTTTCACACAATGTTCTGTCTGTTGTGCCCAGTGTTGCCTGTGTCTCTTGGTTATCAGTTATTGATTGGCTCTTCGGTTTTCACACAATGTTCTGTCTGTTGTGCCCAGTGTTGCCTGTGTCTCTTGGTTATCAGTTATTGATTGGCTCTTCGGTTTTCACACAATGTTCTGTCTGTTTTGCCCAGTGTTGCCTGTGTCTCTTGGTTATCAGTTATTGATTGGCCCTTCGGTTTTCACACAATGTTCTGTCTGTTGTGCCCAGTGTTGCCTCTGTCTCTGGATTATCACTTCTTAATTTGTTCTTCGGTTTTCACACAATGTTCTGTCTGTTGTGCCCAGTGTTGCCTGTGTCTCTTGGTTATCAGTTATTGATTGGCCCTTCGGTTTTCACACAATGTTCTGTCTGTTGTGCCCAGTGTTGCCTCTGTCTCTGGATTATCATTTCTTGATTGGCCCTTCGGTTGTCACAATGTTCTGTCTGTTGTGCCCAGTGTTGTCTGTGTCTCTTGGTTATCAGTTATTGATTGGCTCTTCGGTTTTCACACAATGTTCCGTCTGTTGTGCCCAGTGTTACCTGTGTCTCTTGGTTATCAGTTATTGATTAGCCCATCGGTTTTCATACAATGTTCTGTTTGTTGTGCCTAGTGTTACCTGTGTCTCTGGATTATCATTTCTTGATTGGCCCTTCGGTTGTCACAATATTCTGTTTGTTGTGCCTAGTGTTACCTGTGTCTCTGGATTATCATTTCTTGATTGGCCCTTCGGTTGTCACAATGTTCTGTCTGTTGTGCCCAGTGTTGCCTGTGTCTCTTGGTTATCAATTCTTGATTGGTCCTTCGGTTTTCACACAATGTTCTGTCTGTTGTGCCCAGTGTTGCATGTGTCTCTTGGTTATCAGTTATTGATTGGCTCTTCGGTTTTCACACAATGTTCTGTCTGTTGTGCCCAGTGTTACCTGTGTCTCTTGGTTATCAGTTATTGATTAGCCCATCGGTTTTCATACAATGTTCTGTTCGTTGTGCCTAGTGTTACCTGTGTCTCTGGATTATCATTTCTTGATTGGACCTTCGGTTTTCACACAATGTTCTGTCTGTTGTGCCCAGTGGTGCCTGTGACTCTTGGTTATCAGTTATTGATTGGCCCTTCGGTTTTCACACAATGTTCTGTCTGTTGTGCCCAGTGTTGCCTCTGTCTCTGGATTATCATTTCTTGATTGGCCCTTCGGTTGTCACAATGTTCTGTCTGTTGTGCCCAGTGTTGCCTGTGTCTATTGGTTATCAGTTATTGATTGGCTCTTCGGTTTTCACACAATGTTCTGTCTGTTGTGCCCAGTGTTACCTGTGTCTCTTGGTTATCAGTTATTGATTAGCCCATCGGTTTTCATACAATGTTCTGTTTGTTGTGCCTAGTGTTACCTGTGTCTCTGGATTATCATTTCTTGATTGGCCCTTCGGTTGTCACAATGTTCTGTCTGTTGTGCCCAGTGTTGCCTGTGTCTCTTGGTTATCAGTTATTGATTGGCTCTTCGGTTTTCACACAATGTTCTGTCTGTTGTGCCCAGTGTTGCCTCTGTCTCTTGGTTATCAGTTATTGATTGGCTCTTCGGTTTTCACACAATGTTCTGTCTGTTGTGCCCAGTGTTGCCTGTGTCTCTTGGTTATCAGTTATTGACTGGCTCTTCGGTTTTCACACAATGTTCTGTCTGTTTTGCCCAGTGTTGCCTGTGTCTCTTGGTTATCAGTTATTGATTGGCCCTTCGGTTTTCACACAATGTTCTGTCTGTTGTGCCCAGTGTTGCCTCTGTCTCTGGATTATCACTTCTTGATTTGTTCTTCGGTTTTCACACAATGTTCTGTCTGTTGTGCCCAGTGTTACCTGTGTCTCTTGGTTATCAGTTATTGATTAGCCCATCGGTTTTCATACAATGTTCTGTTTGTTGTGCCTAGTGTTACCTGTGTCTCTGGATTATCATTTCTTGATTGGCCCTTCGGTTGTCACAATGTTCTGTCTGTTGTGCCCAGTGTTGCCTGTGTCTCTTGGTTATCAATTCTTGATTGGTCCTTCAGTTTTCACACAATGTTCTGTCTGTTGTGCCCAGTGTTGCCTGTGTCTCTTGGTTATCAGTTATTGATTGGCTCTTCGGTTTTCACACAATGTTCTGTCTGTTGTGCCCAGTGTTGCCTGTGTCTCTTGGTTTTCAGTTATTGATTGGCTCTTCGGTTTTCACACAATGTTCTGTCTGTTTTGCCCAGTGTTGCCTGTGTCTCTTGGTTATCAGTTATTGATTGGCCCTTCGGTTTTCACACAATGTTCTGTCTGTTGTGCCCAGTGTTGCCTCTGTCTCTGGATTATCACTTCTTGATTTGTTCTTCGGTTTTCACACAATGTTCTGTCTGTTGTGCCCAGTGTTGCCTGTGTCTCTTGGTTATCAGTTATTGATTGGCCCTTCGGTTTTCACACAATGTTCTGTCTGTTGTGCCCAGTGTTGCCTCTGTCTCTGGATTATCATTTCTTGATTGGCCCTTCGGTTGTCACAATGTTCTGTCTGTTGTGCCCAGTGTTGTCTGTGTCTCTTGGTTATCAGTTATTGATTGGCTCTTCGGTTTTCACACAATGTTCCGTCTGTTGTGCCCAGTGTTACCTGTGTCTCTTGGTTATCAGTTATTGATTAGCCCATCGGTTTTCATACAATGTTCTGTTTGTTGTGCCTAGTGTTACCTGTGTCTCTGGATTATCATTTCTTGATTGGCCCTTCGGTTGTCACAATGTTCTGTTTGTTGTGCCTAGTGTTACCTGTGTCTCTGGATTATCATTTCTTGATTGGCCCTTCGGTTGTCACAATGTTCTGTCTGTTGTGCCCAGTGTTGCCTGTGTCTCTTGGTTATCAATTCTTGATTGGTCCTTCGGTTTTCACACAATGTTCTGTCTGTTGTGCCCAGTGTTGCATGTGTCTCTTGGTTATCAGTTATTGATTGGCTCTTCGGTTTTCACACAATGTTCTGTCTGTTGTGCCCAGTGTTACCTGTGTCTCTTGGTTATCAGTTATTGATTAGCCCATCGGTTTTCATACAATGTTCTGTTCGTTGTGCCTAGTGTTACCTGTGTCTCTGGATTATCATTTCTTGATTGGACCTTCGGTTTTCACACAATGTTCTGTCTGTTGTGCCCAGTGTTGCCTGTGACTCTTGGTTATCAGTTATTGATTGGCCCTTCGGTTTTCACACAATGTTCTGTCTGTTGTGCCCAGTGTTGCCTCTGTCTCTGGATTATCATTTCTTGATTGGCCCTTCGGTTGTCACAATGTTCTGTCTGTTGTGCCCAGTGTTGCCTGTGTCTATTGGTTATCAGTTATTGATTGGCTCTTCGCTTTTCACACAATGTTCTGTCTGTTGTGCCCAGTGTTACCTGTGTCTCTTGGTTATCAGTTATTGATTAGCCCATCGGTTTTCATACAATGTTCTGTTTGTTGTGCCTAGTGTTACCTGTGTCTCTGGATTATCATTTCTTGATTGGCCCTTCGGTTGTCACAATGTTCTGTCTGTTGTGCCCAGTGTTGCCTGTGTCTCTTGGTTATCAGTTATTGATTGGCTCTTCGGTTTTCACACAATGTTCTGTCTGTTGTGCCAAGTGTTACCTGTGTCTCTTGGTTATCAGTTATTGATTAGCCCATCGGTTTTCATGCAATGTTCTGTTTGTTGTGCCTAGTGTTACCTGTGTCTCTTGATTATCATTTCTTGATTGGACCTTCGGTTGTCACAATGTTCTGTCTGTTGTGCCCAGTGTTGCCTGTGTCTCTTGGTTATGAATTCTTGATTGGTCCTTCAGTTTTCACACAATGTTCTGTCTGTTGTGCCCAGTGTTGCCTGTGTCTCTTGGTTATCAGTTATTGATTGGCTCTTCGGTTTTCACACAATGTTCTGTCTGTTGTGCCCAGTGTTGCCTGTGTCTCTTGGTTATCAGTTATTGATTGGCTCTTCGATTTTCACACAATGTTCTGTCTGTTTTGCCCAGTGTTGCCTGTGTCTCTTGGTTATCAGTTATTGATTAGCCCATCGGTTTTCATACAATGTTCTGTTTGTTGTGCCTAGTGTTACCTGTGTCTCTGGATTATCATTTCTTGATTGGCCCTTCGGTTGTCACAATGTTCTGTCTGTTGTGCCCAGTGTTGCCTGTGTCTCTTGGTTATGAATTCTTGATTGGTCCTTCAGTTTTCACACAATGTTCTGTCTGTTGTGCCCAGTGTTGCCTGTGTCTCTTGGTTATCAGTTATTGATTGGCTCTTCGGTTTTCACACAATGTTCTGTCTGTTGTGCCCAGTGTTGCCTGTGTCTCTTGGTTATCAGTTATTGATTGGTTCTTCGGTTTTCACACAATGTTCTGTCTGTTTTGCCCAGTGTTGCCTGTGTCTCTTGGTTATCAGTTATTGATTGGCCCTTCGGTTTTCACACAATGTTCTGTCTGTTGTGCCCAGTGTTGCCTGTGTCTCTTGGTTATCAGTTATTGATTGGCTCTTCGGTTTTCACACAATGTTCTGTCTGTTTTGTCCAGTGTTGCCTGTGTCTCTTGGTTATCAGTTATTGATTGGCCCTTCGGTTTTCACACAATGTTCTGTCTGTTGTGCCCAGTGTTGCCTGTGTCTCTTGGTTATCAGTTATTGATTGGCTCTTCGGTTTTCACACAATGTTCTGTCTGTTGTGCCCAGTGTTGCCTGTGTCTCTTGGTTATCAATTATTGATTGGCCCTTCGGTTTTCACACAATGTTCTGTCTGTTGTGCCCAGTGTTGCCTCTGTCTCTGGATTATCACTTCTTGATTTGTTCTTCGGTTTTCACACAATGTTCTGTCTGTTGTGCCCAGTGTTACCTGTGTCTCTTGGTTATCAGTTATTGATTAGCCCATCGGTTTTCATACAATGTTCTGTTTGTTGTGCCTAGTGTTACCTGTGTCTCTGGATTATCATTTCTTGATTGGCCCTTCGGTTGTCACAATGTTCTGTCTGTTGTGCCCACTGTTGCCTGTGTCTCTTGGTTATCAATTCTTGATTGGTCCTTCAGTTTTCACACAATGTTCTGTCTGTTGTGCCCAGTGTTGCCTGTGTCTCTTGGTTATCAGTTATTGATTGGCTCTTCGGTTTTCACACAATGTTCTGTCTGTTGTGCCCAGTGTTGCCTGTGTCTCTTGGTTATCAGTTATTGATTGGCTCTTCGGTTTTCACACAATGTTCTGTCTGTTTTGCCCAGTGTTGCCTGTGTCTCTTGGTTATCAGTTATTGATTGGCCCTTCGGTTTTCACACAATGTTCTGTCTGTTGTGCCCAGTGTTGCCTCTGTCTCTGGATTATCACTTCTTGATTTGTTCTTCGGTTTTCACACAATGTTCTGTCTGTTGTGCCCAGTGTTGCCTGTGTCTCTTGGTTATCAGTTATTGATTGGCCCTTCGGTTTTCACACAATGTTCTGTCTGTTGTGCCCAGTGTTGCCTCTGTCTCTGGATTATCATTTCTTGATTGGCCCTTCGGTTGTCACAATGTTCTGTCTGTTGTGCCCAGTGTTGTCTGTGTCTCTTGGTTATCAGTTATTGATTGGCTCTTCGGTTTTCACACAATGTTCCGTCTGTTGTGCCCAGTGTTACCTGTGTCTCTTGGTTATCAGTTATTGATTAGCCCATCGGTTTTCATACAATGTTCTGTTTGTTGTGCCTAGTGTTACCTGTGTCTCTGGATTATCATTTCTTGATTGGCCCTTCGGTTGTCACAATGTTCTGTTTGTTGTGCCTAGTGTTACCTGTGTCTCTGGATTATCATTTCTTGATTGGCCCTTCGGTTGTCACAATGTTCTGTCTGTTGTGCCCAGTGTTGCCTGTGTCTCTTGGTTATCAATTCTTGATTGGTCCTTCGGTTTTCACACAATGTTCTGTCTGTTGTGCCCAGTGTTGCATGTGTCTCTTGGTTATCAGTTATTGATTGGCTCTTCGGTTTTCACACAATGTTCTGTCTGTTGTGCCCAGTGTTACCTGTGTCTCTTGGTTATCAGTTATTGATTAGCCCATCGGTTTTCATACAATGTTCTGTTCGTTGTGCCTAGTGTTACCTGTGTCTCTGGATTATCATTTCTTGATTGGACCTTCGGTTTTCACACAATGTTCTGTCTGTTGTGCCCAGTGTTGCCTGTGACTCTTGGTTATCAGTTATTGATTGGCCCTTCGGTTTTCACACAATGTTCTGTCTGTTGTGCCCAGTGTTGCCTCTGTCTCTGGATTATCATTTCTTGATTGGCCCTTCGGTTGTCACAATGTTCTGTCTGTTGTGCCCAGTGTTGCCTGTGTCTATTGGTTATCAGTTATTGATTGGCTCTTCGCTTTTCACACAATGTTCTGTCTGTTGTGCCCAGTGTTACCTGTGTCTCTTGGTTATCAGTTATTGATTAGCCCATCGGTTTTCATACAATGTTCTGTTTGTTGTGCCTAGTGTTACCTGTGTCTCTGGATTATCATTTCTTGATTGGCCCTTCGGTTGTCACAATGTTCTGTCTGTTGTGCCCAGTGTTGCCTGTGTCTCTTGGTTATCAGTTATTGATTGGCTCTTCGGTTTTCACACAATGTTCTGTCTGTTGTGCCAAGTGTTACCTGTGTCTCTTGGTTATCAGTTATTGATTAGCCCATCGGTTTTCATGCAATGTTCTGTTTGTTGTGCCTAGTGTTACCTGTGTCTCTTGATTATCATTTCTTGATTGGACCTTCGGTTGTCACAATGTTCTGTCTGTTGTGCCCAGTGTTGCCTGTGTCTCTTGGTTATGAATTCTTGATTGGTCCTTCAGTTTTCACACAATGTTCTGTCTGTTGTGCCCAGTGTTGCCTGTGTCTCTTGGTTATCAGTTATTGATTGGCTCTTCGGTTTTCACACAATGTTCTGTCTGTTGTGCCCAGTGTTGCCTGTGTCTCTTGGTTATCAGTTATTGATTGGCTCTTCGATTTTCACACAATGTTCTGTCTGTTTTGCCCAGTGTTGCCTGTGTCTCTTGGTTATCAGTTATTGATTAGCCCATCGGTTTTCATACAATGTTCTGTTTGTTGTGCCTAGTGTTACCTGTGTCTCTGGATTATCATTTCTTGATTGGCCCTTCGGTTGTCACAATGTTCTGTCTGTTGTGCCCAGTGTTGCCTGTGTCTCTTGGTTATGAATTCTTGATTGGTCCTTCAGTTTTCACACAATGTTCTGTCTGTTGTGCCCAGTGTTGCCTGTGTCTCTTGGTTATCAGTTATTGATTGGCTCTTCGGTTTTCACACAATGTTCTGTCTGTTGTGCCCAGTGTTGCCTGTGTCTCTTGGTTATCAGTTATTGATTGGTTCTTCGGTTTTCACACAATGTTCTGTCTGTTTTGCCCAGTGTTGCCTGTGTCTCTTGGTTATCAGTTATTGATTGGCCCTTCGGTTTTCACACAATGTTCTGTCTGTTGTGCCCAGTGTTGCCTCTGTCTCTGGATTATCACTTCTTGATTTGTTCTTCGGTTTTCACACAATGTTCTGTCTGTTGTGCCCAGTGTTGCCTCTGTCTCTTGGTTATCAGTTATTGATTGGCCCTTCGGTTTTCGCACAATGTTCTGTCTGTTGTACCCAGTGTTGCCTCTGTCTCTGGATTATCATTTCTTGATTGGCCCTTCGGTTGTCACAATGTTCTGTCTGTTGTGCCCAGTGTTGTCTGTGTCTCTTGGTTATCAGTTATTGATTGGCTCTTCGATTTTCACACAATGTTCCGTCTGTTGTGCCCAGTGTTACCTGTGTATCTTGGTTATCAGTTATTGATTAGCCCATCGGTTTTCATACAATGTTCTGTTTGTTGTGCCTAGTGTTACCTGTGTCTCTGGATTATCAATTTTTGATTGGGCCTTCGGTTTTCACACATTGGTCTGTCTGTTGTGCTCAGTATTGCCTCTGTCTCTAGATTATCATTTCTTGATTGGCCCTTCGGTTGTCACAATGTTCTGTTTGTTGTGCCTAGTGTTACCTGTGTCTCTGGATTATCATTTCTTGATTGGCTCTTCGGTTGTCACAATGTTCTGTCTGTTGTGCCCAGTGTTGTCTGTGTCTCTTGGTTATCAGTTATTGATTGGCCCTTCGGTTTTCACACAATGTTCTGTCTGTTGTGCCCAGTGTTGCCTGTGTCTCTTGGTTATCAGTTATTGATTGGCCCTTCGGTTTTCACACAATGTTATGTCTGTTGTGCCCAGTGTTGCCTGTGTCTCTTGGTTATCAGTTATTGATTGGCCCTTCGGTTTTCACACATTGGTCTGTCTGTTGTGCTCAGTATTGCCTCTGTCTCTAGATTATCATTTCTTGATTGGCCCTTCGGTTGTCACAATGTTCTGTTTGTTGTGCCTAGTGTTACCTGTGTCTCTGGATTATCATTTCTTGATTGGCTCTTCGGTTGTCACAATGTTCTGTCTGTTGTGCTCAGTGTTGCCTGTGTCTCTTGGTTATCAGTTATTGATTGGCCCTTCGGTTTTCACACAATGTTCTGTCTGTTTTGCCCAGTGTTGCCTGTGTCTCTTGGTTATCAGTTATTGATTGGCCCTTCGGTTTTCACACAATGTTCTGTCTGTTGTGCCCAGTGTTGCCTGTGTCTCTTGGTTATCAGTTATTGATTGGCCCTTCGGTTGTCACAATGTTCTGTCTGTTGTGCCCAGTGTTGCCTGTGTCTCTTGGTTATCAATTCTTGATTGGTCCTTCAGTTTTCACACAATGTTCTGTCTGTTGTGCCCAGTGTTGCCTGTGTCTCTTGGTTATCAGTTATTGATTGGCTCTTCGGTTTTCACACAATGTTCTGTCTGTTGTGCCCAGTGTTGCCTGTGTCTCTTGGTTATCAGTTATTGATTGGCTCTTCGGTTTTCACACAATGTTCTGTCTGTTTTGTCCAGTGTTGCCTGTGTCTCTTGGTTATCAGTTATTGATTGGCCCTTCGGTTTTCACACAATGTTCTGTCTGTTGTGCCCAGTGTTGCCTGTGTCTCTTGGTTATCAGTTATTGATTGGCTCTTCGGTTTTCACACAATGTTCTGTCTGTTGTGCCCAGTGTTGCCTGTGTCTCTTGGTTATCAATTATTGATTGGCCCTTCGGTTTTCACACAATGTTCTGTCTGTTGTGCCCAGTGTTGCCTCTGTCTCTGGATTATCACTTCTTGATTTGTTCTTCGGTTTTCACACAATGTTCTGTCTGTTGTGCCCAGTGTTACCTGTGTCTCTTGGTTATCAGTTATTGATTAGCCCATCGGTTTTCATACAATGTTCTGTTTGTTGTGCCTAGTGTTACCTGTGTCTCTGGATTATCATTTCTTGATTGGCCCTTCGGTTGTCACAATGTTCTGTCTGTTGTGCCCACTGTTGCCTGTGTCTCTTGGTTATCAATTCTTGATTGGTCCTTCAGTTTTCACACAATGTTCTGTCTGTTGTGCCCAGTGTTGCCTGTGTCTCTTGGTTATCAGTTATTGATTGGCTCTTCGGTTTTCACACAATGTTCTGTCTGTTGTGCCCAGTGTTGCCTGTGTCTCTTGGTTATCAGTTATTGATTGGCTCTTCGGTTTTCACACAATGTTCTGTCTGTTTTGCCCAGTGTTGCCTGTGTCTCTTGGTTATCAGTTATTGATTGGCCCTTCGGTTTTCACACAATGTTCTGTCTGTTGTGCCCAGTGTTGCCTCTGTCTCTGGATTATCACTTCTTGATTTGTTCTTCGGTTTTCACACAATGTTCTGTCTGTTGTGCCCAGTGTTGCCTGTGTCTCTTGGTTATCAGTTATTGATTGGCCCTTCGGTTTTCACACAATGTTCTGTCTGTTGTGCCCAGTGTTGCCTCTGTCTCTGGATTATCATTTCTTGATTGGCCCTTCGGTTGTCACAATGTTCTGTCTGTTGTGCCCAGTGTTGTCTGTGTCTCTTGGTTATCAGTTATTGATTGGCTCTTCGGTTTTCACACAATGTTCCGTCTGTTGTGCCCAGTGTTACCTGTGTCTCTTGGTTATCAGTTATTGATTAGCCCATCGGTTTTCATACAATGTTCTGTTTGTTGTGCCTAGTGTTACCTGTGTCTCTGGATTATCATTTCTTGATTGGCCCTTCGGTTGTCACAATGTTCTGTTTGTTGTGCCTAGTGTTACCTGTGTCTCTGGATTATCATTTCTTGATTGGCCCTTCGGTTGTCACAATGTTCTGTCTGTTGTGCCCAGTGTTGCCTGTGTCTCTTGGTTATCAATTCTTGATTGGTCCTTCGGTTTTCACACAATGTTCTGTCTGTTGTGCCCAGTGTTGCATGTGTCTCTTGGTTATCAGTTATTGATTGGCTCTTCGGTTTTCACACAATGTTCTGTCTGTTGTGCCCAGTGTTACCTGTGTCTCTTGGTTATCAGTTATTGATTAGCCCATCGGTTTTCATACAATGTTCTGTTCGTTGTGCCTAGTGTTACCTGTGTCTCTGGATTATCATTTCTTGATTGGACCTTCGGTTTTCACACAATGTTCTGTCTGTTGTGCCCAGTGTTGCCTGTGACTCTTGGTTATCAGTTATTGATTGGCCCTTCGGTTTTCACACAATGTTCTGTCTGTTGTGCCCAGTGTTGCCTCTGTCTCTGGATTATCATTTCTTGATTGGCCCTTCGGTTGTCACAATGTTCTGTCTGTTGTGCCCAGTGTTGCCTGTGTCTATTGGTTATCAGTTATTGATTGGCTCTTCGCTTTTCACACAATGTTCTGTCTGTTGTGCCCAGTGTTACCTGTGTCTCTTGGTTATCAGTTATTGATTAGCCCATCGGTTTTCATACAATGTTCTGTTTGTTGTGCCTAGTGTTACCTGTGTCTCTGGATTATCATTTCTTGATTGGCCCTTCGGTTGTCACAATGTTCTGTCTGTTGTGCCCAGTGTTGCCTGTGTCTCTTGGTTATCAGTTATTGATTGGCTCTTCGGTTTTCACACAATGTTCTGTCTGTTGTGCCAAGTGTTACCTGTGTCTCTTGGTTATCAGTTATTGATTAGCCCATCGGTTTTCATGCAATGTTCTGTTTGTTGTGCCTAGTGTTACCTGTGTCTCTGGAT
This sequence comes from Bathymodiolus brooksi, assembly GCA_963680875.1. NCBI lineage: Eukaryota > Metazoa > Mollusca > Bivalvia > Mytilida > Modiolidae > Bathymodiolus > Bathymodiolus brooksi. Next base: position 29,553,944 of record OY804586.1, read on the forward strand.
TATCATTTCTTGATTGGACCTTCGGTTGTCACAATGTTCTGTCTGTTGTGCCCAGTGTTGCCTGTGTCTCTTGGTTATGAATTCTTGATTGGTCCTTCAGTTTTCACACAATGTTCTGTCTGTTGTGCCCAGTGTTGCCTGTGTCTCTTGGTTATCAGTTATTGATTGGCTCTTCGGTTTTCACACAATGTTCTGTCTGTTGTGCCCAGTGTTGCCTGTGTCTCTTGGTTATCAGTTATTGATTGGCTCTTCGATTTTCACACAATGTTCTGTCTGTTTTGCCCAGTGTTGCCTGTGTCTCTTGGTTATCAGTTATTGATTAGCCCATCGGTTTTCATACAATGTTCTGTTTGTTGTGCCTAGTGTTACCTGTGTCTCTGGATTATCATTTCTTGATTGGCCCTTCGGTTGTCACAATGTTCTGTCTGTTGTGCCCAGTGTTGCCTGTGTCTCTTGGTTATGAATTCTTGATTGGTCCTTCAGTTTTCACACAATGTTCTGTCTGTTGTGCCCAGTGTTGCCTGTGTCTCTTGGTTATCAGTTATTGATTGGCTCTTCGGTTTTCACACAATGTTCTGTCTGTTGTGCCCAGTGTTGCCTGTGTCTCTTGGTTATCAGTTATTGATTGGCTCTTCGGTTTTCACACAATGTTCTGTCTGTTTTGCCCAGTGTTGCCTGTGTCTCTTGGTTATCAGTTATTGATTGGCCCTTCGGTTTTCACACAATGTTCTGTCTGTTGTGCCCAGTGTTGCCTCTGTCTCTGGATTATCACTTCTTGATTTGTTCTTCGGTTTTCACACAATGTTCTGTCTGTTGTGCCCAGTGTTGCCTCTGTCTCTTGGTTATCAGTTATTGATTGGCCCTTCGGTTTTCGCACAATGTTCTGTCTGTTGTACCCAGTGTTGCCTCTGTCTCTGGATTATCATTTCTTGATTGGCCCTTCGGTTGTCACAATGTTCTGTCTGTTGTGCCCAGTGTTGTCTGTGTCTCTTGGTTATCAGTTATTGATTGGCTCTTCGATTTTCACACAATGTTCCGTCTGTTGTGCCCAGTGTTACCTGTGTATCTTGGTTATCAGTTATTGATTAGCCCATCGGTTTTCATACAATGTTCTGTTTGTTGTGCCTAGTGTTACCTGTGTCTCTGGATTATCAATTTTTGATTGGGCCTTCGGTTTTCACACATTGGTCTGTCTGTTGTGCTCAGTATTGCCTCTGTCTCTAGATTATCATTTCTTGATTGGCCCTTCGGTTGTCACAATGTTCTGTTTGTTGTGCCTAGTGTTACCTGTGTCTCTGGATTATCATTTCTTGATTGGCTCTTCGGTTGTCACAATGTTCTGTCTGTTGTGCCCAGTGTTGTCTGTGTCTCTTGGTTATCAGTTATTGATTGGCCCTTCGGTTTTCACACAATGTTCTGTCTGTTGTGCCCAGTGTTGCCTGTGTCTCTTGGTTATCAGTTATTGATTGGCCCTTCGGTTTTCACACAATGTTCTGTCTGTTGTGCCCAGTGTTGCCTGTGTCTCTTGGTTATCAGTTATTGATTGGCCCTTCGGTTTTCACACATTGGTCTGTCTGTTGTGCTCAGTATTGCCTCTGTCTCTAGATTATCATTTCTTGATTGGCCCTTCGGTTGTCACAATGTTCTGTTTGTTGTGCCTAGTGTTACCTGTGTCTCTGGATTATCATTTCTTGATTGGCTCTTCGGTTGTCACAATGTTCTGTCTGTTGTGCTCAGTGTTGCCTGTGTCTCTTGGTTATCAGTTATTGATTGGCCCTTCGGTTTTCACACAATGTTCTGTCTGTTTTGCCCAGTGTTGCCTGTGTCTCTTGGTTATCAGTTATTGATTGGCCCTTCGGTTTTCACACAATGTTCTGTCTGTTGTGCCCAGTGTTGCCTGTGTCTCTTGGTTATCAGTTATTGATTGGCCCTTCGGTTGTCACAATGTTCTGTCTGTTGTGCCCAGTGTTGCCTGTGTCTCTTGGTTATCAATTCTTGATTGGTCCTTCAGTTTTCACACAATGTTCTGTCTGTTGTGCCCAGTGTTGCCTGTGTCTCTTGGTTATCAGTTATTGATTGGCTCTTCGGTTTTCACACAATGTTCTGTCTGTTGTGCCCAGTGTTGCCTGTGTCTCTTGGTTATCAGTTATTGATTGGCTCTTCGGTTTTCACACAATGTTCTGTCTGTTTTGTCCAGTGTTGCCTGTGTCTCTTGGTTATCAGTTATTGATTGGCCCTTCGGTTTTCACACAATGTTCTGTCTGTTGTGCCCAGTGTTGCCTGTGTCTCTTGGTTATCAGTTATTGATTGGCTCTTCGGTTTTCACACAATGTTCTGTCTGTTGTGCCCAGTGTTGCCTGTGTCTCTTGGTTATCAATTATTGATTGGCCCTTCGGTTTTCACACAATGTTCTGTCTGTTGTGCCCAGTGTTGCCTCTGTCTCTGGATTATCACTTCTTGATTTGTTCTTCGGTTTTCACACAATGTTCTGTCTGTTGTGCCCAGTGTTACCTGTGTCTCTTGGTTATCAGTTATTGATTAGCCCATCGGTTTTCATACAATGTTCTGTTTGTTGTGCCTAGTGTTACCTGTGTCTCTGGATTATCATTTCTTGATTGGCCCTTCGGTTGTCACAATGTTCTGTCTGTTGTGCCCACTGTTGCCTGTGTCTCTTGGTTATCAATTCTTGATTGGTCCTTCAGTTTTCACACAATGTTCTGTCTGTTGTGCCCAGTGTTGCCTGTGTCTCTTGGTTATCAGTTATTGATTGGCTCTTCGGTTTTCACACAATGTTCTGTCTGTTGTGCCCAGTGTTGCCTGTGTCTCTTGGTTATCAGTTATTGATTGGCTCTTCGGTTTTCACACAATGTTCTGTCTGTTTTGCCCAGTGTTGCCTGTGTCTCTTGGTTATCAGTTATTGATTGGCCCTTCGGTTTTCACACAATGTTCTGTCTGTTGTGCCCAGTGTTGCCTCTGTCTCTGGATTATCACTTCTTGATTTGTTCTTCGGTTTTCACACAATGTTCTGTCTGTTGTGCCCAGTGTTGCCTGTGTCTCTTGGTTATCAGTTATTGATTGGCCCTTCGGTTTTCACACAATGTTCTGTCTGTTGTGCCCAGTGTTGCCTCTGTCTCTGGATTATCATTTCTTGATTGGCCCTTCGGTTGTCACAATGTTCTGTCTGTTGTGCCCAGTGTTGTCTGTGTCTCTTGGTTATCAGTTATTGATTGGCTCTTCGGTTTTCACACAATGTTCCGTCTGTTGTGCCCAGTGTTACCTGTGTCTCTTGGTTATCAGTTATTGATTAGCCCATCGGTTTTCATACAATGTTCTGTTTGTTGTGCCTAGTGTTACCTGTGTCTCTGGATTATCATTTCTTGATTGGCCCTTCGGTTGTCACAATGTTCTGTTTGTTGTGCCTAGTGTTACCTGTGTCTCTGGATTATCATTTCTTGATTGGCCCTTCGGTTGTCACAATGTTCTGTCTGTTGTGCCCAGTGTTGCCTGTGTCTCTTGGTTATCAATTCTTGATTGGTCCTTCGGTTTTCACACAATGTTCTGTCTGTTGTGCCCAGTGTTGCATGTGTCTCTTGGTTATCAGTTATTGATTGGCTCTTCGGTTTTCACACAATGTTCTGTCTGTTGTGCCCAGTGTTACCTGTGTCTCTTGGTTATCAGTTATTGATTAGCCCATCGGTTTTCATACAATGTTCTGTTCGTTGTGCCTAGTGTTACCTGTGTCTCTGGATTATCATTTCTTGATTGGACCTTCGGTTTTCACACAATGTTCTGTCTGTTGTGCCCAGTGTTGCCTGTGACTCTTGGTTATCAGTTATTGATTGGCCCTTCGGTTTTCACACAATGTTCTGTCTGTTGTGCCCAGTGTTGCCTCTGTCTCTGGATTATCATTTCTTGATTGGCCCTTCGGTTGTCACAATGTTCTGTCTGTTGTGCCCAGTGTTGCCTGTGTCTATTGGTTATCAGTTATTGATTGGCTCTTCGCTTTTCACACAATGTTCTGTCTGTTGTGCCCAGTGTTACCTGTGTCTCTTGGTTATCAGTTATTGATTAGCCCATCGGTTTTCATACAATGTTCTGTTTGTTGTGCCTAGTGTTACCTGTGTCTCTGGATTATCATTTCTTGATTGGCCCTTCGGTTGTCACAATGTTCTGTCTGTTGTGCCCAGTGTTGCCTGTGTCTCTTGGTTATCAGTTATTGATTGGCTCTTCGGTTTTCACACAATGTTCTGTCTGTTGTGCCAAGTGTTACCTGTGTCTCTTGGTTATCAGTTATTGATTAGCCCATCGGTTTTCATGCAATGTTCTGTTTGTTGTGCCTAGTGTTACCTGTGTCTCTGGATTATCATTTCTTGATTGGACCTTCGGTTGTCACAATGTTCTGTCTGTTGTGCCCAGTGTTGCCTGTGTCTCTTGGTTATGAATTCTTGATTGGTCCTTCAGTTTTCACACAATGTTCTGTCTGTTGTGCCCAGTGTTGCCTGTGTCTCTTGGTTATCAGTTATTGATTGGCTCTTCGGTTTTCACACAATGTTCTGTCTGTTGTGCCCAGTGTTGCCTGTGTCTCTTGGTTATCAGTTATTGATTGGCTCTTCGATTTTCACACAATGTTCTGTCTGTTTTGCCCAGTGTTGCCTGTGTCTCTTGGTTATCAGTTATTGATTAGCCCATCGGTTTTCATACAATGTTCTGTTTGTTGTGCCTAGTGTTACCTGTGTCTCTGGATTATCATTTCTTGATTGGCCCTTCGGTTGTCACAATGTTCTGTCTGTTGTGCCCAGTGTTGCCTGTGTCTCTTGGTTATGAATTCTTGATTGGTCCTTCAGTTTTCACACAATGTTCTGTCTGTTGTGCCCAGTGTTGCCTGTGTCTCTTGGTTATCAGTTATTGATTGGCTCTTCGGTTTTCACACAATGTTCTGTCTGTTGTGCCCAGTGTTGCCTGTGTCTCTTGGTTATCAGTTATTGATTGGCTCTTCGGTTTTCACACAATGTTCTGTCTGTTTTGCCCAGTGTTGCCTGTGTCTCTTGGTTATCAGTTATTGATTGGCCCTTCGGTTTTCACACAATGTTCTGTCTGTTGTGCCCAGTGTTGCCTCTGTCTCTGGATTATCACTTCTTGATTTGTTCTTCGGTTTTCACACAATGTTCTGTCTGTTGTGCCCAGTGTTGCCTCTGTCTCTTGGTTATCAGTTATTGATTGGCCCTTCGGTTTTCGCACAATGTTCTGTCTGTTGTACCCAGTGTTGCCTCTGTCTCTGGATTATCATTTCTTGATTGGCCCTTCGGTTGTCACAATGTTCTGTCTGTTGTGCCCAGTGTTGTCTGTGTCTCTTGGTTATCAGTTATTGATTGGCTCTTCGATTTTCACACAATGTTCCGTCTGTTGTGCCCAGTGTTACCTGTGTATCTTGGTTATCAGTTATTGATTAGCCCATCGGTTTTCATACAATGTTCTGTTTGTTGTGCCTAGTGTTACCTGTGTCTCTGGATTATCAATTTTTGATTGGGCCTTCGGTTTTCACACATTGGTCTGTCTGTTGTGCTCAGTATTGCCTCTGTCTCTAGATTATCATTTCTTGATTGGCCCTTCGGTTGTCACAATGTTCTGTTTGTTGTGCCTAGTGTTACCTGTGTCTCTGGATTATCATTTCTTGATTGGCTCTTCGGTTGTCACAATGTTCTGTCTGTTGTGCCCAGTGTTGTCTGTGTCTCTTGGTTATCAGTTATTGATTGGCCCTTCGGTTTTCACACAATGTTCTGTCTGTTGTGCCCAGTGTTGCCTGTGTCTCTTGGTTATCAGTTATTGATTGGCCCTTCGGTTTTCACACAATGTTCTGTCTGTTGTGCCCAGTGTTGCCTGTGTCTCTTGGTTATCAGTTATTGATTGGCCCTTCGGTTTTCACACATTGGTCTGTCTGTTGTGCTCAGTATTGCCTCTGTCTCTAGATTATCATTTCTTGATTGGCCCTTCGGTTGTCACAATGTTCTGTTTGTTGTGCCTAGTGTTACCTGTGTCTCTGGATTATCATTTCTTGATTGGCTCTTCGGTTGTCACAATGTTCTGTCTGTTGTGCTCAGTGTTGCCTGTGTCTCTTGGTTATCAGTTATTGATTGGCCCTTCGGTTTTCACACAATGTTCTGTCTGTTTTGCCCAGTGTTGCCTGTGTCTCTTGGTTATCAGTTATTGATTGGCCCTTCGGTTTTCACACAATGTTCTGTCTGTTGTGCCCAGTGTTGCCTGTGTCTCTTGGTTATCAGTTATTGATTGGCCCTTCGGTTGTCACAATGTTCTGTCTGTTGTGCCCAGTGTTGCCTGTGTCTCTTGGTTATCAATTCTTGATTGGTCCTTCAGTTTTCACACAATGTTCTGTCTGTTGTGCCCAGTGTTGCCTGTGTCTCTTGGTTATCAGTTATTGATTGGCTCTTCGGTTTTCACACAATGTTCTGTCTGTTGTGCCCAGTGTTACCTGTGTCTCTTGGTTATCAGTTATTGATTGGCTCTTCGGTTTTCACACAATGTTCTGTCTGTTTTGTCCAGTGTTGCCTGTGTCTCTTGGTTATCAGTTATTGATTGGCCCTTCGGTTTTCACACAATGTTCTGTCTGTTGTGCCCAGTGTTGCCTGTGTCTCTTGGTTATCAGTTATTGATTGGCTCTTCGGTTTTCACACAATGTTCTGTCTGTTGTGCCCAGTGTTGCCTGTGTCTCTTGGTTATCAGTTATTGATTGGCCCTTCGGTTTTCACACAATGTTCTGTCTGTTTTGCCCAGTGTTGCCTCTGTCTCTTGGTTATCAGTTATTGATTGGCCCTTCCGTTTTCACACAATGTTCTGTCTGTTGTGCCCAGTGTTGCCTGTGTCTCTTGGTTATCAATTCTTGATTGGTCCTTCGGTTTTCACACAATGTTCTGTCTGTTGTGCCCAGTGTTGCATGTGTCTCTTGGTTATCAGTTATTGATTGGCTCTTCGGTTTTCACACAATGTTCTGTCTGTTGTGCCCAGTGTTACCTGTGTCTCTTGGTTATCAGTTATTGATTAGCCCATCGGTTTTCATACAATGTTCTGTTTGTTGTGCCTACTGTTACCTGTGTCTCTGGATTATCATTTCTTGATTGGACCTTCGGTTTTCACACAATGTTCTGTCTGTTGTGCCCAGTGTTGCCTGTGACTCTTGGTTATCAGTTATTGATTGGCCCTTCGGTTTTCACACAATGTTATGTCTGTTGTGCCCAGTGTTGCCTCTGTCTCTGGATTATCATTTCTTGATTGGCCCTTCGGTTGTCACAATGTTCTGTCTGTTGTGCCCAGTGTTGCCTGTGTCTATTGGTTATCAGTTATTGATTGGCTCTTCGGTTTTCACACAATGTTCTGTCTGTTGTGCCCAGTGTTACCTGTGTCTCTTGGTTATCAGTTATTGATTAGCCCATCGGTTTTCATACAATGTTCTGTTTGTTGTGCCTAGTGTTACCTGTGTCTCTGGATTATCATTTCTTGATTGGCCCTTCGGTTGTCACAATGTTCTGTCTGTTGTGCCCAGTGTTGCCTGTGTCTCTTGGTTATCAGTTATTGATTGGCTCTTCGGTTTTCACACAATGTTCTGTCTGTTGTGCCAAGTGTTACCTGTGTCTCTTGGTTATCAGTTATTGATTAGCCCATCGGTTTTCATACAATGTTCTGTTTGTTGTGCCTAGTGTTACCTGTGTCTCTGGATTATCATTTCTTGATTGGACCTTCGGTTGTCACAATGTTCTGTCTGTTGTGCCCAGTGTTGCCTGTGTCTCTTGGTTATGAATTCTTGATTGGTCCTTCAGTTTTCACACAATGTTCTGTCTGTTGTGCCCAGTGTTGCCTGTGTCTCTTGGTTATCAGCTATTGATTTACTCTTCGGTTTTCACACAATGTTCTGTCTGTTGTGCCCAGTGTTGCCTGTGTCTCTTGGTTATCAGTTATTGATTGGCTCTTCGATTTTCACACAATGTTCTGTCTGTTGTGCCCAGTGTTGCCTGTGTCTCTTGGTTATCAGTTATTGATTGGCTCTTCGGTTTTCACACAATGTTCTGTCTGTTTTGCCCAGTGTTGCCTGTGTCTCTTGATTATCAGTTATTGATTGGCTCTTCGGTTTTCACACAATGTTCTGTCTGTTGTGCCCAGTGTTGCCTGTGTCTCTTGGTTACCAGTTATTGATTGGCTCTTCGGTTTTCACACAATGTTCTGTCTATTGTGCCCAGTGTTGCCTGTGTCTCTTGGTTATCAGTTATTGATTGGCCCTTCGGTTTTCACACAATGTTCTGTCTGTTGTGCCCAGTGTTGCCTGTGTCTCTTGGTTATCAGTTATTGATTTGTTCTTCAGTTTTCACACAATGTTCTGTCTGTTGTGCCCAGTGTTGTCTGTGTCTCTTGGTTATCAGTTATTGATTGGCTCTTCGGTTTTCACACAATGTTCTGTCTGTTGTGCCCAGTGTTGCCTGTGTCTCTTGGTTATCAGTTATTGATTGGCCCTTCGGTTTTCACACAATGTTCTGTCTGTTTTGCCCAGTGTTGCCTCTGTCTCTGGATTTTCAGTTCTTGATTGGCCCTTCGGTTTTCACACAATGTTCTGTCTGTTGTGCCCAGTGTTGCCTGTGTCTCTTGGTTATCAGTTATTGATTGACCCATCGGTTTTCACACAATGTTCTGTCTGTTGTGCCCAGTGTTGCCTGTGTCTCTTGGTTATCAGTTATTGATTGACCCTTCGGTTTTCACACAATGTTCTGTCTGTTGTGCCCAGTGTTGCCTGTGTCTCTTGGTTATCAGTTATTGATTGGCCCTTCGGTTTTCACACAATGTTCTGTCTGTTGTGCCCAGTGTTGCCTGTGTCTCTTGGTTATCAGTTATTGTTTGGCCCTTCGGTTTTCACACAATGTTCTGTCTGTTGTGCCCCGTGTTGCCTGTGTCTCTTGGTTATCAGTTATTGATTGGCCCTTCGGTTTTCACACAATGTTCTGTCTGTTGTGCCCAGTGTTGCCTGTGTCTCTTGGTTATCAGTTATTGATTGGCTCTTCAGTTTTCACACAATGTTCTGTCTGTTGTGCCCAGTGTTGCCTATGTCTCTTGGTTATCAATTCTTGATTGGACCTTCGGTTTTCACACAATGTTCTGTCTGTTGTGCCCAGTGTTGCCTCTGTCTCTTGGTTATCAGTTATTGATTGGCTCTTCGGTTTTCACACAATGTTCTGTCTGTTGTGCCCAGTGTTGCCTCTGTCTCTGGATTATCACTTTTTTATTTGTTCTTCAGTTTTCACACAATGTTCTGTCTGTTGTGCCTAGTGCTGCCTGTGTCTCTTGGTTATCAGTTATTGATTGGCTCTTCGATTTTCACACAATGTTCTGTCTGTTGTGCCCAGTGTTGCCTGTGTCTCTTGGTTATCAGTTATTGATTGGCCCTTCGGTTTTCACACAATGTTCTGTCTGTTTTTCCCAGTGTTGCCTGTGTCTCTTGGTTATCAGTTATTGATTGGCTCTTCGGTTTTCACACAATGTTCTGTCTGTTGTGCCCAGTGTTGCCTGTGTCTCTTGGTTATCAGTTATTGATTGGCTCTTCGGTTTTCACACAATGTTCTGTCTGTTGTGCCCAGTGTTGCCTGTGTCTCTTGGTTATCAGTTATTGATTGGCTCTTCGGTTTTCACACAATGTTCTGTCTGTTGTGCCCAGTGTTGCCTGTGTCTCTTGGTTATCAGTTATTGATTGGCTCTTCGGTTTTCACACAATGTTCTGTCTGTTTTGCCCAGTGTTGTCTGTGTCTCTTGGTTATCAGTTATTGATTGGCTCTTCGGTTTTCACACAATGTTCTGTCTGTTGTGCCCACTGTTGCCTGTGTCTCTTGGTTATCAGTTATTGATTGGCTCTTCGGTTTTCACACAATGTTCTGTCTGTTTTGCCCATGGTTGCCTGTGTCTCTTGGTTATCAGTTATTGATTGGCTCTTCGGTTTTCACACAATGTTTTGTCTGTTGTGCCCAGTGTTTCCTCTGTCTCTGGATTATCACTTCTTGATTTGTTCTTCGGTTTTCACACAATGTTCTGTCTGTTGTTCCCAGTGTTACCTGTGTCTCTTGGTTATCAGTTATTGATTAGCCCATCGGTTTTCATACAATGTTCTGTTTGTTGTGCCTAGTGTTACCTGTGTCTCTGGATTATCATTTCTTGATTGGCCTTCGGTTTTCACAATGTTCTGTCTGTTGTGCCCAGTGTTGCCTGTGTCTCTTGGTTATCAATTCCTGATTGGTCCTTCAGTTTTCACACAATGTTCTGTCAGTTTTGCCCAGTGTTGTCTGTGTCTCTTGGTTATCAGTTATTGATTGGCTCTTCGGTTTTCACACACTGTTCTGTCTGTTGTGCCCAGTGTTACCTGTGTCTCTTGGTTATCAGTTATTGATTAGCCCATCGGTTTTCATGCAATGTTCTGTCTGTTGTGCCTAATGTTACCTGTGTCTCTGGATTATCATTTCTTGATTGGCCCTTCGGTTGTCACAATGTTCTGTCTGTTGTGCCCGGTGTTGCCTGTGTCTCTTGGTTATCAATTCTTGATTGGTCCTTCAGTTTTCACACAATGTTCTCTCTGTTGTGCCCAGTGTTGCCTGTGTCTCTTGGTTATCAGTTATTGATTGGCTCTTCGGTTTTCACACAATGTTCTGTCTGTTGTGCCCAGTGTTGCCTGTGTCTCTTGGTTATCAGTTATTGATTGGCTCTTCGGTTTTCACACAATGTTCTGTCTGTTTTGCCCAGTGTTGCCTGTGTCTCTTGGTTATCAGTTATTGATTGGCTCTTCGGTTTTCACACAATGTTCTGTCTGTTTTGCCCATGGTTGCCTGTGTCTCTTGGTTATCAGTTATTGATTGGCTCTTCGGTTTTCACACAATGTTTTGTCTGTTGTGCCCAGTGTTTCCTCTGTCTCTGGATTATCACTTCTTGATTTGTTCTTCGGTTTTCACACAATGTTCTGTCTGTTGTTCCCAGTGTTACCTGTGTCTCTTGGTTATCAGTTATTGATTAGCCCATCGGTTTTCATACAATGTTCTGTTTGTTGTGCCTAGTGTTACCTGTGTCTCTGGATTATCATTTCTTGATTGGCCTTCGGTTTTCACAATGTTCTGTCTGTTGTGCCCAGTGTTGCCTGTGTCTCTTGGTTATCAATTCCTGATTGGTCCTTCAGTTTTCACACAATGTTCTGTCAGTTTTGACCAGTGTTGTCTGTGTCTCTTGGTTATCAGTTATTGATTGGCTCTTCGGTTTTCACACACTGTTCTGTCTGTTGTGCCCAGTGTTACCTGTGTCTCTTGGTTATCAGTTATTGATTAGCCCATCGGTTTTCATGCAATGTTCTGTCTGTTGTGCCTAGTGTTACCTGTGTCTCTGGATTATCATTTCTTGATTGGCCCTTCGGTTGTCACAATGTTCTGTCTGTTGTGCCCAGTGTTGCCTGTGTCTCTTGGTTATCAATTCTTGATTGGTCCTTCAGTTTTCACACAATGTTCTCTCTGTTGTGCCCAGTGTTGCCTGTGTCTCTTGGTTATCAGTTATTGATTGGCTCTTCGGTTTTCACACAATGTTCTGTCTGTTGTGCCCAGTGTTGCCTGTGTCTCTTGGTTATCAGTTATTGATTGGCTCTTCGGTTTTCACACAATGTTCTGTCTGTTTTGCCCAGTGTTGCCTGTGTCTCTTGGTTATCAGTTATTGATTGGCCCTTCGGTTTTCACACAATGTTCTGTCTGTTGTGCCCAGTGTTGCCTCTGTCTCTGGATTATCACTTCTTGATTTGTTCTTCGGTTTTCACACAATGTTCTGTCTGTTGTGCCCACTGTTGCCTGTGTCTCTTGGTTATCAGTTATTGATTGGCTCTTCGGTTTTCACACAATGTTCTGTCTGTTTTTCCCAGTGTTGCCTGTGTCTCTTGGTTATCAGTTATTGATTGGCTCTTCGGTTTTCACACAATGTTCTGTCTGTTGTGCCCAGTGTTGCCTGTGTCTCTTGGTTATCAGTTATTGATTGGCCCTTCGGTTTTCACACAATGTTCTGTCTGTTGTGCCCAGTGTTGCCTCTGTCTCTGGATTATCATTTCTTGATTGGCCCTTCGGTTGTCACAATGTTCTGTCTATTGTGCCCAGTGTTGCATGTGTCTCTTGGTTATCAGTTATTGATTGGCTCTTCGGTTTTCACACAATGTTCTGTCTGTTGTTCCCAGTGTTACCTGTGTCTCTTGGATATCAGTTATTGATTAGCCCATCGGTTTTCATACAATGTTCTGTTTGTTGTGCCTAGTGTTACCTGTGTCTCTGGATTATCATTTCTTGATTGGCCCTTCGGTTTTCACAATGTTCTGTCTGTTGTGCCCAGTGTTGCCTGTGTCTCTTGGTTATCAATTCCTGATTGGTCCTTCAGTTTTCACACAATGTTCTGTCTGTTTTGCCCAGTGTTGTCTGTGTCTCTTGGTTATCAGTTATTGATTGGCTCTTCGGTTTTCACACAATGTTCTGTCTGTTGTGCCCAGTGTTACCTGTGTCTCTTGGTTATCAGTTATTGATTAGCCCATCGGTTTTCATACAATGTTCTGTTTGTTGTGCCTAGTGTTACCTGTGTCTCTGGATTATCATTTCTTGATTGGCCCTTCGGTTGTCACAATGTTCTGTCTGTTGTGCCCAGTGTTGCCTGTGTCTCTTGGTTATCAATTCTTGATTGGTCCTTCAGTTTTCACACAATGTTCTCTCTGTTGTGCCCAGTGTTGCCTGTGTCTCTTGGTTATCAGTTATTGATTGGCTCTTCGGTTTTCACACAATGTTCTGTCTGTTGTGCCCAGTGTTGCCTGTGTCTCTTGGTTATCAGTTATTGATTGGCTCTTCGGTTTTCACACAATGTTCTGTCTGTTTTGCCCAGTGTTGCCTGTGTCTCTTGGTTATCAGTTATTGATTGGCCCTTCGGTTTTCACACAATGTTCTGTCTGTTGTGCCCAGTGTTGTCTCTGTCTCTGGATTATCACTTCTTGATTTGTTCTTCGGTTTTCACACAATGTTCTGTCTGTTGTGCCCAGTGTTGCCTGTGTCTCTTGGTTATCAGTTATTGATTGGCTCTTCGGTTTTCACACAATGGTCTGTCTGTTGTGCCCAGTGTTGCCTCTGTCTCTGGATTATCATTTCTTGATTGGCCCTTCGGTTGTCACAATGTTCTGTCTGTTGTGCCCAGTGTTGTCTGTGTCTCTTGGTTATCAGTTATTGATTGGCTCTTCGGTTTTCACACAATGTTCCGTCTGTTGTGCCCAGTGTTACCTGTGTCTCTTGGTTATCAGTTATTGATTAGCCCATCGGTTTTCATACAATGTTCTGTTTGTTGTGCCTAGTGTTACCTGTGTCTCTGGATTATCATTTCTTGATTGACCCTTCGGTTGTCACAATGTTCTGTTTGTTGTGCCTAGTGTTACCTGTGTCTCTGGATTATCATTTCTTGATTGGCCCTTCGGTTGTCACAATGTTCTGTCTGTTGTGCCCAGTGTTGCCTGTGTCTCTTGGTTATCAATTCTTGATTGGTCCTTCGGTTTTCACACAATGTTCTGTCTGTTGTGCCCAGTGTTGCATGTGTCTCTTGGTTATCAGGTATTGATTGGCTCTTCGGTTTTCACACAATGTTCTGTCTGTTGTGCCCAGTGTTACCTGTGTCTCTTGGTTATCAGTTATTGATTAGCCCATCGGTTTTCATACAATGTTCTGTTTGTTGTGCCTAGTGTTACCTGTGTCTCTGGATTATCATTTCTTGATTGGACCTTCGGTTGTTACAATGTTCTGTCTGTTGTGCCCAGTGTTGCCTGTGTCTCTTGGTTATAAATTCTTGATTGGTCCTTCAGTTTTCACACAATGTTCTGTCTGTTTTGCCCAGTGTTGCCTGTGTCTCTTGGTTATCAGTTATTGATTGGCCCTTCGGTTTTCACACAATGTTCTGTCTGTTGTGCCCAGTGTTGCCTCTGTCTCTGGATTATCACTTCTTGATTTGTTCTTCGGTTTTCACACAATGTTCTGTCTGTTGTGCCCACTGTTGCCTGTGTCTCTTGGTTATCAGTTATTGATTGGCTCTTCGGTTTTCACACAATGTTCTGTCTGTTTTTCCCAGTGTTGCCTGTGTCTCTTGGTTATCAGTTATTGATTGGCTCTTCGGTTTTCACACAATGTTCTGTCTGTTGTGCCCAGTGTTGCCTGTGTCTCTTGGTTATCAGTTATTGATTGGCCCTTCGGTTTTCACACAATGTTCTGTCTGTTGTGCCTAGTGTTGCCTCTGTCTCTGGATTATCATTTCTTGATTGGCCCTTCGGTTGTCACAATGTTCTGTCTATTGTGCCCAGTGTTGCATGTGTCTCTTGGTTATCAGTTATTGATTGGCTCTTCGGTTTTCACACAATGTTCTGTCTGTTGTTCCCAGTGTTACCTGTGTCTCTTGGATATCAGTTATTGATTAGCCCATCGGTTTTCATACAATGTTCTGTTTGTTGTGCCTAGTGTTACCTGTGTCTCTGGATTATCATTTCTTGATTGGCCCTTCGGTTTTCACAATGTTCTGTCTGTTGTGCCCAGTGTTGCCTGTGTCTCTTGGTTATCAATTCCTGATTGGTCCTTCAGTTTTCACACAATGTTCTGTCTGTTTTGCCCAGTGTTGTCTGTGTCTCTTGGTTATCAGTTATTGCTTGGCTCTTCGGTTTTCACACAATGTTCTGTCTGTTGTGCCCAGTGTTACCTGTGTCTCTTGGTTATCAGTTATTGATTAGCCCATCGGTTTTCATACAATGTTCTGTTTGTTGTGCCTAGTGTTACCTGTGTCTCTGGATTATCATTTCTTGATTGGCCCTTCGGTTGTCACAATGTTCTGTCTGTTGTGCCCAGTGTTGCCTGTGTCTCTTGGTTATCAATTCTTGATTGGTCCTTCAGTTTTCACACAATGTTCTCTCTGTTGTGCCCAGTGTTGCCTGTGTCTCTTGGTTATCAGTTATTGATTGGCTCTTCGGTTTTCACACAATGTTCTGTCTGTTGTGCCCAGTGTTGCCTGTGTCTCTTGGTTATCAGTTATTGATTGGCTCTTCGGTTTTCACACAATGTTCTGTCTGTTTTGCCCAGTGTTGCCTGTGTCTCTTGGTTATCAGTTATTGATTGGCCCTTCGGTTTTCACACAATGTTCTGTCTGTTGTGCCCAGTGTTGCCTCTGTCTCTGGATTATCACTTCTAGATTTGTTCTTCGGTTTTCACACAATGTTCTGTCTGTTGTGCCCAGTGTTGCCTGTGTCTCTTGGTTATCAGTTATTGATTGGCTCTTCGGTTTTCACACAATGTTCTGTCTGTTGTGCCCAGTGTTGCCTCTGTCTCTGGATTATCATTTCTTGATTGGCCCTTCGGTTGTCACAATGTTCTGTCTGTTGTGCCCAGTGTTGTCTGTGTCTCTTGGTTATCAGTTATTGATTGGCTCTTCGGTTTTCACACAATGTTCCGTCTGTTGTGCCCAGTGTTACCTGTGTCTCTTGGTTATCAGTTATTGATTAGCCCATCGGTTTTCATACAATGTTCTGTTTGTTGTGCCTAGTGTTACCTGTGTCTCTGGATTATCATTTCTTGATTGGCCCTTCGGTTGTCACAATGTTCTGTTTGTTGTGCCTAGTGTTACCTGTGTCTCTGGATTATCATTTCTTGATTGGCCCTTCGGTTGTCACAATGTTCTGTCTGTTGTGCCCAGTGTTGCCTGTGTCTCTTGGTTATCAATTCTTGATTGGTCCTTCGGTTTTCACACAATGTTCTGTCTGTTGTGCCCAGTGTTGCATGTGTCTCTTGGTTATCAGGTATTGATTGGCTCTTCGGTTTTCACACAATGTTCTGTCTGTTGTGCCCAGTGTTACCTGTGTCTCTTGGTTATCAGTTATTGATTAGCCCATCGGTTTTCATACAATGTTCTGTTTGTTGTGCCTAGTGTTACCTGTGTCTCTGGATTATCATTTCTTGATTGGACCTTCGGTTGTCACAATGTTCTGTCTGTTGTGCCCAGTGTTGCCTGTGTCTCTTGGTTATAAATTCTTGATTGGTCCTTCAGTTTTCACACAAAGTTCTGTCTGTTGTGCCCAGTGTTGCCTGTGTCTCTTGGTTATCAGTTATTGATTGGCTCTTCGGTTTTCACACAATGTTCTGTCTGTTGTGCCCAGTGTTGCCTGGGTCTCTGGATTATCACTTCTTGATTTGTTCTTCAGTTTTCACACAATGTTCTGTCTGTTGTGCCCAGTGTTGCCTGTGTCTCTTGGTTATCAGTTATTGATTGGCTCTTCGGTTTTCACACAATGTTCTGTCTGTTGTGCCCAGTGTTGCCTGTGTCTCTTGGTTATCAGTTATTGATTGGCTCTTCGGTTTTCACACAATGTTCTGTCTGTTTTGCCCAGTGTTGCCTGTGTCTCTTGGTTATCAGTTATTGATTGGCTCTTCGGTTTTCACACAATGTTCTGTCTGTTGTGCCCAGTGTTGCCTGGGTCTCTGGATTATCACTTCTTGATTTGTTCTTCAGTTTTCACACAATGTTCTGTCTGTTGTGCCCAGTGTTGCCTGTGTCTCTTGGTTATCAGTTATTGATTGGCTCTTCGGTTTTCACACAATGTTCTGTCTGTTGTGCCCAGTGTTGCCTGTGTCTCTTGGTTATCAGTTATTGATTGGCTCTTCGGTTTTCACACAATGTTCTGTCTGTTTTGCCCAGTGTTGCCTGTGTCTCTTGGTTATCAGTTATTGATTGGCTCTTCGGTTTTCACACAATGTTCTGTCTGTTGTTCCCAGTGTTACCTGTGTCTCTTGGATATCAGTTATTGATTAGCCCATCGGTTTTCATACAATGTTCTGTTTGTTGTGCCTAGTGTTACCTGTGTCTCTGGATTATCATTTCTTGATTGGCCCTTCGGTTTTCACAATGTTCTGTCTGTTGTGCCCAGTGTTGCCTGTGTCTCTTGGTTATCAATTCCTGATTGGTCCTTCAGTTTTCACACAATGTTCTGTCTGTTTTGCCCAGTGTTGTCTGTGTCTCTTGGTTATCAGTTATTGCTTGGCTCTTCGGTTTTCACACAATGTTCTGTCTGTTGTGCCCAGTGTTACCTGTGTCTCTTGGTTATCAGTTATTGATTAGCC